>JALIGW010000002.1:246192355-246709855 GCA_023053685.1 Diadophis punctatus similis | reverse complement strand
CACATAAGCAGAAAGATTTAATTCAGGGAAGCACGGAGGGAGAATGTTTGGGTTCAAGGGACAATAGAAATACATATACTAATAGCAATACCATTTAGACTTATATACCGCTTCGTAGTGCTTTTACAGCCCTCTCTAAAAGGTTTACAGCGGTTTACAACAATCTGGGTCCTACAGAAAACTTGCCATAAAAGACATGGAGAGATTATCTGTGTGAAAGATTAAGTTAAATTTACCATTATTAGGGGTAAAATCTGCCTCTTTTATTTTTAGTGCTTTAATTTTCCATATTATGGATTAACACAAATATTGTTTATAGCCCAGTTTAACATTCCCAGATTCGGCATAACCACCTTCATGGTTTCCTTGGTTGGGTTGCTATTATAACTTCCTTTTTCTTCTTATTTTTCCAGTTTTCTTGGATATGAAATGATGAAATACGAACAGTTACAACGGCAACAAAAAAGGAATACAGTTGTGGTTCTAAAAGGGGGGAAAAGGCTTACTTCTGCTGTTAGGATTAAAAGGAACCAGATCTAACAGAAAGTAGGGAGAAAAGAGAACCAACTAATCAATTTTATTTATTTTATATGGTGTAACAGAATACAGCATTAATACATAAAATTAGCAGAAACAGCATATAAAAATGTGTATCAAAATATAAAACAACAGAATAGTGTATTATTTTTAAAATGCATAATAGGAATGATGAGTACAATTATGAATAAAATTAAATTATGTAGGAGCAGCAGTGGTTAAATCCAATTTTTACTACCGGTTCTGTGGGTGTGGCTTGGTTGGCGTGGTGTAGCTTGGTGGGCGTGGCTTGGTAGGCGTGACAGGGGAAGGATACTGCAAAATCTCCTTTCCCACCCAACTCTGGGGCCAGTTAGAGGTCGTATTTGCCGGTTCTCCGAACTATTCAAAATTTCCGCTACTGGTTCTCCAGAACCTGTCAGAACCTGCTGGATTTCACCCCTAATGAGCAGTTACTAGAGTGGAGAAGCCTGTGGCTGTATATCTAGACCAGGGGTAGGCAAAGTTGGCTCTTCTATGACTCATGGACTTCAACTCCCAGAATTCCTGAGGTAGCATGATTGGCTCAGAAAGTCTGGGAGTTGAAGTCCATGAGTCATAGAAGAGCCAACTTTGCCTACCCTGATCTAGACAGTTTAGCCATTGGGTAGCAATTCTCTCAAGGTGATGTATTTCATGCAGGGATCCAAGGGACCTTCTGAGCCAGCAATATGATGTAAAGTTTGTGAAATGTTCCTACAGTCACAATTAGTATTATCAATCAGCCCCCAAAATAGGTGTGGTGGCACAGTGGTTAGAATGCAGTACTGCAGGCTACTTCTGCTGACTGCCGATTGCCAGCAGTTTGGCAGTTCGAATCTCACTACTCAAGGTTGACTCAGCCTTCCATCCTTCCGAGGTTGGTAAAATGAGGACTCAGATTGTTGGGGGCAATATGCTGACTCTGTAAAACTGCTGAGAGAGGGCTGTAAAGCTCTGTGAAGCGGTGTATAAGTCTAAATGCTATTTGTATTTTGAATATTGGCACCTGTCATGCTTGATCAGTATCATCTAACATCCAAAGAAGATTTTTCTTGAAAGGTGAAAAGAGATATAAAAGAAATATTACTTTCTGTTTTTCTCAGATACTGAAAGATGCACCAAGTGCCCAGATGATAAATATCCAACCAAGAACAGAGTCCAATGTATCCCCAAAAGAATAACCTTCCTGTCCTATGAAGAACATCTGGGCATCATCCTGGTCTCATTTGCACTACTCTTGTTCCTAAGCACAGGACTCATTTTAATCATATTCATTAAATACCTGGGAACTCACATTGTCAAAGCCAACAACCGCGACCTCTCCTTTATCCTCCTGGTTTCCCTCTTACTTTGCTTCTTGTCCTCCTTTTTTTTCATTGGCCAGCCAAGGAAAGCCACCTGTCTTCTTCGGCAAACAGTGTTCAGCATTGTCTTCTCAGTAGCTGTATCTTCTGTGTTGGCCAAAACGATCACAGTGGTGCTGGCATTCCTTGCCTCAAAACCAGGGAACAGGGTGAGAAGATGGCTGAGGAAGAGCTTGGCCAACTCCATCATCCTTTATTGTTCTACTGGCCAAATTTTCATCTGTGCCATATGGCTGGGAATTTCTCCCCCATTCCCTGACTCTGACCTGCACTCCCAGCCTGGAGAGATCCTCCTGCAATGCAATGAAGGCTCTGCCACCATGTTTTATGTTGTCCTTGGTTATATGTGTTTCCTAGCTGCCATTTGCTTCACTGTAGCTTTCCTGGCCAGGAACCTGCCTGGGGCCTTCAATGAAGCCAAGCTGATCACCTTCAGCATGCTGGTCTTCTGCAGTGTCTGGGTCTCCTTCCTGCCAACCTACCTGAGCACCAAAGGAAAGTCCATGGTGATTGTGCAGGTTTTCTCCATCTTGGTCTCCAGTGCTGGTCTGCTGGCTTGCATCTTCTTCCCCAAATGCTACATTATAATCCTGAGGCCAGATCTAAACACTAAGGAACATCTCATGATAAAAATGGGGAAATGACTGTAATATTGTTTCTTGGGCATGTAACATTTAATTTTTTGATTGCAGTTATTGGGCTTTTGTATTCTTCCTTTGCATCAATGTGAAAATTAAGCTTATTTAAAACTGAAGGAAATAAACATATGAAGAATAAAACTAATGAAATAAAATTCCAACATGATATCACGTACAACATAAGAACTGCAACAACCACCATGTAGGACCAACAGGCAGAGGACTGGGAGAACGCATCCAAGAAAACCAATTAGCAGTCAGAAGACAAGATGAAAATTCTTTAATCTCACATCATATAGACAGATTTGACCATAGTTTCAATTGGGAAAATGTGTCAATCCTAGACCAGGCCAAATCCCAAAATGCCAGGGAATTTCTAGAATGGTAAAATAAACCAATTAATAATTACAATTGTCATGCCAGGATGAAAAAAGCTAAGTAATAAGATAGTTATATTAAGACAGAGGTGTTCAAACTTGGCAACTTTAGGACTTGTGGACTTCAACTCCCAGAATTCTCCAGCCAGCATAGCATGGCATAGCTGGCTGGAGAATTCTGGGAGTTGAAGTCCACAAATCTTAAAGTGGCCAAGTTTGGAGACCCCTGTATTAAGACAGCTGAATAGAAGAGGCATTGGATTGGAGAGAGACAACTACTGGTGGGAAAAAAGAACTACAACAAACAATTTGCAAGCTGAAAAACTGTTTTTTTTTTTTTGCAAAAGTGTCCTTCCCTTGCAAGCCATGAGAAGTTTTAAGGGGGGTTTGTTTTCTTTCAAACTGTTTGATTTCGACAATCAAAGAAGGTGGATTAACAGAATTTTAAACTGAAGTTAAAACATTGTGGAAACAACAAAATGTCCCAGGAATTAATTAAAATGATTAAAGTGATGCATGTATCACTAAAATTTGAATTGAAAGAAATGATTGAAACAATGCGTGGATCATTTAAGTCTGATGAACCAGAAACTGTCTCAGAATATACCCAAGTGGACAAAGAAACTATGAAAGAGAAGCAAGAATTTAATATTGAAGACAAAAATATTGATTATGACACTGGGAGTAAAAGGAAGCCAATAAAGAGAAGAAAAAGGAAAAAGGGTTAATGATTACACTGGGATTAACAGTGGTAAAAATAGAGAGATTGGAAAGAAAAAAGGGAGAAAAGAAAGGGGGAAGAGACTAGGCATAAAAAATTAAATGATTACACTGGGATTATCAGTGGGGAAATAAAAAAGAGGAAAAGGGAAAAAGGGAAGAGATCAGGTGGGATTTTAGACGAGTAAGGGATTTTAATACTAGAGAAAAGAAACAAAAGAAAAGACATAATTATTAAAAAAAAGAAAAAAAGGAAGATAAGAGAATGGGAGGATGAGAGAAAAACCATTAAGAGGTGGAGTGCAGGAGGGAGTAAAGGAAAATGGTTAAGGGAATAACTCATGGGAAATATGATACTTATATATGAATTGTATTATGATTAATGTATGTAATTGCAATATTTGAAAAAGTTGATATGATGAATGAAATGGAAAGGAGGAAAGGAAATGTGCTATATACTTAAAATTGTTTGAATTTTAGTATTTAGGATTGTAATAAATGAATTTAGTGAAACTAATATTTACAGTGATACGTGATTTATATATGGATTAGTATTTATGAGTGTAATATGTTGGTTATTGTTTATAAAATGATGTTTGAAGAGCAAATTAGATGGTATTATATTATTATAATTAACTTTGATTATTGAAGGAGATTTGAGGTGGATTAATATTTGTGCGGGTAATATGTTGATTATTATTTATAAAATGATGTTTGATAGTTAAAAAAGGAGATGTTAAAAGTAAATCTAAAGAAATTTATTGTTTCTGAAGATAAATGGAAAAACCCTGAAGAGCAAAATCGGATGGCATTATATTACTATAATTAACTTGGATGATTGAAGGAGATTTGAAAAATAAATTTAAAGAAAATATTCTATGTGATAGGGTTTCAATTTGAAAAAGGGAATAAGAAATATTTGGGGTTAGGGCAAATGGTAATAGTGTTTATATATTGGAAAAGAAGTAGGAGGAAAGTAAAATTAAGAAATAGAGAGAAAGAATATTATGGCAGAAATTGAAATATATAAATTGTGTTTGGGGATGTTATAAGCTTGGTCAATACTCTGTTCAGAGAAAATGCATTGCTTGTTTGCATGTGTGTTTGTTTAAAAAAATAAAAAATAAACTTTTTATTTAAAAAAAGAGCTCTGGGCCCTGGGAATCAATTATTTCAAGCGATGATTCAACATAAGAAGCTGTCTGAGCCGTGCTGTCAATTTTTGCTGTGTTCAAGGATTTCTATGTTCATATTTTGGGAGGCCGGCTTGATGGCCTCTAGAAGGCCTAAGGAGATGCGAAGCACCTGTGCCTCTTCCTTCTCTCTCTTCTTGACCCTCCATCCCAGCCTGCCCAACACTGTTGAGCAACTTTAGCTGTGACAAAGCACCTTGGCTGATTATAAGTCTCTGTCTATACTCATTTCCAATGGCACAGAAAATATTAGCAGGAATCTGAGGGACAAGCTTGCACGTAGGAATGGTGTGGCTTCTCTTGAGCAGGGTCTTGCCTACCAGGGCTGGTACCGTGTTTCCCCAAAAATAATACATGTCCTGATATTAAGCCCAACATGGCTTTTCAGGGCATGCGTTGAAATAAGCCCCCCCCCAAAATAAGCCCCCTTCCCCAACTACGTACACACTTCCCCTGCCCCATCTGCCACCCCCAAATTGTGCCTGAACATCTTACCAGAGTCTGGCAGCTCGTCGCTTCTCTTTCTTGGCCGGTCTTTGCAGGGAAACTCCTTGCAATGTAAAGAAAAACTTCTGAACGAGCTGCTGCCGCCCGGGAAAATAACGTGATTAATGGGCTCTCTCGCAGCGCCTCTTCTCTCTCTTCTCCCGAGTGGTAGCCGTGTGTCCAGAGATCGGCAGGCCAGATTCAGTGAGCCGGACGCACCGCTGCCACTCAGGAGAAGAAGAGAGAGAGGAGGTGCTGCGAGAGAGCCCATTTCTCATGTTCTCTTCCCAGGTGGCGGCAGCGCATTCAGCTCCCCGAATCTGGCCTGCTGATCTCGGCCGGCGAGAGGGAGTGCCAGTGGAGAGGGGTGGGGCAGTGGGGAAACGAGACGCAAAGAGCAAGGTGGGGCTCCCCTTGCCGTCTCTTCTCCCCCGCTCGCCGGGCATGGCAGGGGGCTGGAAGTCAGCTCCCCGAAACTGGCCTGCCGATCTTGGTCGGCAAGGGGGGAAGCGCCGCCTCTCTTCTTCTCCCGAGCCTCGCAGCGTCTCCTCTCTCTTCTTCTCCTGAGTGGCAGCCGTGCACCCGGAGATCGGCAGGCCAGATTTGGGGAGCTGAGCATGCTGCCGCCACCCAGGAGGAGAAGAACGTGAGAAATGGGCTCTCTCACAGCGCCTCCTCTCTGTCTTTTTCTCCCGAGCTTCAGCGGTGCGTCCAGGTCACCGAATCTGGCCTGCTGATCTTGGGCGGCAGTGGCTCTAACCCAATCCTCGCAATGCTGCGGGCAAGAATCGGCCACGCCGATCCCGCTTCATGGCTGCACCCCGAAAATAATAACAACCCCCCCCCGATAATAAGGCCATGGCCATAGTTTTGGGGTCAAAAAAATATAAGACAGGGTCTTATTTTCGGGGAAACACGGTATTCACTCCTGAGCCTGGTCACTGAATCCTCGATGGGCCTCAGCTGTTATAACCAAGACTGGATGAACCCTGAGAGGGATGTTCCCAGTGGTGGGATCCTGCCGGTTTGACAACCGGTTCGGTGATCGTGCGCTTTGCTGCGTGCGTGTGCACAGTTTTATGAAAAAATACCTTCCGCGTTACTGCCGGGGAATAACACAGCTGAGGTGCGGCAATCTGCTCTGCCGCGCGAAACAGCTGAGATGATATAGGTCAGTAAAACGCAGGGGCAAGCGGGTGGGCCCACCTGATCGTCAGAGCGAACTGGTTCGCTCCCAGCTGATCGTCGGAGCTACTGATTCACCCGAACTGGTAGAATCCCACCCCTGCATGTTCCCTTCTTAGAGATGTGCCTACTTATATACCAAGATTGGCATCAGCCCAAGTTGAGGGTGGGGGGTCCAGAAATTCTCCTTACTGGCTTTCAAAGATTCTGCTCTGCAGACAAATAGAGATGAGACTTTTATTGAAGTTGGGGAGCTGGTGGGTATGTTGCTGCCTCAGCATGATACGGTGTCCGTTGCAGTTTGGGAGTTCATGGCATTTTGGAATTGTCCCAGATCATCAGTAGGTTGACACACACTGGTATTCAAACATTAGATCAGGGATTTGTCTTACATGTCATCCAATGCTAATATATAAGGATGGGGAGGAGCTCACGTGGAAATGGAGACAAATATCTTCATATTTGTCAACAAAACAGCCCAAATATATGAATGATTCTTTTGCTATCTTTCAGACAAAAAGGTTTGATCATTACCCTAGTCTTGCTATAATTTTCATTTTTCCTTTTCAAGGATATTATGAGCAAGAGAATAAGAATTGCAACGAACAGCATCACGCAATCTGTGAGAAAGAGGGAAAAGGGAAGCTTGAAGATCAGATGCTACCGAAGTGCGATGAGACAAACCGATCACAAAGTAGAATGAAAAAAAGCTTTCCTCGGGCCAGTCAGCTCCCTCGCCATAGAAGCATCAATACTGGAGAAAGACCATATCAATGCATGGAGTCTGGAAAGGGCTTGAATAAATCCGATCATCTCATTTCCCACAAAAAGACACATTCGGAAGAGAAACTATATACCTGCAGGCAATGTGGAAAGACCTTCCGTGATAATCACTCCCTTGTAAGCCATCAAAGAACTCACAATGGAGAAACGCCTTATAAATGCATGGAGCATGGAAATACCTTTATTTGTAGTAGTGGCAGTCTGTCTTCCCACAAGAAGACCCACCCGGGAGAGAAGCCATATAAATGTGTGGCATGTGGAAAAAGCTTTAGGTACAATAGTGAATGTACTACCCATGAAAGGATCCATACGGGAGAGAAGCCATATCAATGCATGGAGTGTGGGAAAAGGTTTAGCAACAGTGCATATCTGACTCGCCACAGGCCTGTTCATACAGTGGTGAAACCATATCAATGCATGGAGTGTGGAAAAACCTTTGCTCGTAACACTAATCTGAATTCCCACAAGAGGCTCCACAGAGGCGAAAAACCCTATCAGTGTAGCGAATGTGGGAAGAGCTTTACTGAGAGTAAAACTCTGACTATCCATAAAAGGATCCACACGGGGAGAAACCATATCAATGCATGGAGTGTGGAAATACCTTTAATTGTAGTAGTGGTCTTAATTCCCACAAGAGGATCCACACAGGAAAGAAGTTGTATCAGTGCATGGAGTGTGGAAGGAGCTTCGCAAGGAGTTACACTCTTAATTGCCATAGAAAGATCCACTCAAAGGAGAAGCCGTATCAATACAAGAAATATGGGAAGAGCTTCAATAGAACTGCAGGTAGTCCTCGGCTTCCTACTGCAGCTGAGCTCAAAATTTCTGTTGGTAAGCGAAATCATTGTTAAGTGTGTTTCGCCCCATTTTATAATTTTATACTTTATAACTTTATAACCGGTGGGTTGCTACCAGTTTGCCCCGGTTCAGGCAAACTGGTAGCGGCTGTGGGAGGCTCCGCTCAGATGTCATTACAGACGATCTGCGCCTGCGCGTGTTCACAGTTCTGAACCGGTAGTGAAGGTAAGTGAAACCAACTACTGAGCCACGACTCTAGGAAGTCCTGTAAACACATATACAAAAGTTTTTCTCCAGTAAAGGTGCCAAATTCTTTTTCCCTATGGAATGACAGAGTCCCAGACAAAAACTAAAATGGTGGGAGCGGGGGTTGTGGTACATTTACCTGCAGCTTTAATTTAAATTAAACAGGTACAGTTGATATGATTTCTTTCCAGTTATATTATTAATGAACTTTGGACTGATTATCAATTGCAAACATTGGATTATTTTTGGAGGGGTGTATATGGCGGTTTTAAAATCTCATGCCAGCTTGAAATTGTTTACACAAAAGACCGCTTAATAATAATGTCAGCCCTCCAAGGTAACCCAGATAGGAAACATGACCAGATAGATTAATGTGTTAATAGAATAGTGTAAGTCTGAAAGTATATATCTGCGGTCACCTTTAAATTTGCCTCCAACTTGAGATGGGCAGTATATAAATTTAATAAGTAATACATAACAGCCTGATTCATTGGTGTACATTGTTAAGTTTCTTTTTTGACTATTATGCACTTGCAGGTTCCATCTTTTATCACATGGTTCTTTAGGCAGCGTGCATTGTCCCTCAAGAGCAGGGGTGTCAAGGCCCGCAGACCAGATCTTGCCCGCAATGAGGTCAGATCCGGCCCACGCAGCCATCCTGGAAACTAAATGGGGCAGCTCACGTCACTTCAGCTCAGCCCACGCCATGCGGGCAGGCGTGTGCACAGGAGGCGGCAGGCACACACACACACAGGCCCAGTTCACCACCACCATGTGCAGGGCAACAAAAGTAGTCTGTTGGACTACGGTAAAAAAAATAATTCAGACCTTCCAACTTCGCGAGATTTTTTTTTCCTGTGAGAAGTTGGAAGATCTGAATGATTTTTTTTTACCATAGTCCCACAGACTACTTTTGTTGCCCTGCACGCAGCGGCGGAGAACAGAGCTGGAAAGCATGTTAGTGAAGGGATGTGGCTGCCCTGGGGTTGGGATTTACTTAACAGCGGGGCTTGGGGGATGGTCAACCCCCATTACTGGCACGGTGAAGGTGGAAGGCAATCCCAGCCTGGCGGGGGTGGGGTGGGAAACCAAACGGCGCCGAAAGCAGCTGAAGGGAGGCACACCAGCTGTAGCTGCCCTGCCTCGCCTCACCTCATCCTGTGGGACGAGCCTCCACCCACTGGGGCCCCCTGGATTCCCTCCCCAACCCCGCCCGGGCCCCACAGGCACCACCCACATAAGCGACATCAAGCTGGCCACACACCCGAGCCACGCCCAGTCAGCACCTCCTCCTCCCCCAGCCCCCAGAGGACAACCATAATGCTGATCCAGCACTCCATGAAATCAAGTTTGACACCCCTGCAGTAATGGATTGTAGAAAGAGCAGTAAGGAAGGTTTGCTTGGGGAAAGGGCGGATGCTTCTGCACTTATGGAGAGCTCCCGTTGCAGGTTTGTATGTTTTATTAAGCAATCCATTGTTTTCTTCATTGAGGCTCCATGCTAGACCTCAGTATTAGTACTGACACTACTACTCCGCCTTAATGTCCTGTAAAATTTGTTTGATTTTTTTAAAAAAAAGATTAACTTGGATTTGGAAAAAATAATCAGGATACTGCTGCTGCAAGAGTTTCCACTTTACATGAGGGCCAGGTGCGCTACCACCTTGCATCACTCACTGCAAAAGAATGAGCACATACTGTTTCAGTTATGAACACCCTTCCTTCCTTCCTTCCTTCCTTCCTTCCTTCCTTCCTTCCTTCCTTCCTTCCTTCCTTCCTTCCTTCCTTCCTTCCTTCCTTCCTTCTTTTCCCAAGTTGGGGATAATCAGGTGAATGTGCATAAAAGTGACTTCAGTGTGCTGAAATTGCAAAGGATCAGGCAAGAAAGGAGACCTTTGGAAATAAAAAATAAATAAACCAAATAAACCAAACTAAAATAATATTAAGAACTACTACTTTAAAAGCTTCTCTAGTTTCCCCTAAGAGACAGACAGACAGAAATGAAAAGGGGAACTGCCTCACCATACTTGCATCCATGGTTTAAATCCAAGACCTGAGTCTATGAATGCAAAAACATGGAACGTTTTTAAAAGGTTTCCCATTACTTGTCACATACCGTATTTTTCGGAGTATAAGACGCACCTTAGTTTTGGGGGAGGAAAATGGGGGGGGGAATCTACCTACCAGGTATTCATCTGGCTAGCGTCCTTAGTCTGTTCAGCTTCAGCACATTATTTTATCCCCTGTTTAGGGCAGAAAAAACCTTTTTCAGGGAGTAGGAATGAAAACAAGCCTGCAAAAGACTTAGGGCTGGAAAAAAACTTCTTCGGAGGGAGTAGGAATAAAGAGATGCTGCAAGGGGGGGAGATCTTTAGCACCTCGTTAGGGCTGAAAAAACCTTTTTCAGAGGGAGTAGGAATGAAAACAACCCTGCAAAGACTTAGGGCTGGAAAAAAACTTCTTGGGATGGAGTAGGAAGCCGGGAAGATCAATAGCACCTTGTTAGGGCTGGGGGAAAAAAGCTTCGAAAAAGCTTCGGAGTATAAGACGCACCCAAATTTTCAGCCTCTTTTAGGGAGGAAAAAGGTGTGTCTTATACTCCGAAAAATACGGTGTGTGTGTGTGTGTATTGACTGGCACTCTTGACAAATTGGCAAAAGAAACATAGAGGTAGACAACATCTGCATACTATGCAAAAAAGGCATTCAACAAGCCGAAAAGAGATCAAAACACTCAGATGAACAAAGATTAACTCCAAGATTAACTCAGACCAACAGTCAAAAAGTAAACAAAACTCCGAACAAGGAACTGCCAAACAAGCTAATACAGTAGCAAACAGCCCAATCAAAGAACCTCCAAGGCCACCGGCACCAATAGTGATAGGGCAAGACACTATAATGTCCCACCCCTTACTAGCACTTACGATGTTACCTAGTTTGGGTAATGAAATATCTGCAAGAAAACAACCATGCTCAGAGAGTACCAAGGACCCCTCAAAACCCCTCTGCACCAACTCAGAAAGCTCAAACTGTCCAAGGAGTTACTGATACAGTTCTACAGAGGAATTATTGAGTCTGCCATCTGAACCTCTATAACTGTCTGGTTTGGTTCTGAAACCCAACAAGACAGACACAGACTTCAGAGGATAATCAGAACTGCAGAAAAAACAATTACTGCCAACCTGCCTTCCATTGAGGACCTGTATACTGCATGAGTCAAAAAGAGGGCTGTGAAGATATTTACAGACCCCTCGCATCCTGGACATAAATTGTTTGAACTCCTACCCTCAAAATGAGGCTATAGAGCACTGCACACCGGAACAACCAGACACAACTGTTTTTCCCCGAACGTCATCATTCTGCTAAACAAATAATTCCCTCAACACTGTCAAACTATTCACTAAGTCCGCACTACTATTAATCTTCTCATCGTTCCCATCACCCATCTCCTCCCACTAATGACTGTGACTGTAACTTTGTTGTTTGTATCTTTACAATTTATATTGACTGTTTCCTAATGTGATTTGATTGCTTATTTGTACCTGGACTATTATTAAGTGTTGTACCTTATGATTCCTGACGAACATACCTTTTCTTTTATGTACATTGAGAGCATATGCATCAAAGACAAATTCCTTGTGTGTCCTATCACACTTGGCCAATAAAGAATTCTATTCTATTCTAAAAGAAATATGGATATGTCTAGAAATGGACTGAAAAGAATGGGCTTTCTCAAGAGTGAGAAGTTAACTCTGTTCTTTTTAAATTGCTTCTTAACCAGTATTTTCCCTCTTTTCACATTCTTTATTTTGCTAATTGCGGCTACATCTCCTTTCTTGCAGTGTCACCTCCAAATGCAGACTAATCTCAAACCAGCAAACTCTTCATTTCTTTTGGCTACACAAAAATGTACTTTCTCTTTCTTCTTTTAAGACACCAAAGGCCTTAAGCTTAGTATTCGTATTTCTGTAGCATTTTCCCTACTCAACACCTAAATAAAACTATTTTTTGTCTTTTCTTCTTTTTGCCTCATGTTATTCGAGCTTTATATTTAGTTTTCAGTGTTTGCCTTCTTTTATTTTGTAATTCTACTTTTTCTCTATAAGACTTTGTTCTCCCATTCTTCATTTCTCCATCATGGCACCTTGTTTTGAGGTAAAATTTCTAAAAGGTCCACAAGTTTGAGCTTTTTCTCCATTTTGGAACATGTTTTCATTTGATGCCACTTTTCCATCACAATTTTTCCTCGGTTATTTTTATTATTGCAGGCTGCTTCTTGGTGTTTCCAACCCTCCTTAGCCACCCAGAGGCATGAAACTGACAAAGCAGCTGTAATAAATGAAGTCGCTAAAGAAAAATCAATCCAAATTTTCCTAACCCTTTGTCATTTCCCACCCCGTGTCTCTGTCAGGTCCATTGCTTCAGGGCCACAACCACAAAACACAAGCTGTGCTTCAAAGAGAAGCTCCTATTTCTTGTCTTTTGACTGCTCTGCCATTTCTGACAGGATTTTGCTCAATTTTTAAGGCTTCCTGGACTCTCTACAGACCCTACAGAGAAGCTGCTCTTAAGCAAAGCAACTTTTGAGCCTCCACAGAGAATTTTCTCAATGTTCCAAGATCACAGATTGGTTCTTAGGCATTAAAAAGCGTAAAATCTCGAAACTGCCGGCTGCTGGAGAAGCCAACCTCCTTTCTAGACAGGCAATATAAGCGGGGCCCTTTCCTTCTATTCCAGGGCTCATCATCCCAGACCCCCATGGAACATGATGTCCTGCAAATGTCTATGGAGATTCTCAGTCATCCAGGTCATGGTTGTCCCAAAGGTGCTTTTTCAAGAGGCAACTGGACTTTCTGGTTTTCCTTTGAAGACGTTTCACTTCTCATCCAAGAAGCTTCTTCAACTCTTCTTCAGTCAGAGTGGAAGAAGCTTCTTGGATGAGAAGCGAAACGTCTTCAAAGAAAAACCAGAAAGTCCAGTTGCCTCTTGAAAAAAGAGATGGATACCTCTTTTACGACCATGGTATCCTTCTGTATCGTCTCGGCGAGTTGGGAGTGGGAGGCACCGTTTTACGGTGGTTCTCCTCTTATCTCGCCGATAGGATGCAGTCGCTGTTAACAGGAGGGCAGAGATCCTCCCCTAGGCCCCTGTTATGCGGGGTGCCTCAGGGGTCGGTTCTCTCGCCCATCCTGTTCAACATTTACATGAAACCGCTGGGGGAGATCATCCGCAGACATGGGGTGCGTTTTCACCAGTACGCTGATGACACCCAGCTGTACATCACCACCCCGTCTAATTTCAGTGTGGCAGTTGATGTAATGTGCCAGCGCCTGAACGACGTTAGGATCTGGATGGGGAGGAACAGACTCAGACTCAACCCCGACAAGACTGAGTGGCTTTGGATATTGCCTCCTAAGGACTATGACAACTGTCCCTCCTTGGTTCTCGAGGGAGCGAAACTGACTCCCTCGGTTCAGGTCCGCAACTTGGGGGTCCTCCTAGATCCACAGCTAAAATTGGAACATCATCTTACTGCTGTGGCTAGGGGGGCCTTTGCACAGGTTCACCTGGTGCACCAGTTGCGGCCATACTTGGAGAAGGAGGCTCTACTCACGGTCACTCATGCCCTTGTCACCTCCCGTTTGGACTATTGCAACGCGCTCTACATGGGGCTACCCTTGAAGAGTATCCGGAGACTCCAGTTGGTGCAAAATGCGGCTGCGCATGCTGTGGTGGGTGTGCCAAGGTACACCCACGTGACACCTATACTCCGCCAGCTGCATTGGTTGCCCATTAGTCTCCGGGTCCAATTCAAGGTGTTGATCATCATCTTTAAAGCCCTTCATGGCTTAGGGCCAGGTTATCTCCAGGACCGCATTCTGCCTCATACATCCCTCCGACCGGTTAGGGCCCACAGAGTTGGCCTCCTCCAGCTCCCGTCGGCCAAGCAATGCCGGCTGGCAGGCCCTAGGGGGAGGGCCTTCTCTGTGGCGGGCTCCGTGCTCTGGAACCAACTTCCTCCAGAGACCCGAACCATCCCCACCCTGCTGGCCTTCCGAAAAGCCGTTAAGACATGGCTTTTCCTGCAGGCAGGGGGTAGAGCTTAATAAATAAATAAATAAATAAATAAATAAATAAATAAATAAATAAATAAATAGATAGATAGATAGATAGATAGATAGATAGATAGATAGATAGATAGATAGATAGATAGATAGATAGATAGATAGATAGATAGATAGATAGATAGATAGATAGATAGATAGATAGATAGATAGATAGATAGATAGATAGATAGATAGATAGATAGATAAATAAATAAATAAATAGCACCTTTGGGGCATGATGTCTTGCGCCTTTGCAGATCTTCTGTCATTGCGCACAGGATCCACCAGGGGGCTTCCTCGGTAGCAGCTGGAAGAGCTGGGCACTTGCTGCCCAGCTCTTCTGAGCATGTGCCTATCTTTTTTCTCCGCAAGCTCAAGAGACGCGCGCTACTCGGGGGTTTCCTCCCTTTCTCCCACGTCCGTTTCTGCTCCCCCTTCGGTGCGAGCCTTAGGCTGAGCCTTCCCAGGGGTCGACGAGGCTGCAAGGAAGTCTTGCACGGAGGAAGATCCAAACGTGATTCCGGAGTTCAGTGAGGGGCTGGGTGGGGCTTGGATGCATACAAAACTTCATCGTCCTGGAGGCGTGCTTGGATACATACAAAACTTCCATCAGTTTCGGAATCCCATGTTCCTCTGCCTCCCCTCTGCATGCACGGGATAAGCAGAGGAGAAAGCAAAGCTCCGGGCCCACCGCGCTGCTCCTGGGGTGGGGGGTGGGGAATCGATGATCGCCAGGAATCTCCGTTTCCTCTGGGGGTGGAAAAACCTGCAGGAGGGTGGAAGAGAAGTCGTCTTTGCAAAACAGAGATTTTTGCCTCGAAGTCAGTCTTGATTCCTGGACAGAATAGACGTTACAAGGGGGTGCCTGAATCAAAACATATTGAAGCATAGAGGGGTTTATTCATTCAGGTATTAGTTCTTGGATAATGGTTAATTGTTAATGAATTGTTAACTGGAGTTTTTCCAGGGATTTGAGCCAGAAGGTTAATGGGATTCTACTCGTTAAAAGTTTTGTTGGAAGTTCAGATGTTGATTTAATTAACACATTGATTTAGATAGCCACTCATCTCAATTGCGCTTTATGAGCTGAGAGCTTTATGGTTCGGATGGTGCAGAAGTTGTGTTTTTTAACTTGGCAAGCAGCCATTGAAATTATTTGAATAAATAAGTAAGCAATAGAAATCTAAAATCTAAAACGTTTCTACATGTATTTATGCCATATTTTGAGTTCTTGATAGAAGATGATCTATAACGGCTCTCCTGAATTTCCTGCAGTAGTCAATCTTCCTAATAAGATACCCCCTCCTCCCAAATGTTTATGGGTTTCTTATTTTGACATTGGTATCATGCTGAATTTGGCATCAGCCTAAGTTGAGGATGGGGAGCTATTGCCATCCAGAAATTCCTGTTGGTTTTCAAAGATTTTGCTCTGCGGACATGAAACTTTCATTAAAGTTGGGGAGCTGGTGGGTGTGTTGCTTCCCCAGCATGATAACAATGTCCAATGTACTTCTGGAGTTTGTAGCACCATGGAATTGTCCCAGGCACTGTTCCCTCTAAGGTGCGCGCCCACGCGGCCGCGCACGTGATCAGAGAACGCCGCGCGGAAGTTTCTAACTTCCTGCCGGCATTTCCTAATGGGAGAGGCTGTGCGCATGCGCGGCCGCGCAGATGAAATGAGAACGCCGCGCACCGTTTTTTTCTATTACAGGGAACGTTGGTCCCAGGTCAAAGATTAGGTCGAGGTTCGTTGTGATGTGATCCAATCCCTTTATCTTTGCCACAAAAAAAAAAACCCAGCCAAAATATATTGATGATTCTTTGCTTAAATTTCAGGAAAAAAAGGTTTGATTATTCTCCTATTCTTGCTACAGTTTTCATTTTTCTTTTTTTCAAGGCTTTAATGGACAAGAGCATAAGAAGTGCAAGGAACAATGCCAAGCGATCCATCCGAAAGAGGGAAAAGGGAAGTTTGCAGATCAAATGCAACCAAAGAGTGATGAGACAATCCGATCACAAAGTGGAATTAAAAAAAGCTTTCCTTGGGTCAGCTGGCTTCCTAATCATACAAGCATCGATATGGGAGAAAGTGCATATAACTGCATGGAGTATAGAAAGAGCCTTACTTATACCAATCATCTTAATTTCCACAAGAGGATCCACACAGGAGAGAAGGTATATCAATGTGTTGAATGTGGAAAGACCTTCTGTTATTATAGCTCTTGTAAGACATCAAAGGAATCACAAAGGAGAAAGACCTTCTAAATGCATGGACTGTGGAAAGACCTTTACTCATAGCAGTTATCTTAATTCCCACAAGACCATCCACACACGAGAAAGACCTTGTAAATGCATGGTGTGTGGAAAGACCTTTACTTTTAGTAGTAGTCTTAATTCCCACAAGAGGATCCACACAGGAGAGAAACTGTATCAATGCATGGAGTGTGGAAAGACCTTTACTTGTAGCGGTAGCCTTAATTCCCACAAGAGGATCCACACAAAAGAGAAACCATATCAATGTGCTTATTTGTGGAAAGGGCTTTAAGTGGAATTCTAGTCTTACCTCCCACAAAAGGATACACACAGGAGAGAAACTATATCAATGTAAGGAGTGTGAAAAGAGCTTTAATCATAACAGTCATCTTGATTCCCACAAGAGGATCCACACAGGAGAGAAACTGTATCAATGCATGGAAATGCAGGGGAGGGCCGGGCTGCGAGGTGCTCATCTTACCAGCGTCTGGCAGTTCGCCGCTTCCCTGTCATCGCCTTCCTCACTTGCGTCGCGCCCCTCCCCCTCCCCCGCCCGAAGCGCTCAAAGTCATTCGATGCATTTTAAAGGGATGCGTTTTGCCTGCCATGAAGGGAACCAATGTTCCCCGAAGAACAGGAGGCAAGCATCGGTTCCCTTCATGGGAGGCAAAACGCATCACTTTAAAATGCTTCAAAGGACTTCAAAGCATTTTGAAGGGACGCCCGCCACGCCACGCCCTCCTGCCCTGCCAAACCCCAGCGCGAGACGCCCCTCCTACCTCGGTCGCGTTCTTACAGTCTTCTCTCCACGGCAGCCCGTTCTAAAAGAATGCCTCGTGAGTTCGAGAACTTTGAAGAGTCCTCCACTCCTCTACTCTCAACAGAATACCTTATTCCACCAGACTTGAAATTTTGGGCTTAGATAGCTTAGAGCTACGTTGCCTTCGATCTGATCTAAATGTAGTTCATAAAATCATTTGCCACAATGTCCTACCTGTCAATGAATACTTCAGCTTCAATTGCAACAATACACGAGCACACAATAGATTCAAACTCAATGTTAACCGCTCGAAACTCGACTGCAGAAAATACGACTTCAGCAACAGAGTGATCAATGCCTGGAATGCACTACCTGACTCTGTGGTTTCTTCCCCAAAACCCCAAAAACCTTAGACTGTCTACAATCGACCTCACCCCATTCCTAAGAGGTCTGTAAGGGGCGTGCATAAGCGCACCATTGTACCTACCATCCCTATCTTACTGTCCTATTGTCCAAATTTACCTGTACCTACTTAGTTTTTGTTTTTGTTTATACCAATACCTGCTATCTTGTACATGTTTTGACAAATAAATTAAATAAATTAATAAATAAAATGCCGCAAGAGCTAAGTTTTAACAGTAGTTTGTTGTGTACCACTGAATCAAAGGCTTTGTAGAAGTCTATGTAAATTGCATCTATTGCTTTACTCTGGTCGAGTTGTGTGGTCCAAATGTTTCTGCAGTGTAGGAGTTGCAGATTACAGGATACATTTTTCCTGAAACCAAATTGCTTGTTAGAAAGCAGGTTATTTGTCTCTAAGTGGAGGGTGATGGATTGATTTATAATTGATTCCATGACACAACACAGGTGACACAACACAGTGAGATTGGTTTGTAATTTTCTACTAGGCTGGGGTCTCCCTTTTTGAAGATAGGAATGACCGTGGCTAATGACCATAGGTCGGGCAAGGAGCGGGTTCTGAAAGATACCTCATAGATTATGCTTAGAGGTTCGGCTATGGCAATGGAAAGCTTTTTCAAGAAGTAGGCACATAATCCATCAGGGCCAATAGATAGAGATGGCTTTACGTTGTGTAGTGCCGTTTCAACGTTATCTATTGTAATATCAATATGTAGCAGAACATTGCAATTAGTTGTTGTACTACTAGGAAATGTGGGGCAGACGCCATTGCTGTTGACAAAGACTGAACTGAAGAGGCTGGCCTTAACGGCTTCATCATTACAATCTTCCTCATTAGGCCCTTTTAGGGGTGGGATAGTTTTCGAGGCTTCAAGTTTGGCATTTACGAAATTATAGAAGGCTCGGGTGGATTTCTAGTGTAACAACTCTTCCTCCTGTTTGCAATGGTAATTGGTGCATTCTGCCTTTATCTGGCGGCATAAGGTTTTGTAGCAGTTTTTAAAGTTAGCTATGTAGCCAGTTTTGTTTTCTCGCCAAAGAGGTTTTTTTTTATTGAAGCTTTCTTACTGTTATGGGTACCATATATACTCGAGTATAAGCCGAGTTTTTCAGCCCACTTTTTGGGCTGAAAAAAGCCGCCTCGGCTTATACTCGAGTCAGTTAAAAATTTCACTTGGAAATTTTGCTGCCGCTGCTGCTGCCTCCTCCTTTCCTCAGCGAAAAGCAGTGGGAGCCGAAGGGGAGGCTCCGTCGCCGCAACAGCCCCAGACCTCCGATCCTGAAGCTCTGCCGGCCGCCTCCTTTTCTCACCTCCCGCCTCCCCTTCGGCTCTGCCGGCAGAGCTTCAAGGCTCCTGAACGGTGAGGAAAGGAGGAGGCAGTGGCGACGGCAGAGCCAAAAAGCGGCGGGAGGCAAGGAAAGGAGGCGGCGAGCAGAGCCTCCCCTTCGGCTCTGCCAGCCGCTTCCTTTCCTCGCCTCCCACCGCCCCTTCGGCTCTGCCGGCAGAGCTTCAGGGCTTCTGAAAGGTGAGGAAAGGAGGAGGCAGTGGCGACGGCAGAGCCAAAAAGCGGCGGGAGGCAAGGAAAGGAGGCGGGGAGCAGAGCCTCCCCTTCGGCTCTGCCAGCCGCTTCCTTTCCTCGCCTCCCACCGCCCCTTCGGCTCTGCGCGCGGCGGGGAGAGCTGCGAGACGCGCCTTAAGAAAAAAAAGCTAGGATGATCATGATGAGACTGACAGCACCCAATCATGGACAAACCCAGGAGGGTTCAACGCAGCCTGGATTGTTTCCTATTCCTGCTTGTAACAACGATATGTATAATGACATCATGTCTATTTTAAAATGGAACGTCCTAGATACATTCATATATAACAGGAACTGAAAAGGAAACCAAATCATTTAGAGGAAAAGGATTGAATAAAGCAAGGACTTTAACTTGCTTATTGAGAACCCCTGGACTATTACAATAAACACACTGTTCATTTGCCAAAACTCATTTAAGCTTCCCCACACCCAACCACGTTTTCCTGCCAACCCTATGTCAGCTTGGATCATTAGCCATTATTAGCCTGAGACAAATACTATCTACAGATAATAATCTCATTCATGAAGTCTACATAACTAAAGCACAGCCTCCCCCAAGTCTTCTTGTGTTTTCCACTGACTTAAATAGGACTTAAACCTTCTAAATCCCCAGTATAAAATGGGATATTCTTTACTGTTACACAAAATTTTATTGCTTGTGAATTCCTACACAAAAGTAACAATATACTGTAAGTCAAGTTTTTTTCCTAGAGAAAGGGAGAAGACTACCTTCAATAACATGATTTAGCATTGTAAGGTTCTACAATATGATTAGTGTTACTGTACTGTTTTCAAATACCTTGATTCTAAAATCATACAGACCAACAACATTCAATGCCATCACTTCTAAATCATCCTAACGTGAAGGTTATTTATTTATTTATTTATTTATTTCAAATTATATGACTGCCCATCTCATCTGCAAATCTGAGTGGCTAAGAATTAAAACATCAATATAAAAAATAATTTAATAACACCTAAAAAAAATCGATCAAGACACTACAAGTAAGATTGCAAAAAATTAAGGCATTTGGATTTATTGTTTTGCTAGGGCAAATTAACAGAACTCACAAAGAAAAGATTCAGTCCAGAGATAAACAAAACATAGACTTGCAAAAGAAATCCTATCTGACTGATCCCAAAAGAGACACTTCTGTCAGATTCCTTAAAAGAGACAGCTTAATTGATCTCTATTAAAAATAATGTAGAACATATAGACCACTATTAGATTAATCAGAACAGATTAATGAAAATAAAAGTCATTTCAGAATATTTCAATTACTTAAGATAGTTTAAACCTGAATTTACGATGAAATAAATGCCTCTCTTCAATTCAAATTGAATAAAACTCCATGGACATATCTAAATAATTTCCTTGGCAACAACACAGCAGTGGCTTGTCATTGCCTTCTTCTGGGATATTTTTTTAAAAAATTAATATTTACTGTTTTTCTTTGAAATAAATATTCAAAAACATTATTGGTATCTATTTTTATTTTTGAAATTTACCGGTAGCTGCTGCATTTCCCACCCTAGGCTTATACTCGAGTCAATAACTTTTCCAGTTTTTTGTGGTAAAATTAGGTGCCTCGGCTTATATTCGGGTCGGCCTATACTCGAGTATATACGGTAATTTGTTTTTGTTTTGTTTTTGGCTTGGGGGTTATTAATGGTACATATGGTTTAATGACTATTGACTGAGCAAAAAAGTGTTACAATGGTCTTCTGCAGGATTACAGCCAGTGAACAGAAGGTGCCAATCAAGAGATGTAAGGTCGGCAGCTATTTATTTATTTACTTATTAAAATTTCTATGCCGCCCAACTCCCGAGGGACTCTGGGCGGCTCACAGCATGTATAGAAAACATAACAAGTAACTATGTAACAAGTAAACAACTATGAGATCACAGTTAGCTTTTTTACAGTTATAATTTGATGTCCCATCATTATGACCCTCTTTGCAAGGATGGAAATTGGGACAAAAATCAATCATGCTGTGGTCACTGTTGGAAAAAGGTTCTTTAACTTGTAGACCATAAATTGAGTTTAAACTATTGCAGAAGATGAGATCTAGGCAGTTGTTGAGTCTAGTGTTGTTTGTTACCAATTGATCCAGCCCCAGAGTTGTAACAGCATTGTACAGGGTTGCATGTATAGGTTCGGTTGTACATTCATTTAGGGTCCAATTAATAAGAGGTAAATTGAGGTCACCAAGAAAGATAAGCTGCCCACGTTAGTAATGCAGTTAGCTTATTCGTATGACCAAAGTCATAATCAGGGGCACTGTAACATAGTAAGAAGCGAAATGTGGTATTTTGGGACAGTTTGCAGTCAATGGTCTCAGGAAGAGCAAGCTCCTGTGTAACTAATCTTTTTCAGATCTAGGGACTTTTTATAGAAGATAGCAACACGACCCCCTCTACAGTTTTCACAGTCAGAGAGGTAAACATGATAATCACTTACTGTAGTAATGGAGTCTGGAAAGGATACCATGTCTTGCAGACAAAAAAAAGGTCGACTAGGGTCATATTTAGTCAGGCATTTTGTTTGCGAGACTTCTTGTGTTAAGTAGCTTGCATATAAGGTCTGTAATGGTGGACCTGGAGGAAGCTGGGGACGCGCATGCCTAGTTTTGGTTGTTGGGGAGTAGTTGTTGGGACGCAGGATGCTGGTCTTGCGTTTGATACAGTCCGCACGGTAGTCGATGTATAGGTCAGTCCTTGGTCCTGGCATCTTTTGAGCTCCATGCAGAGCTCATGGGCATGTTGCAGTATGGACAGCAGCTCTTTCGTATTTCTTTCTTATGTTAACTATAAAAGAGGAATGTAAGCTAAAGTTTGGGGCTCCCCTTTGAAAGGAATCCCTTTTGTCTGAATATTCTGATAAATTGTAATAAAATCATCTTTCTGTCTCAGTTTGTCTCATTTGAAAATATGCACACCGAGGCACGAGCGTGAAATAGCCATATTTGGCCTTCAGTATGGCAGAGTTAATACATTCCGACGACTCTCTGATTCTATGCCTAACCAAATATTTTCATTTTGACTGAATAAGTTACTTGGATGAGTAACAAAATGTCTCAGTTTAATAAACTTTGGTCCAGTTACCAGGATTTAAACTTTTTAGATAATTTTGGCCTGGATGATTGAGTCTTCATTTACATATGGTTGACTGATGGTTCTGGAACAAACAGGTGAAAGGGCACTGATTTTGGTTTTGTAATTATGTCAATTTTTTCATAATAGAAGACTGACAAAATTAGCTAAAAAGAACCAGGCTTTTGGCAAGAGAGAAATGTTAAATTCCATTCTTTTTAAATTGCTTCTTAACTCTATTTCCCCATTTATTTATTTCATTAATGTAAATAAATCTCTTTGTTGTTCTTTCACTGTCACCTCCAAATACAGACTGCTCTCTTCAAACCAGTGAAGTCTTCATTTCTTTTGGCTAGAAAAAAAATAAACCTTCTTTTACTCCAAAGGTCTTAAGGTTCCTATTCATATTTCCTGCAGTTTATTCCCGACTAACACTTAAATAAACTAATAAATAAAACTATTGTCTTTTTTTTTTGCCTCATAGAATTTGAGCGTTATATTTACTTTTCAATATTTGTAATTCCACCTTTTATCCAGTCACACATGAGATTTCAATGTTCCGTTCTCCATTTCTCCATCATGGAACCTGTTTTGAGGTAAAATTTCTAAAAGCTCCACGAGTTTCAGTTTTCTCTCCATTTTGGAACTTGATATCGTTTTGGTGCCTTTTTTTCCTCAGGATTATTTTTATTATTGTTGGCTACCTCTTGGTGCTTCCAACTCTCCTTGGCTGCACAGAGGCATGATTTTGAAAAGAGAGCTGTAATAATTGAACTCACTAAATATAGTCAATAGCAGTCTTAATTTTCCTAGCTTAATTTTCCCATCTCTTTCCTCCTTGTGTCTCTGCCAGCCCCCATATCTTCCATCACTTCAGGATTGAGTTTGCCAAAAACCACAACAGGGAAGCTTATCTTTCAAAGAGGGGCTTTGTTTCTTGTCTTTTGACAGCCCTGCCATTTCTGACAGGATTTTTGCTTGTTTTTGAGGCCTCCTACAGACCCTTCGGCAGAGAAGCTGCTCTTGAGGAAAGCAGCTTTTGAGTCTCCACAGAGATTTCCTCAATGTTGGCAAAATCACAGATGGTTCTTAGACATCAAAAAGAGGAAAATTTTGAAACTGCCGCCTGCTGGAGACGACACCGCCTTTCTAGACAGGCAATGTTAGAGGGACACTTTTCTGCTAGTCCAATGCCCATCATCCGAGTTCCACAGGGAACATGATGTCCTCTGGGATCGCTCGCAGGATCCTCCAGGGGGCTCCCTCGGTAGCCGTTGGAAGAGCCGGGCAGCGCCCCCTCCCCCTCCCCTCGCGAAAAAAACTGAGCATGCGCCTAGTTCTTTCCCCGGGCCATTTCACCCACCCACCCACTCCCCTTCTCACCCCCCCCCCAGAAAAAGCTGGGAGCGGATCTGAATTTTCTACCGTGTCCGATCCTGCTCCCCTTCGCTGTGAGCCTTGGGCTGAGTTTTTTCCAGAAGTCCAAGAGTTTGCAGGGAAATCTTACTCGGATGGAGATCCAGACGTTGTTATTGGAGGCGTGCATGGCGACCTGCAAAAGTTCATCAGGTTGTGAGTTACGGGAATGGGAGATCGCGTGGTCCCATGTTCCCCTGCTGCCCATGTGCATGCACGGGCCAGGCAGGGGAGAAAGAAAGCTCCGGATCATCGCGCTGCTCCCTTTGGGGGGATCAGAATCGCAGAAACGAAGGATCCATTTACCCTCCATTTCATTGGGAAAAGGCTGCAAGGGTGGGTGGCGGGGAAGGGAGAGAGGTCGGCTTTGCAAAACAAATGTCTACTTTCAAATCGGTCTTGACTCCTGGACAATTTCCTGCAAATTTCTTGCCCCGTTTTCAGAAGGGGATTCCCTCTCCTCTTTCCTAGGCTGAGAGAAGCGCCCTGCCGAAGTCGCTCCTGCTGGCTTTGCATGCAAGGCTGCAACTCCTTGTGCAAGAAATTGGATACTGCAGTAGTCAGTCTTCCTAATAAGATTCCCCCTCCTTACAGATATTGCTGGATTTCTTTTTACTTTCCTTTACTTTCTTTCTTCCTTCTTTCTCTCTTTTTTTTTTTGAGGAGGAGGAAGAGGTTGCTCTGTTTTCAGATTTGTCACCTCACAATATTAAACACTGTGTCTTTTCCATTTCAGATATATAACTTGGAAATCTTTCCTGGTTCTTCGGGAGACTGAAGTATCTTGTGTGGGAATAGCGTTGAATGACCTTAAGAGATTTGGCTACACCTCTTGTGATTATTAAGACCTGAGGAGATCCATCCGTCCATTTTGGAGCTGGATTAGAGACCAGAGAGAAGATGGAGGGACAAAGCCCAGCAGATTCAGAAGTTAGAAAAGGCCCTCCAGCTACTCAGCCTTGGAGCTGTGGGAAGAAGGGGGCAAGTCCTGTGCAGAAGAGCCAAGAAGAGGAAGCCAGGAGTTCAGAGGTTCAATGTTGTCACTTCAGAAAAGTGCAGTTCCAGGAGGGGAAGAGTCCCCGAGATGTTTGCACTCAGCTTCACCGCCTTTGCCATCAATGGCTGCAGCCAGAAAGACACACGAAGGCTCAGATGCTGGACCTGGTGCTCCTGGAGCAGTTCCTGGCTGTCCTTCCCCCAGAGATGGAGAAATGGGTGCGGGAGTGTGGAGCAGAGACCAGTTCCCAGGCGGTGGCCCTGGCCGAAGGCTTCCTCCTGGCCCAGGAGTCAGAAAAGATGCAAGAACAGTTGCAGGTCTGAGAATGTAGTCTTAGCACTCTAAAGAGGAACTCTCAGAGTTTGTGATTTCCTTTTTTGCAGAGTTTTCTGGGATTATTAACTCCTATGGCTTGATGTTCCATTTTTCTTCCAGAGGATATGTTTGGGGCAATTCTTCCATTCTGTTTTGAGTTTCAGTAATGGGCATTGGGGTCTGCAGATTTAAAGGTGCAGTATGATAATTCATTAGTGCTCTTTCTTTGTTTCTCGTATCACATCATGTCCAGAAAATCTTGGAAGCTGTGACTGAATGTCCCAAGGGGAGGAAAGATTCATTCAGATCTTCTCAAGAGCTGCTGTCCAGGGAAACTTTACACAAAGATAAAAGCCAGGATACCACACCAGGTAAGAAAAGCTCTTTCTGTGTAATATAACACATAGCTGATTCTTTTGCTCCTCTTGATTGGAATCTTTCTCTCTTTATAATCAATCTGCTTCCACCATTTTTCACTGTCTTACAGAGAATAGAAAACTGTCCTTGGAAATTTTGGAAGCACCTCCTCTTTGTGGTGGGGCTGAAGGATTGGCTGAACCGCTACTTCAGGTAAGGAGGAAAAGGATGAGAAAATGTCCATGAATCTTGGATGGATTTCATTTTGTTCTAGAGTTTATTGTAGTAAATTGCTGTTTCTAAGCAATGTGAATCTGACATCCGGTCATTCAAAACTAATATGCAGCCTGGCCTATCTCTACATTCTGAGGGGATCCTTTCTGAGACGCTTTCTCCACCTCTCCTGCTTCGCCATCAGATTTCATTGACCAGACTGTTGTCAGCATCGGGGCTCTTCCTTCTGACTCCCAGGGTGGTTCTCACATACCATTTAACAACAAAAATACTCTTTTCTGCCTTTTCAAAAGCATATTTCGGACAACCGTGACCTGGTGACTGAGAATCTCCATAGACGTATACTATTACAAGTCATCCCGTTCTGAATTCAGCAGAAGATGCCTATTTTTTTCACTGGATCTCTCTTCCTTAATTGGTAGAAGAAAACTGTCAAATTATTCTTGGTATTATCTGTTAATAGGGAAACTTGTTTCCTTGTTCAGGATGTTGTGTCTTTTGAGGACGTGGCTGTGTATTTCTCCAAGGAGGAGTGGTCTCAACTGGATGCTGACCAAAAAGCTCTCCATGGGGAAGTCATGCTGGAGAATTCCAGGAATCTGGCTTCTCTGGGTAAGAATCCCTATTTGTGCTCAGAAACATCATGGGGTGGGGGGCTTAGATGTTATTTCTGATAAAACGTCAATAATTTATTTATATCCTGCCTTTATTTATTTTTTAAAATAATAATAAAAGCAGCGGACAAACCCATCATTCCTTCCTCCTGCTGTTTTCCCTACAGTGACAACCCTATGACATTGGTTGAGCTGGGAGAGATTGGCCCAAAGTTACCCAGCAAGCATTCATCTTTAAGGCTGAACTAGTACTCTCAGTCACCCAGTTTCTAGCCTGGTCATTAACTGTTCACCAAACTGAATGTATAGAAGGAGGAAATTTATGGAAAGAAAAACCATGGAATAGTCAAAGCTTAGATCAGGGTTGTGTCTTAGATTCATAGTGATGTGATCCAATCTGGTTACATGAGGATCAGTAGGGATACATTTGGAAGTGGGTCCTTGCTAAAATCTTAGTTTGGAATCTTCATGTTTGCCAACAAAGCAGCCAAAATATATTAATGATTCTTTGGCTGAATTTCAGAAGAAAAGGTTTGATTGTTCCCTTTTCTAGCTACATTTCATTTTCATTTTTCTTTTTCAAGGCTTTAATGGGCAAGAGAATAAGAATTGCAATGAGGAATGCCCAGACATCCATCTGAAAAAAGAAAGGGCGAAATTTGCAGATCAGATGCAATCAAACAGTGATGAAACAAAGCAATCACAAAGTGGAATTAATAAAGGCTTTTCTCAGGTCAATTGGCTTCCTAACCTTGAAAACATCGATACGGGAGAAAGACCATATCAATGCATGGAACCTGGACAGAGCTTTAATAAATCTGATCATCTTAATTCTCATAAAAAGACACATTCAGAAGAGAAACCATATACCTGCAGGGAGTGTGGAAAGACCTCCCCTAATAATGACTCTCTTAGAACTCAGGAAAGGAATCACAAAGGAGAACAACTTTACAAATGCTTGGAGAGTGGGAAAAAGTTTACTCTTAAGGGTAATCTTAATTCCCATAGGAGGATCCACACAGGCGAGAAACCATATCAGTGCATGGAGTGTGGAAAGAGCTTTAATAGGAAATATGCTCTGATTCACCATAAAACTATCCATACAGAGAAGAAGCCACATCAATGCATGAAGTGCAGAAGAACCTTCTGTTATTATTACTCTCTCCTGAGACATCAAAGGATTCACACAGGAGAAAAGCCTTATAAATGCATGGAGTGTGGAAAGGGCTTTAAGTGGAATTCTGCTCTTACATCCCACAAAAGGATCCACACAGGAGAGAAACCATATCAATGCATGGAGTGTGGAAAGAGCTTTACATGTAGCAGTAGTCTTAATTCCCACAAAAGGATCCACACAGGAGAGAAGCCATATCAATGCATGGAGTGTGGAAAGACGTTTGCTTTTAAGGGTAATCTTTATTTCCATAAGAGGATCCACACAGGCGAGAAACCATATCAGTGCATGGAGTGTGGAAAGAGCTTTAATAGGAAATATACTCTGATTCACCATAAGATTATCCATACAGAGAAGAAGCCACATCAATGCATGAAGTGCAGAAAAACCTTCCGTTATTATAACTCTCTCATAAGACATCAAAGAATCCACACAGGAGAGAAGCCATATCAATGCATGGATTGTGGAAAGACGTTTGCTTTTAATAGTTATCTTGATTCCCACAAAAAGATCCACAGAGGAGAGAAGCCATATAAATGTGAGGAATGTGGAAAGACCTTGTCTTCTACCAGAACTCTTAATCACCACAAGAGGATCCACACAGGAGAGAAACCATATGAATGTATGGAATGTGGAAAAGGCTTTAAGTGGAATTCTGCTCTTACCTCCCACAAAAGAATCCACACAGGAGAGAAACCATATCAATGCATGGAGTGTAAAAGGACCTTTGCTTCTGCCAGTCATCTTGATTACCATAAGAGGATACACACAGGAGAGAAACCATATCAGTGCATGGAGTGTGGAAAGACCTTTACTTGTACCAGTAGTCTTAATTGCCACAAGAGGAGCCACACAGGAGAGAAGCCATATAACTGTGTGGAATGTGGAAAAGGCTTTAAGTGGAATTCTGCTCTTACCTCCCACAAAAGGATCCACACAGGAGAGAAGCCATATAAATGCATGGAATGTGGAAAGACCTTTTCTTTTACCAGAAATCTTAATCGCCACAAGAGGATCCACACAGGAGAGAAACCATATAAATGCATGGAGTGTGGAAAGACCTTTACTTCTAGCCGTAGTCTTAATGACCACAAAAGGATCCACACAGGAGAGAAACCATATCAATGCATGCAATGTGGAAAGAACTTTGCTTATACCGGAAATCTTAATCGCCACAAGAGGATCCACACAGGAGAGAAGCCATATGAATGCATGGAGTGTGGAAAGACCTTTGCTTTTAACAGTCTTCTTGATTTCCACAAGAGGATCCACACAGGAGAGAAGCCATATAAATGCATGGAATGTGGAAAGACCTTTGCTTCTAGCAGTAGTCTTAATAACCACAAGAGGATCCACACAGGAGAGAAGCCATATAAATGTATGGAATGTGGAAAAGGCTTTCAGTGGAATTATGCTCTTACCTCCCACAAAAGGATCCACACAGGAGAGAAACCATATCAATGTAAGGAGTGTGGAAAGAGCTTTAATCATAGCAGTCAACTTAATACCCACAAAAGGATCCACACAGGAGAGAAGCCATATAAATGTATGGAATGTGGAAAAGGCTTTAAGTGGAATTCTGCTCTTACCTCCCACAAAAGGATCCACACAGGAGAAAAGCCATATCAATGCATGGAGTGTAAAAAGACCTTTGCTTCTGCCAGTCATCTTGATTACCATAAGAGGATACACTCAGGAGAGAAACCATATCAGTGCATGGAGTGTGGAAAGACCTTTACTTGTACCAGTAGTCTTAATTGCCACAAGAGGAGCCACACAGGAGAGAAGCCATATAACTGTGTGGAATGTGGAAAAGGCTTTAAGTGGAATTCTGCTCTTACCTCCCACAAAAGGATCCACACAGGAGAGAAGCCATATAAATGTGTGGAATGTGGCAAGTGCTTTAAGAAGAAATCTGCTCTTATCCCCCACAAAAGGATCCACACAGGAGAGAAGCCATATAAATGTGTGGAATGTGGAAAGGGCTTTAAGCAGAAATCTGCTCTTACATCACACAAAAGGATCCACACAGGAGAGAAACCATATCAATGTAAGGAGTGTAGAAAGAGCTTTAATCATAGCAGTGGACTTAATTCGCACAAGAGGATCCACACAAAAGAGAAACCATAGCAATGTGCTGAATGTGGAAAGGGCTTTAAGTGGAATTCTAGTCTTACCTCCCACAAAAGGATCCACACAGGAGAGAAGCCATATCAATGTAAGGAGTGTGGAAAGAGCTTTAATCATAACAGTCATCTTGATTCCCACAAGAACATCCACTCAGGAGGGATGCCATATAACTGTGTGGAATATGGAAAAGGCTTTAGGTGGAATTCTGCTCTTACCACCCATAAAAGGATCCACGCAGAGGAAGACCATATCAATGCATAGTGTGTGGAAAGACCTTTACTAGTAGCAGTAGTCTTAATTCCCACAAAAGGATCCACACAGGTGAGAGGCCATATAAATGTGTGCACCCTGGAGAATGCTTTAGAAGGAGTTGTGATCTCACTTCCCATAAAAGGATCCATACGGGAGAAAAAAACCATATGAATGGAGTGTGGTAAGAGCTTTGCAAGGAGTAACTCTCTTACTTGCCATAGAAGGATCAACACATGGGAAAAACCATATCAATAAAGGAAGTGTGAGAAGAGCTCCAATAGAAATGCAGGTAGTCCTCAGTTTATGACTGCAATTGATCCCAAAATTTCTGTTGCTAAGCAAGATAGTTGTTAAGAGACTTTTGCCCCATTTTACTACTTTTCTTGCCACATTTGTTAAGTGAATGCTGTAGAAATATTATTAGAATATGTAGAAATATTCTTGATTGTTTTTCATTATATTGTTTCAAACATTCCAAAATATCACATTATTCTTCAAATATCTTTTAGGTTTTTTTAAAAAACCCACAACATTATTGGAGGTTATCTGATATCTCTTGCCTCAATATTTCTGTTCTGATATTGGCCCAAGAATCTTGACTGAGCCCTTTTTTCTGGCTGTTCTACTTTTTCCATCCCTGCTTGTCTGAGGAAGGCTTCAGTGAGAACTCTTTGCTGCATCCAGGATGTTGGCTGTTGCTTGCAAAGTCTTGCAGTCTGTGAGGGCCAAATTCCCTTCCTTTAGCACAGCGGTTCTCAACCTGGGGGTCGCGACCCCTTTGGGGGTCGAACAACACTTTCACAGGGGTCGGGAGACTTCGCCTGGACGCCGCCATTTGGGTTCTTTTACCCTCTGTGCATGCGCAGAACGCTTTGTGCATGCGCAGAGGGTAAAAGAACCCAAATGGCGGTGGCGGGGCAGGGGTCGCAGCGGAGGGTGCGGCGGTGGGGAGGCACGGCATTAGGAAGGTTGAGAACCACTGCTTTAGCAGCTAAGATTTGTTTTCATACACAGTGCTTAATGAGTCCCTTTGTCAGAGGTTCCTTTTAAACCATTCCCAGTTTGATTGACTTCAACTGAAACATCCATCGAAAGTACTGGATTCTAGATAATTTACATTTTCTGTTGCCCAATAAGGACTGTGGAGATGTTTTATTTTGCAAAAAATATCCAAGATACAAAAGTGAAACATAGTGTGCAATTTTTTTCTTTGCTTTTTGCCTTGTACATCTATAGTGTATACAAGCAATGTGTAAGTTCTTTCTATGTTTGTTTTCTTATAATTGATTTTTAGTATATTTGTACCATACAATGTTCTCTCTAATATAGTATTATACTATATATTATTGTCCGTATAATATATACTATATAATACTATATATTGTTTTCCATCTATGCTATATTATATTATTTTTATTCTTACAAACCCTGGTCTGTCTTTAAATCCTCTCTGAGATTTCCTCTGTTGTTTTTCTTCTTTATTAATGGACAGCAGGTAAAGCACTGGAACCTTCCCAAAACTGGGATTGGCTAACCCGATGTTACGCTTTACGACCGCACCACTTAGTGATGGAAATTCTCATCCAAATTCCAATCCCAAAACCAAGTACTACCTGTATTGATCCCTGTTTTACACCCATCATGGGCTGTGAGGTAGTTGAGTGAAAACACAACAAATGGGGATTTTTATGCTTGTGATGGTGTGCTCACGCTTACGTCCTCATTCTTACAAGTCAAGTCTTTTTCTCACTGGGGCAGCCTGCGTGGGAAAACATTTGGTTCAGCCATGTTTACTTTGTAAGACAGATAGGAAAATCCGTACCAGCCAGGACTCAGACACAGGAGCCAAGACTGGAACTTTTCCATGATGACTCTAAGACCACTGAAATGGCTTTGCAGAACTGGCTGAAGGATGTATTCTGTCCATAGTCAGAGGGCCAGAGAAGACAGCCTTAGTAGGCAGCCTGAATCTGAGGCTGTCTTGGGACCTTGTCTGGCAGCTGAACTTTGGAGAGGAGCCAAGAAACATTCCAATTTCTCTATCTGCCTTCTTTACCATGACTAGGAGCTTCAGGATACATAGCTATTATTATGGGCTTTGACTTTCAACCTATAGGAACTGGAAACATGACCCATCTATTGAAGAGACGAAAGGGCTGGAATATAGTCATCAATACAATCCTGACAAGCCATGGTTTCTTCTTGTCCCACTATCTGCAAAAAGACATGTTCCTTTCCAACCAGGATGGTTGGCCTCTTGACCACCATTCCTATGGTAGAAGTGAACTGTATTGAGGTCTTTTTCTATGATCTATGATCAATTAGCAGTCATCAACTTCATACTTTGGCCACCTAACTGAGGAAGGGGCACCCACAGATATCCTTCAGGGCTAACAATGTGAAAAGCTAAAACTTTTCGACCTCCCTCAGGTTGACAGTTCACAGCTTCTGCCAGCTAAAGGTCAACTGAGCCAAGTAGGTCATCTAATCTATGTTCCTTTATAATTTAAGGTTTCATTGTATACATCTGATAATGGGGGGGAAGAACAAACTATATTTTATGACTTAAGACAGGTGTGAAACTATTATACAAAATATCTTAAAGAAAAAAATTAAATTCACACCACAGTTTTTTCTGTTGGGAATAACTACGGACTGCACTCCTATAGAGACTAAGTTGATTTTGAATTTTATAACGCCTGCCAGATTACTGGTGACACAATATTGGAAGAAGGAAGATATACCTACAACTGAAGAATGGACATTGAAAGTGACACATCTGGCCGAAATGGCTAAAGTTTCATCTTATCTTAAGGCTCATTCAAATGAAAGATATTTGTTGGAATGGAGTAGGTGGACGGAATATATTCAGAAAAAGTTTCAGATTAATATAATTTAGATAGTATATCACTGTTTGTTGTTTGAGGAAATAATAGATTATACTTTCAAGCTTATGGATAACAAAGAGTTAAGAAAGGAAATGATATTTTTGAACTACCAATTTGTTTTAGTATTATGTAGTTTTATATCTTTTGTCTTGAATCTATACCTTGTGTTTTTCTCTGGGAAGTCCGGGAGGGGGGTGGGGGGGAGGGTGAGTGTGGGAGGAAGGGTGGAGGGGGGACAGGGAGGGTAGAAAAGATAAAATTATGTGTACTTTGTACTTGTAAAACTTTTCGATTAAAAAAAAAAGACAGGTGTGAAACTCAAGGCCTCCGGAGTGCTTAGATCTGGCCCATGGGGCCACCTGGAAACAGCGAAGTATCACCCGTGGTCCCTCTGCCAGCAAAAATGGACCTTGGGAGGGCCGCACAGTTGAACTAGCCAACTCTTTGACAAAGTAACTAAATTAGGACCAGTGAAATGCTATGGACATAGTATACTTGCATTTAGTAAGGCAAGGTTGACCACAACCTACTTGTTAAGATACAGTGGTGTGGGATAGACAATATCACAACCAGATGGACCGTAACTGGCTCACCAATGGCACTCAATTTGTAGTCCTCAATGGAACTACATCTACATGGAGGGAAGCATGCATTTCTCTAAGCGTAGTGGAATCAGGAAGTTATTTCTACCTTTTGGTTTTTTACTGAGGTCAAAGTGAAGTCAATGCCAGCCACCAAGAGTGTGGTTCTTTTTCTCACACTGAAAACAGAATTCAGGATGAAATCTTTGGTTATACTGCCATGTGAAGGGGGAGAAGAGAGGTTTGTATTGCAAAAATCAAGCAGGGAACAACAAAGATTTTGTAGCAAAGAGGCAACCGGACTGTATGGCTGCAATCACACAGTGTGACACTTGTGGCTACAATGGAGTTGGGTCATTTGCAGTTCAACATGTGATGGGAACCGGGCCCAGGGTCATTGTACAGTGTTGCTATTCCTAAAAAAAACCATTTTTACTTATCTTCATTAACTTTATATGTGGCCCATCTCACTCCACAAAGTGACTGTGGGCACTTCTGTTGACATCAGGCACATTCAGTTTTGCCAACTTCTCCAGATTGTTGCAAAGTTCTAGAGGACTGAAATTTCCATAATGAGGAATACACACTAGCTTATAAGTCCAAAGAGAGTTGAAGTTCCATAAAACTACATAGAGTTTAGTCTGTCTCTTTCTCTTTCTGCCAAGTTAGATTCATGAGAATGATAGTGATTTCAATATGCTAACATTACAAATAAGCAAGAAGGGAGACCTTTGGTTTATTGATAAAATAAATAAAACTGAGGTGGCGCAGCGGTTAGAGGCAGGTACTGCAGGCCACTTTAGCTGACACTGATCCGCAGGTCAGCGGTTCAAATCTCACCGGCTCAAGGTTGACTCAGCCTTTCATCCTTCCGAGGTAGGTAAAATGAGGACCCAGATTGTTGGGGGTAATATAAATATACATTGCTTACTGGTGTAAACCTCTTAGAGAGTGCTTGCACTGTGAGGCGGTATATTAATCTCACAAATAAATTAAATAAATAATATGAAATTACGAAAAACTACTTCAGAAAATAACTTCAGTTTCTGACATACAGAGGTAAGGAGAAGCGGCTCTTGGATGTTGAGATCATCATACTACCAAATCATGAAAATTTATTTGGTCAAAGGCCTATTATTATGTGAGAAACTCATCACATATATCAATGTAGCCTGTGTAGAAAAAGCTTCAGGATGAAGAATTCCTCTCACAAAATAAGCCAGAATGAGGGGAAGCCCATCAAATGCATGTTCAAAAACATCTTTTTCAAGCATTTTTTGCCTTTCTATGGCATGACAAGGATTAGGTAAAAATTAAATTTGTTTTAAAATAAAGTTAATGATATGGTTAATCATGAGACTTTATTAAATTTTGTTTTGTTCCAACTTTAAAAATTAAAAGCACATGAAAACTTTTGAAAGGGTTTGTGCAGGGCGGGGGAATACTTCAGACTCTCAGATAATCAGGCTACTTTGAAACTTCATTCTTAAATAAATAAATAAATAAATAAATATTCCTAAACTGATACACAAGATGGAGACTAGCTCCAGATAAAAGGTTTGTTAGTAGAAATTGGGGTCTGGCTTATCTCTTATGAACTCTTAAGCCAGTGGTTCCCAACGTGGGACCCACCAATTTGATTTTTAATGGGGGCAATTGGAACCTTGTTTAAACCAAGTTAATGGCCTTTTAGGCTTCCTCTGCGTGAGGAGGAGTTCACTTTTTGAATAGTAAGAATTATATTTCACGGGGGTGAGGCATCAGGATTTTAGAGATGCTTAGGTGGGGCATTGCCAAAAAAAGGTTGGGAACCACTGCTCTAAACAATCTTTCTCCTTAAAATTTATGCCCCTTCAGATCTCATTTTAATAAACACGTATGCTATTATCCTTTCCAATCAACTTTCCTCTTTATTTATTTACTGTATTTTTCAGAGTATAAGACGCACTGGAGTATAAGACACACTTTTGTTTTTAGGGAGGAAAATAGGGGGGGGATTCTGCCTACCGGGTATTCATCTGGCTAGTCCTTAGTCTGGTCGCTTCAGCACATTAGTCGCTTCAGCACATGGGTTTTGAGCACACATGCTTGTTATTAATCCACTGGTTGGGGATAAAAAAGTTTCTGAAACACTTCACTTCTCTCTCTCTTCAGAGAGAGAAACATTGAGAAAAGCAGGCAAAGGGAAGATTGCTTCGCTAGCAAAGCACGAAGATCGAAGATCACTTCACTCGTTAGCACCTCGTTAGAGCTGAAAAAAAGCTTAGTAAAAGCTACATTTGGAGTATAAGATGCACCCAAATTTTCAGCCTCTTTTAAGGGGAGAAAAGGGTGCGTTTTATAATCTGAAAAATACGGTATTTTATTTATTTATTTAGTTTGTCAAACATGTACAAGATAACAGTAGGCACGCTGGGGGGCTTATGCATGCCCCCTTTATGGACCTCTTAGGAATGGGGTAGAGCATTCCAGACGTTGACCACTCTGTTGCTGCAATTGAGTTTGGAGTGTTTTATCTTGAGTTTGTATCGATTGTTTGCTCGTGTATTATTGAGGTTGAAGCTGAAGTAGTCGTTGACAGACAATTTTGTGTACTATGCTTAGGTCAGACCGTAGGCAGCATAGTTCCAGGTTGTCCAAACCCAAAATTTCGAGCCTGGTGGCATAAGGGATTCTATTGTGAGCAGAGGAGTGGAGTGCTCTTCTCCTGAAATACCCCTGGACCCGCTCAATTGTATTAATGTCCGATATACAGTGTGGATTCCAGGCAGACGAGCTGTATTCGAGAACCGGTCTGGCAAAGGTTTTGTATGCCCTAGTTAGCAATGCAATGTTACTGGAGAAGAAGCTTCGCAAGATTAGGTTAACAACTCTTAATGCCTTTTGGGCAATGCTGTTACAGTGAGCTCTGGGGCTTAGATCATTTGAGATGAGTACTCCTAGGTCCTTGAAATAGTGAGGGTCGTCTACAAGGTTGTATCTCCCCAGCTTGGGTGGGGGTGCTCCCTATTTTGACTACTTGTTGCCTGTTTGACAGGAACATGGCTATCCACTTGTGCAGGGATCCGCTTGTGTAGGGATCGCTCATGGCCTGACTTATCCATTCTACAATGAATCCGCTCCCGTGAACTCCAGGCAGAACTCAAAAGAGTCAAGACCAAGGATATACCAACCTATACATCGACTACCGCACTGACTGCATCAAAACTAAGTCCCGCAATCCACCATCCAACCCCCATCACCCTAAACTATGATAGCATAGATGCCGACCTCTCATCTCTTCATTGGCAAACATTATTCTCTGGCTGTAATACTGCTGAAGACTACTACAATATCTTTTTGCTTGAAATGCAAAGAGTCATTAAACTATATTTACCACTAATAATCACCAAAACCAAGAAAAACAAATTACCCATAAAAATAAGGAAGCTCCAATCCAAAAAAAGATCCCTTTGGCAGAAAAACAAAACTGGCTATGTTGCTATCTTTAAAAGCCGCTACAAAAATCTATGCCACCAATTAAAGACCGAATGCACCAATTATCACATCAATCAAGAAAAAAACCTGCGCATGAAATCCACACGCGCCTTCTATAACTTTGTAAACAACCAACTCAAAGACTCGAGATCCATCCCACCCCTCAAAGGACCAAATGGTAAAGAATATAATGATGAAGCCGTTAAAGCCAACCTTTTTAACACATTCTTCGGCTCTGTCTTTGTAAACAGCAATGGCTCATGCCCAATATTTCCTAGTCGTATCACAAATAACTGCAACAATCTAACACAAATCAATTTTACAGAAGATAATGTTGGAAAAGCATTACGCAACCTAAAACCTTCTCTATCCATTGGACCTGACGGTCTATGTGCATATTTCTTAAAAAAAAACCTCTCCACAACCATAGCTGAACCTCTAAGCATAATTTTTAAAAAATCCTTCAGGACTAGCCTCCTACCCAACTTATGGTCACTAGCCACAGTCATCCCTATCTTCAAAAAAGAAGATCCAAGTAACATTGAAAATTACAGACCAATCTCTTTATGTTGCGTCACCTGTAAAGTCATGGAATCAATCCATTACCCTCCACCTAGAAACTAACAGCCTATTCTTTAACAAACAATTTGGTTTCAGAAAACCTTATCCTGTAACCTGCAACTCCTACAATGCAAAAACATATGGACTACACAACTCGATCAAGGTAAATCAATAGACGCAATTTACATAGACTTTTGCAAAGCCTTTGATTCAGCAGTACATGACAAACTACTTCGTAAACTAAAATCTTATGGCATCTCTGGTCCCCTTCATGATTGGATAACTGTGTTCCTGTCTAACAGACAACAAATGGTTAAAATAGGGAGTGCCCTATAAAATCCTACACCTATCAACAGTGGTGTCCATCAAGGCAGCGTTCTAGGACCAACACTATTCATACTTTACATAGATGACCTTTGTGATCATATTACAAGCAACTGCGTTCTCTTTGCTGACGATGTTAAACTATTCAACACCACCAACAATACTGCTACCCTTCAAAAAGACCTTGACCATGTATCACAATGGTCTGACAACTGGCAACTTCAAATCTCAACCAACAAATGCTCTGTATTACACATTGGCAAAAAGAATCAGAACACAAAATACAAACTTGGAGGACACAACCTTGTAGATGACCCTCACTCTGTCAAGGACCTTGGAGTACTCATATATAATGACCTAAGTGCCAGAGCCCACTGTAACAACATTGCCAAAAAGGCACTAAGAGTTGTTAATCTAATCTTGCGCAGCTGCTTCTCTGGCAATATTACACTGCTAACCAGAGCATACAAAACATTTGCTAGACCAATTCTCGAATACAGCTCACTTGTCTGGAACCCGCACTGCATATCGGACATTAATACAATTGAGAGACTCTAGAAATATTTCACAAGAAGAGTCCTCCAGTCCTCTACTCGCAACAGAATACCTTATTCCACCAGACTTGAAATTTTGGGCTTAGATAGCTTAGAGTTACGTCGCCTTCGATCCGATCTAAATGTAGTTCATAAAATCATCTGCCACAATGTCCTACCTGTCAATGAATACTTCAGCTTCAACCGCAACAATACACGAGCACACAAAAGGTTCAAATTCAATATTAACCGCTCGAAACTCGACTGCAGAAAATACGACTTCAGCAACAGAGTGATCAATACCTGGAATGCACTACCTGACTCTGTGGTTTCTTCCCCAAACCCCAAAAACTTTAACCTTAGACTGTCTACAATCGACCTCACCCCATTCCTAAGAGGTCTGTAAGGGGAGTGCATAAGCGCACCATTGTGCCTACCATCCCTGTCTTACTGTCCTATTGTCCAAATTTACTGCTACCTACTTTGTTTATGTTTATACCAATACCTGCTATCTTGTACATGTTTTGACAAATAAATAAATAAATAAATAAATAAAATGCTGTAAGAGCTAAGTTTTAACAGTAGTTTGTTGTGTACCACTGAATCAAAGGCTTTGCAGAAGTCTATGTAAATTGCGTCTATTGCTTTACCCTGGTCGAGGTATGTGGTCCAAATGTTTCTGCAGTGTAGAAGTTGCAGATTACAGGATACATTTTTTCTGAAACCAAATTGCTTGTTAGAAAGCAGGTTATTTGTCTCTAAGTGGAGGGTGATGGATTGATTTATAATTGATTCCATGACTTTACAGGTGACACAACACAGTGAGATTGGTCTGTAATTTTCTACTAGGCTAGGGTCTCCCTTTTTGAAGATAGGAATGACCGTGGCTAATGACCATAGGTCGGGCATGGAGCGGATTCTGAAAGATACCTCATAGATTGTGCTCAGAGGTTCGACTATGGCAGTGGAAAGCTTTTTTAGAAGTAGGCACATAATCCATCAGGGCCAATAGATAGAGATGGCTTTACGTTGTGTAGTGTCGTTTCAACGTTATGTATTGTAAAATCAATATGTAGCAGATCATTGCAATTAGTTGTTGTACTACTAGGAAATGTGGGGCAGACGCCATTGCTGTTGACAAAGACTGAACTGAAGAGGCTGGCCTTAATGGCTTCATCATTACAATCTTCCCCATTAGGCCCTTTTAGGGGTGGGATAGTTTTCAAGGCTTTAAGTTTGGTGTTTACGAAATTATAGAAGGCTCAGTTGGATTTCTAGTGTAACAACTCTTCCTCCTGTTTGCAATGGTAATTGGTGCATTCTGCCTTTATCTGGCGGCATAAGGGTTTGTAGCAGTTTTTAAAGTTAGCTACGTAGCCAGTTTTGTTTTCTCGCCAAAGAGGTTTTTTTTATTGAAGCTTTCTTATTGTTATGGGTAATTTGTTTTTGATTTGTTTTTTGGCTTGGGGGTTATTAATGGTACATATAGTTTAATGACTATTGACTGAGCAAAAAAGTGTTACAATGGTCTTCTGCAGTATTACAGCCAGTGAACAGAAGGTGCCAATCAAGAGATGTAAGGTCGGCAGCTATGAGATCATAGTTAGCTTTTTTAAAGTTATAATTTGATGTCCCATCATTATAGAATAGAATAGAATAGAATTCTTTATTGGCCAAGTGTGATTGGACACACAAGGAATTTGTCTTTGGTGTGTATGCTCTCAGTGTACATAAAAGAAAAGATACATTTGTCAAGAATGTTTGTCATAGGGTTCAAGTAAGCAATCAGGAAACAATCAATATGAATATAAATCGTAAGGATATAAGCAACAAGTTACAGTCATACAGTCATAAGTGGGAGGAGATGGGTGATAGGAACGATGAGAAAAACTAATAGTAGTAGTAATGCAGCCTAGTGAATAGTTTGACAGTGGTGAGGGAATTATTTGTTTAGCAGAGTGATGGCGTTCGGGAAAAAAACTGTTCTTGTGTCTAGTTCTCTTGGTGTGCAGTGCTCTATAGCGACGTTTTGAGGGTAGGAGTTGAAGCAATTTATGTCCAGGATGTGAGGGGTCAGTAAATATTTTCACGGCCCTCTTTTTGACTCGTGCAGTATACAGGTCCTCAATGGAAGGCAGGTTGGCAGTAATTGTTTTTTCTGCAGTTCCGATTATTCTCTGAAGTCTGTGTCTGTCTTGTTGGGTTGCAGAACCAAACCAGACAGTTATAGAGGTGCAGATGAGAGACTCAATAATTCCTCTGTAGAACTGTATCAGCAGCTCCTTGGGAAGTTTGAGCTTCCTGAGTTGGCGCAGAAAGAACATTCTTTGTTGTGCTTTTTTGATGACGTTTTTGATGTTAGATGACCATTTTAGGTCTTGAGATATGATGGAACCTAGAAATTTGAAGGTCTCTACTGTTGATACTGTGTTGTCTAGTATTGTAAGAGGTGATAGGATGGGAGGGTTTCTCCTAAAGTCTATCACCATTTCTACGGTTTTGAGTGAGTTCAGTTCCAGATTGTTCCGGTCGCACCACAAGGCTAGTTGTTCAACCTCCCGTCTGTATGCGGTTTCATCGTTGTCTCGAATGAGGCCAATCACTGTTGTATCATCTGCAAACTTCAGTAGTTTAACAGATGAATCGTTTGAGATGCAGTCATTGGTATATAGAGAGAAGAGAAGTGGTGAGAGTACACAGCCTTGGGGGGCCCCTGTGCTAATTGTACAGGTATCTGATGTAATTTTGCCTATGACCCTCTTTGCAAGGATGGAAATTGAGACAAAAATCAATCATGCTGTGGTCACTGTTGGAAAAAGGTTCTTTAACTTGTAGGCCATAAATTGAGTTTAAACTATTGCAGAAGATGAGATCTAGGCAGTTGTTGAGCCTAGTGTTGTTTGTTACCAATTGATCCAGCCCCAGAGTTGTAACAGCATTGTACAGGGTTGCATGTATAGGTTCGGTTGTACATTCATTTAGGGTCCAATTAATAAGAGGTAAATTGAGGTCACCAAGAAAGATAAGCTGCCCACGTTAGTAATGCAGTTAGCTTGTTCGTATGACCAAAGTCATAATCAGGGGCACTGTAACATAGTAAGAAGCGAAATGTGGTATTTAGGGACAGTTTGCAGTCAATGGTCTCAGGAAGAGCAAGCTCCTGTGTAACTTTAATCTTTTTCACATCTAGGGACTTTTTATAGAAGATAGCAACACGACCCCCTCTACAGTTTTCACAGTCAGAGAGGTAAACATGATAATCACTTACTGTAGTAATGGAGTCTGGAAAGGATGCATTCAACCACGTCTTGCAGACAAAAATAAGGTTGACTAGGGCCCTATTTAGTAGGAGGAGGAATTCAGGCATTTTGTTTGCGAGGCTTCTTGTCTTAAGTAGCTTGCATATAAGGTCTGTAGTGGTGGACCTGGAGGAAGCCTAGTTTTGGTTGTTGGGGAGTAGTTGTTGGGACGCAGGACGCTGGTCTTGTGTTTGATACAGTCAGCACGGTAGTCGATGTACAGGTCAGTCTCTCCTTGGTCCTGGCGTCTTTTGAGCTCCATGCAGAGCTCGTGGGCACGGGCATGTTGCAGTATGGACAGCTCTTTTGTATTTCTTTTTTATGTTAACTATAAAAAAAGGAATGTAAGCTAAAGTTTGGGGCTCCCCTTTGAGAGGAATCCCTTTTGTCTGAATATTCTGATAAATTGTAATAAAATCATCTTTCTGTCTCGGTTTGTCTCATTTGAAAATATGCACACCGAGGCACGAGCCTGAAAAAGCCATATTTGGCCTTCAGTATGGCAGAGTTAATACATTCCGACGACTCTCTGATTCTATGCCTAACCAAATATTTTCATTTTGACTGAATAAGTTACTTGGATGAGTAACAAAATGTCTCAGTTTAATAAACTTTGGTCCAGTTACCAGGATTTAAACTTTTTAGATAATTTTGGCCTGGATGATTGAGTCTTCATTTACATATGGTTGACTGATGGTTCTGGAACAAACAGGTGAAAGGGCACCGATTTTGGTTTTGTAATCATGTCAATTTTTTCATAGTAGAAGGCTAACAAAATTAGCTGAAAAGAACCAGGCTTTTGGCAAGACTGATATTAATTCCATTATTTTTAAACTGCTTCTTAACTCTTATTTCCCCATTTCTTTATTTCATTAATGTAAATAAATCTATTTCTTCTTCTTCCACTGTCACCTCCAAATACAGACTGCTCTCTTCAAACCAGTGAAGTCTTCATTTCTTTTGGCTAGAAAAAAAATAAACATTCTTTTACTCCAAAGGTCTTAAGGTTCCTATTCATATTTCCTGCAGTTTATTCCCAACTGAACACTTAAATTAAACTATTGTCTTTTTTTTTGCCTCATAGTATTTGAGCCTTATATTTACTTTTCAATATTTGTAATTCCACCTTTTATCCAGTCACACATGAGATTTCAATGTTCCATTCTCCATTTCTCCATCATGGGACCTGTTTTGAGGTAAAATTTCTAAAAGGTCCACGAGTTTCAGTTTTCTCTCCATTTTGGAACTTGATATCTTTTTGGTGCCTTTTTTTCCTCAGGATTATTTTTATTATTGTCGGCTACCTCTTCGTGCTTCCAACTCTCCTTGGCTGCTCAGAGGCATGATTTTGAAAAGGGAGCTGTAATAATTGAACTCACTAAAATATAGTCAATAGCAGTCTTAATTTTCCCACCTTAATTTTCCCATCTCTTTCCTCCTTGTGTCTCTGCCAGCCCCCATATCTTCCATCACTTCAGGATTGAGTTTGCCAACAACCACAACAGGGAAGCTTATCTTTCAAAGAGAGGCTTTGTTTCTTGTCTTTTGACAGCCCTGCCATTTCTGACAGGATTTTTGCTCGTTTTTGAGGCCTCCTACAGACCCTTCGGCAGAGAAGCTGCTCTTGAGGAAAGCGGCTTTTGAGTCTCCACAGAGATTTCCTCAATGTTGGCAAAATCACAGATTGTTCTTAGACATCAAAAAGAGGAAAATCTTGAAACTGCCGCCTGCTGGAGACGACACCGCCTTTCTAGACAGGCAATGTTAGAGGGACACTTTTCTGCTAGTCCAATGCCCATCATCCGAGTTCCACATGGAACATGATGTCCTCTGGGATCGCTCGCAGGATCCTCCAGGGGGCTCCCTCGGTAGCCGTTGGAAGAGCCGGGCACCTCCCCCTCCACCTCGCGAAGAAAACTGAGCATGCGCCGAGTTCTTTCCCCGTCACAAGAGTTCTCCGGGCCATTTCCCCCACCCACCCACTCCCCTTCTTCCCCCCCCCCCGAAAAAGCTGGGAGCGGATCTGAATTTTCTACCGTGTCCGATCCTGCTCCCCTTCGCTGTGAGCCTTGGGCTGAGTTTTTTCCAGAAGTCCAAGAGTTTGCAGGGAAATCTTACTCGGATGGAGATCCAGACGTTGTTATTGGAGGCGTGCATGGCGACCTGCAAAAGTTCATCAGGTTGTGAGTTACGGGAATGGGAGATCGCGTGGTCCCATGTTCCCCTGCTGCCCATGTGCATGCACGGGCCAGGCAGGGGAGAAAGAAAGCTCCGGATCATCGCGCTGCTCCCTTTGGGGGGATCAGAATCGCAGAAACGAAGGATCCATTTCATTGGGGAAAAGGCTGCAAGGGTGGGTGGCGGGGAAGGGAGAGAGGTCGGCTTTGCAAAACAAATGTCTATTTTCAAATCGGTCTTGACTCCTGGACAATTTCCTGCAAATTTCTTGCCCCGTTTTCAGAAGGGGATTCCCTCTCCTCTTTCCTAGGCTGAGAGAAGTCGCTCCTGCTGGCTTTGCATGTAAGGCTGCAACTCCGCGTGCAAGAAATTGGATACTGCAGTAGTCAGTCTTCCTAATAAGATTCCCCCTCCTTACAGATATTGCTGGATTTCTTTTTCCTTTCCTTTCCTTTCCTTTCTTTCTTTCTTCTTTCTTTCTCTCTTTTTTTTGAGTAGGAGGAAGAGGTTGCTCTGTTTTCAGATTTGTCACCTCACAATATTAAACACACCGTGTTTTCCATTTCAGATATATAAGTTGGAAATCTTTCCCTTGAGTCCAGAGTATCTTGTGTGGGAAGAGGGCTGAATGGCCTCTAGGTGATTTGGCCAGACCTCTTCTGATTAGTAACACTTGGGGAGAACCATCCATCCATTTTGGAGCTGCATTAGAGACCAGAGTGAAGATGGAGGGACAAAGCCCAGCAGATGCAGATGTTGGAAAAGGCCCTCCAGCTACTCAGTCTTGGAGCTGTGGGAAGAAAGGGGCAAGTCCTGGGCAGAAGAGCCAAGAACAGGAAGCCAACAGTTCAGAGGTCCAATGCTGTGACTTCAGAAAAGTGCAGTTCCAGGAGGGGAAGAGTCCCCGAGATGTTTGCAGTCAGCTTCACCGCCTTTGCCATCAATGGCTGCAGCCAGAAAGACACACGAAGGCTCAGATGCTGGACCTGGTGCTCCTGGAGCAGTTCCTGGCTGTCCTTCCCCCAGAGATGGAGAGATGGGTGCGGGAGTGTGGAGCGGAGACCAGTTCCCAGGCGGTGGCCCTGGCCGAAGGCTTCCTCCTGGCCCAGGAGTCAGAAAAGATGCAAGAACAGTTGCAGGTCTGAGAATGTAGTCTTAGCACTCTAAAGAGGAGCTCTCTGAGTTTGTGATTTCCTTTTTTGCAGAGTTTTCTGGGATTATTAACTCCTATGGCTTGATGTTCCATTTTTCTTCCAGAAGATATGTTTGGGGCAATTTTTCCATTCTGTTTTGAGTTTCAGTAATGGGCATTGGGGTCTGCAGATTTAAAGGTGCAGTATGATAATTCATTAGTGCTCTTTCTTTGTTTCTTGTATCACATCATGTCCAGAAAATCTTGGAAGCTGTGACTGAATGTCCCAAGGGGAGGAAAGATTCATTCAGATCTTCTCAAGAGCTGCTGTTCAGGGAAACTTTACACAAAGGTAAAAGCCAGGATACCACACCAGGTAAGAAAAGCTCTTTCTGTGTAATATAACACTTAGCTGATTCTTTTGCTCCTCTTGATTGGAATCTTTTTCTCTTTATAATCAATCTGCTTCCACCATTTTTCACTGTCTTACAGAGAATAGAAAACTGTCCTTGAAAATTTTGGAAGCACCTCCTCTTTGTGGTGGGGCTAAAGGATTGGCTGAACCGCTACTTCAGGTAAAGAGGAAAAGGATGAGAAAATGTCCATGAATCTTGGATGGATTTCGTTTTGTTCTAGAGTTTATTGTAGTAAATTGCTGTTTCTAAGCAATGCGAATCTGACATCCGGTCATTCAAAACTAATATGCAGCCTGGCCTATCTCTACTTTCTGAGGGGATCCTTTCTGAGACGCTTTCTCCACCTCTCCTGCTTCGCCATCAGATTTCATTGACCAGACTGTTGTCAGCATCGGGCTCTTCCTTCTGTCTCCCAGGGTGGTTCTCACATACCATTTAACAAAAAAAATACTCTTTTCTGCCTTTTCAAAAGCATATTTCAGACAACCGTGACCTGGTGACTGAGAATCTCCATAGATGTATACTATTACAAGTCATCTCGTTCTGAATTCAGCAGAAGATGCCTATTTTGTTCACTGGATCTCTCTTCCTGAATTGGTAGAAGAAAACTGTCAAATTATTCTTGGGATTATCTGTTAATAGGGAAACTTGTTTCCTTGTTCAGGATGTTGTGTCTTTTGAGGACCTGGCTGTGTATTTCTCCAAGGAGGAGTGGTCTCAACTGGATGCTGACCAAAAAGCGCTCCATGGGGAAGTCATGCTGGAGAATTCCAGGAATCTGGCTTCTCTGGGTAAGAATCCCTATTTGTGCTCAGAAACATCATGGGGTGGGGGCTTAGATGTTATTTCTGATAAAACGTCAATAATTTATTTATATCCTGCCTTTATTTTTTTTTAAATAATAATAAAGGCAGCGAACAGACCCAGCATTCCTTCCTCCTGCTGTTTTCCCTACAACAGCAACCCTGTGACATTGGTTGAGCTGAGAGAGATTGGCCCAAAGTCACCCAGCCAGCATTCATCCCTAAGGCTGAACTAGTACTCACAGTCACTCAGTTTCTAGCCTGGTCATTAACTGTTCACCAAACTGAATTTATAGAAGGAGGAAATTTATGGAAAGAAAAACAATGGAATAGTCCCAGGTCAAAGCTTAGATCAGGGTTGTGTCTTAGATTCATAGTGATGTGATCCAATCTGGTTACATGAGGATCAGTAGGGATATATTTGGAAGTGGGTCCTTGCTAAAATATTAGTTTGGAATCTTCATGTTTGCCAACAAAGTAGCCAAAATATATTAATGATTTTTTGGCTGAATTTCTGAAGAAAAGGTTTGAATGTTCCCTTTTCTAGCTACATTTCATTTTCATTTTTCTTTTTGAAGGCTTTAATGGGCAAGAGAATAAGAATTGCAAGGAGGAATGCCAAGCCATCCATCTGAAAAAGGAAAAGGGGAAATTTGCAGATCAGATGCAATCAAACAGTGATGAAACAAAGCAATCACAAAGTGGAATTAAAAAAGGCTTTTCTCGGGTCAGTTGGCTTCCTAATAGTAGAAACATCGATATGGGAGAAAGACCATATCAATGCATGGAATCTGGAAAGAGCTTTAATAAATCTGATCATCTTAATTCTCATAAAAAGACACATTCAGAAGAGAAACCATATACCTGCAGGGAGTGTGGAAAGACCTTCCGTAATAATGACTCTCTTAGAACTCAGGAAAGGAATCACAAAGGAGAACAACTTTACAAATGCTTGGAGTGTGGAAAGAAGTTTACTCTTAAGGGTAATCTTAATTCCCAAAAGAGGATCCATACAGGCGAGAAACCATATGAGTGCATGGAGTGTGGAAAGAGCTTTAATAAGAAATATGCTCTGATTCACCATAAAAAGATCCATACAAAGAAGAAGCCACATCAATGCATGAAGTGCAGAAGAACCTTCTGTTATTATTACTCTCTCCTGAGACATCAAAAGATTCACATAGGAGAAAAGCCTTATAAATGCATGGAGTGTGGAAAGGGCTTTAAGTGGTATTCTGCTCTTACCTCCCACAAAAGGATCCACACAGGAGAGAAACCATATCAATGCATTGAGTGTGGAAAGAGCTTTACATATAGCAGTAGTTTTAATTCCCACAAAAGGATCCACACAGGAGAGAAACCATATCAGTGCATGGAGTGTGGAAAGGCTTTTAGGCGGAGTAGTAATCTTACCTCCCATAAAAAGATCCACACAGGAGAGAAGCCATATAAATGTGTGGAATGTGGAAAGACCTTTGCTTCTACCGAAAATCTTAGACGCCACAAGAGGATCCACACAGGAGAGAAGCCATATGAATGCATGGAGTGTGGAAAGACCTTTGCTTTTAACAGTCTTCTTGATTACCACAAGAGGATCCACACAGGAGAGAAGCCATATAAATGTGTGGAATGTGGAAAGGGCTTTAAGCAGAAATCAGATCTTATCTCCCACAACAGGATCCACACAGGAGAGAAGCCATATAAATGTGTGGAATGTGGAAAGGGCTTTAAGCAGAAATCTGCTCTTACCCCCCACAAAAGGATCCACACAGGAGAGAAGCCATATAAATGTGTGGAGTGTGGAAAGGGCTTTAAGCAGAAATCTGCTCTTACCTCCCACAAAAGGATCCACACAGGAGAGAAGCCATATAAATGTTTGGAATGTGGAAAGACCTTTGCTTTTAACAGTCTTCTTGATTACCACAAGAGGATCCACACAGGAGAGAAGCCATATAAATGTGTGGAATGTGGAAAGGGCTTTAAGCAGAAATCAGATCTTACCTCCCACAACAGGATCCACACAGGAGAGAAGCCATATAAATGTGTGGAATGTGGAAAGGGCTTTAAGGAGAAATCTGCTCTTACCTCCCACAAGAGGATCCACACAGGAGAGAAGCCATATAAATGTGTGGAATGTGGAAAGGGCTTTAAGGAGAAATCTGCTCTTACCCCCCACAAAAGGATCCACACTGGAGAGAAGCCATATAAATGTGTGGAATGTGGAAAGGGCTTTAAGCAGAAATCTGCTCTTACCTCCCACAAAAGGATCCACACAGGAGAGAAGCCATATAAATGTGTGGAGTGTGGAAAGGGCTTTAATCATAGCAGTCAACTTAATTCGCACAAGAGGATCCACACAGGTGAGGAGCCATATCAGTTCATGGAATGTGAAAAGACTTTCATTGTACCAGTAATCTCAATTACCATAAAAAGATCCAAGCAGGAGAGAAGCCATATAAATGTGTGCAATGTGGAGAGGGCTTTAAAAAGAGTTGTGATCTCACTTCCCATGAAAGAATCCATAGGGGGGGGGGGAAGCATATGAATGCATGGAGTGTGGAAAGAGCTTTGCATGGAGTAATGCTCTTTACTTGCCATAGTAGAATCCACACGCAGGAGAAACCATAACAATAAAGGAATTGTGGGAAGAGGTTCAATAGAAATACAGGTTTATGACTGCAGTTGAGCAGAAAATTCTCATTGCTAAGTGAAACAGTTGTTAAGTGAGTTGTGCTCCATTTTACAACTTTTCTTGCTACATTTGTTAAGTGAATCATTGCAGTGGTTAAGTTAGTAACACTATAAAGTGACTCTGACTTTTCCATTGATTTTGCTTCTGATTCTGGTCAGATTCTGGTCTTCTGATTCTGGTCAGAAGGTTACCAAAGGTGATCACGTGACCGCAGAACACTGCAACCGTCATAAATGTGAGTGACTTGTCAAACATCTGAATGTAAATCATGTGACCATGTTTCAGCAGTCATAAGTGTGAAAAATGGTCGTAAGACACTTTTCCCAGTACCGTTCTAACTTCTAACAGTCAGTAGATGAACTGTTCTAAGTTGAGGACTACCTATCTGGGAATTCAACGTAATTCAACCAAAAGCAATAGGACAAGATCAGATATATATCAACGTATCTTGTGAAAAGAATTTCAGGATGACGAATTCATATCACAAAAGAGACCAGAATGAGAATTGAAATCCATGTTCAAGAACACTTTTTGAAGCATTAGAGCCATGCTGGTGCAGTGGTTACAATGCATTATTGCAAGCTAATTCTGCTTACTGCCAGGAGTTCGATTCTGATCGGCTCAAGGTTGATTCAACCTTCTGAGTCGGGTTAAATGAGGACCCAGATTTTGGGGGGCAATATTCCGATTCTGTAAACCATTTACAGAGTGTTACAGAGCGCTATGAAACAGTATATAACTTTAAGTGGTATAACTATTGCTATTTTGTCTTTCTATGACATGATAAGGAAATCTCTAAATTCAATTTAAATAAAAATGGATCTAATTGAAGTTAATTGGATTTTTATTAGAATGGAAAGAAATTAATTTTGTATATAAATATAAATAATTATCATTGGTATGGTTGTCCATGAGACATTTTTAAATTCTTTCTAGTCTATTAAAACTTAAACTCACAGGAAAACTTTTGGAAGGATTTAGATTGGGGGAGAAATACTTCAGCTTTTCACAGACTCGGGCTATTTTGAAGCTGTTTATTCAAATAGTGCTCATTTATGGTTCTGGATCAAACTGGTGAAAGGGCACCAATTTTGATTTTGTAGCCATTGTGTCACGTTTTTCCATTATAGAAGACTGAGAAAAATGGGCTCAAAAGAACCAGGCTGTGGGCAAGAGACAGTTGTTAATTCTACTCTTTAAATCGCTTCTTTGCTCTATTTTCCTGTTTTTTTCTTTCATTAATGTAGATAAATCTCTTTGTTGTTCTTGCAGTGTCACATTCAAATCCACACTTATCTCTTCAAACCGTGGGAGTCTTCAGCTCTTTTGGCTAGAAGAAAATTGGTACTTTCTTTAATCTGGTTGACTGACATTGTCTTTCAACTTCCTACTCATATTTCCTGAGCTGTCTTCCCTCCTGAAAAACCGAAATGAAGCCATTTTTCTTTTTTGCCTCATGGAATTTGAACTTTATGTGTATTTCTCAAGATTTGCCTTCCTGCATTTTGTAATTCCACCTTTCCTCCAGTCATCTATGAAACACCATTCTCCCATTCATCTCTCCATCATGGCGCCTTGTTTTGAGGTACAATTTCTAAAACTTCCATGAGTTTGACCTTTCTCTCTGTTTTGGAACTTGTTTCCATTTGATGCCCCTTTTTCAAGCAAGATCGTTTCTTCTGGATTCTTCCCATTTTTGCTGCTGCCACTTGCTATTTTGAACTGCTGTTAGCTGCCCAGGGGTATGAATTTGAAAGGGCAGCTGAAATAATGGAAATAAAACATCAATACAAATCTTAATTGTCTTAAGCCAGGAGTGTCAAACTCGATTTCATTGACGTCCGGATCAGCATTGTGGTTGTCCTGTGGGGAGGTGGGGAAGGCCGGGGCCGGGGTGGTCGTGCCCGACTGAGCAAGGCCCAACATGACATTGCTCTCATGAGTGGTGCCTGTGTGGGCTGGGCAGGTTCGGAGACGTAATCCAGGGGCCTCCGGTAGCTGGATCGGGGAGCAGGAGGCTCATCCTGCGGGATGAGGTGAGGCGAGGCAGCTGCAGCCGTTGTGCCTTCAGCTGCTTTCAGCGCCACTCGGTTTCCCCACCCTCCCCGACTATGCTGGTCTGGTGCTGGAGATAGCCTTCTGCTTTCTCTGCCGCGCTACGAATGCGGATTAACCATCCCTCAAACTCCACCACTAGCCCTTAAGCACACAGCCTCCAGCCTGGTTATAACTCTCCAAGGTTGTATCAGATCACACACACACACACGCACTAACAGACGTTGGATTGGATCGCTCTATTGCTCTCTGTCTCACTGCAGTGCCAGGCCGACAGGGTGCTTCTCTGTGGAAGACAAAATGAGGCGGTGGAGGAGTTGGACGATCTGAACTATTCTTTTTACCATAGTCCCATAGACTACTTTTGTTGCCCTGCACGTGTTGGCGGAGAACTGGGCCTGTGTGCATGTGCGCCCACTGCTTCCTGTACGCATGCATGCAGGCCAGGATAGCATGGGCTGGGGTAAAGCGACGCGTGCCGGCTCCGTACAGTTTCCAGGATGGCCATGTGGGCTGGATTTTCGGCGCCTTTGGAATTTCCTCTTCAGAATCCTATCCTCGTCGCCAATGTTGCGTTCTGAGACTGAAGAGGCTGGAAACAGTGAAGTGACTCAAACAGCTGTTTATTGAATGAAGCAGTAACCAGCAAAGAATCAGCCCGGCAATGCTCTCCTTAAATAGAGGGCTGCCGGCTGGGCTAACCAATCAGAGATCTTTATTTTCCCGCTCTGCAAAGCGGACCTTGGTGTAAGCAGTTAACGCAGATTCAAACCTTAATACATAAAACCATGTTATTTGTATTTGTTTATTTGTCAAGCATATATGATTATAAGCAAAGTATAAACAGTAAAACATGATTGAATATATATGTAATAGTACAAGCATGAATAAGAGTAAAAGAGGTAAGAATATTATGCCTTCTGCTTCTTTGGAAAATATATTGCCCCCCCCCCCCCACTTCTTTGTGGCAGTCCTTCAAAAGTCTGTTTTGTGACCTGCCTATCAAACTCTTGGGCAAAGCATGTGAGGAGCTTCAGCAATAGCAATAGCACTTAGACTTATATACCGCTTCATAGTGCTTTGCAGCCCTCTCTAAGCGGTTTACAGAGTTCAGCATATTGCCCCCAACAATCTGGGTCCTCATTTTACCCACCTCGGAAGGATGGAAGGCTGAGTCAACCTTGAGCCTAGTGAGATTCGAACAGCTGGACTGCTGAACTAGCAATCAGCTGAAGGTCGCAATGCTGCTTTTAACCACTGCGCTATCTCAGCTCCTCAGCATACATAGCTATTATTATGGGGTTTGACTTTGCACCTCTAGGAACTGGAAATATGACCCATCTATTGAAGAGACGAAAGGGCTGGAATATAGCCATCGGTTCAATCCTGACAACCATGGTTTGTTCCCCTACCTGCAAAAAGGCATGTTCCTTTCCAGCCAGGATGATTGGCCCCTGACCATCATTCCTAGGTGTGAACTGTGCATGTGGTCTTTTTCTATGATCAATGATCAATTAGCAGTCATCAACTTCATACTTTGGCCACCTAACCGAGGAAGGGGCACCCACAGGTATCCTTCATAGCTAACAATGTGGAATGGTAACCCTTTTCGACCTCCCTCAGGTTGGCAGTTCAGAGCTTCTGCCAGGTAAAGGTCAACTGAGCTAAGTAAATCATCCAATCTACTTTTCTTTATAGTCCAAGGTTTCATTTTATACATCTGACAATGGGGGAAAGAACAAACTATAGTTTATGACTTAAGATATCTTGAATCCTCAAGCCAAGGAAAACTGATGTCAAGTCTTATGTCGGGTCTCTGTGGCACAAGGGATTAACATGTATGGCTGTTAACCAGAAGGATGGTGGTTCAAGCCCACTCAGGGGCAGCCTGCTTGATTAATGGAGCAATAGTTGAAGATGATGGATGTTAATCCATTGGTTTCTTCATCTTTGGACTGTAGTAGCCACCTTCCTAATACTTTTTTCTGCCAGACTTAAATATTTAGCCATGTGCTTCATTAGCTTGAATTACCACAATTAAAAAGCAGAAGACCCCAGGCCTCAGACAGGGAAATCAGAAAGTTACTTCTCATTTTAGTTCCTGTTGAGAATACAAGGTCAGGACAATGCCAGCCTCAGCTTCTACACAGGTTACAAATTAGGAAAACTGCGATGCTTCACAACATTGTGGGAATCTTGTTCCTTTTAGAGCAAAATGTTTCTACAGAAGGGACAGACAGCCCCAGGATCTGTCCAGAATCCAGAAGGGATCCAGAAGACCTTTACAAGAGGTGAGGATTTGGCAATCTCATCAAGACAGAATGCAGAACAAATTTCTAGGCAGGTTTTCTGAAATCAGCTGTTTGACTCTTGTCTAACCTCCCAAGAATGGAACATTTGCTGACAGCCACATCCACTGAAATAGGAAATCCTTGAGAAATAGATATCTCGGTCCCATATGGAAGCTCCAAACTGCACACATGAGCTCTTCAACCAGGTTCCACTTTTTAGCTTTGCCTGGGTTGTACAGAAGATATTTTGAAAAAGAAAAACTCTTCTGAACTACAGGATTGAACTAGCCAACTCTTTGACAAAGTGACTAAATTAGGATGGGTGAAATGCTATGGACATAATATACTTGGACTTTAGTAAGGCAAGGTTGACCACAACCTACTTCTTGTTAAGACACTGGTGTGGGATAGACAATATCACAACCAGATGGACCCGTAACTGGCTCACCAATGGCACTCAATTTGTAGTCCTCAATGGAACTACATCTACATGGAGGGAAGCATGCATTTCCCTAAATGTAGTGAAATCAGGAAGTTATTTCTACCTTTTGGTTCTTTACTGAGGTCAAGGTGAGGTTAATGCCAGCCACCAAGAGTGTGGTTCTTTTTCTCACACTGAAAACAGAATCCAGGATGAAATCTTTGGTTCTGCTGCTATGTGAAGGGGGAGAAGAGAGGTTTGTATTGCAAAAATCAAGCAGGGAACAACAAAGATTTTGTAACAAAGAGGCAACCAGGACTGTATGGCTGCAATCACACAGTGTGACACATGTGGCTACAATGGAGTTGGGTCATTTGCAGTTCCACATGTTGTGGGAACCAGGCCCAGGTTCATTGTACAATGTTGCTATTTCTCAACAAAGAACCATTTTTACTTCTCTTCATTAACTTTATATGCGGCCCATCTCATTCCACAAAGTGACTGTGGGCACTTCTGATCAACAGTGAGTTCCTCCTGGTTCGGACCAAGTCTGTAGAACCGGTAGCAACCCGCTGGTGATGTCGCAATGTCGTCACCGACCCGGTTCGGTTGGTGCCAATCTGGGCGCCGCCATCTTTTTTTATTTTTTATTTTCCTTCTGAGCATGCGCAGAAGTCGAGTTCCGGCACTGCATGCAGCGTCCATCTGTTTTTCGGCCTTGGTTTTTTGCCAGGTGGTGCAGGAGGAAGCAAACTGGCAGCGAGGTAAGTTATAACCCACCCCTGTAGGAAGGCTTGCTAGGCCCAAAACGGAGTGTGTGGGGGTACAGCGCCCCCCCGGTTGCCCCCTTTGGCTCCTAAGGGCTGTAGGAAGGCTTGCTAGGCCCAAAATGAGGCGCGGGGGGGGGGGTTTGCGGCGTCTCCCCATGTGCCCCTTTTGGCTCCCAAGGGCTGTAGGAAGGCTTGCTAGGCCCAAAACGGGGCGTGGGGTGCGTTCAAGGGAGAGAGAAAGAAAGAAACACTCACTGTTTTGGGATCTCCATATGCAGGGAGTTTGAGTTGAGAGCTAATTGTAAGTGGCTGCTATAAGCTCTCTTTCTAAGCTAATCAACAGTGCAGCTCTAAGTGCCTGATGATCAATGGGCATGTTCTCCTGTCCAAACAACTTTTTTCCTGCTACCAAAGACCTTCTGGTGATGCAGAAAAATAGGACTACAGGCAGTTCGGAATCAAGAGAAGTCTTGTGTTATTTTGCAAAATTGGTTCAGAGTGAAAATCACCTGAGATCTGAACAAAGAACTAGTGAAAAACATGAAGTTTATATATTCTTGCATTCATAGCAAAGACATGCATACATCAGTGATTGGTTACATTTAGAGATCACCCGGTTTCCCTATTAGGAAGCAAAATTACATATAGTAAAGCCACGTATAAATTATAATATGGTTCAACCCCCCCCCCCCTCTGTTGCTATCCAAAAGCAGAACTGTCTTACATTTATGATTGCCTACGTGTGCCGATATCTTAACGTAGCTATATATGTCCACATTCCTTAAGGTATGTGTTTAGGCAATCATAATTTATGGCTTAGCCTTTACCCTAGTCAGGGGTGGCCAAACTATGGTTCTTTGAGGACCTGTGGACTTCAACTCCCAGAATTCCTGAGCCAGCCATGCATGGCTGGCTCAGGAATTCTGGGAGTTGAAGTCCACAGGTCCTCAAAGAACCATAGTTTGGCCACCCCTGCCGGATTCATGCAAAAATAGGATGTTGCTATGCTTCCTCTGCACATTCCCAGCAAAGAGGCCCTATTTTGCTCTTTTGCCTCTAATATCAAGAGCTGGGAAGAAGGGTCCTACAATCATCTAATCTAGCCCCTTTTCTTATTCCTTGATTTATTTAATTACCTCTTTTATTCTGCCTTACTGGGGTTCTTCACAGGAAGAGAGAAAGGGAGGGAGAAAGAGAGAGCAGGAAAGCTTAAATTGTCTGGATTATTTTGGTGCCTCTAACACAGGAAAATTACCAGAAAGGAGAAGGAGTTTACTAGGACAAGGCAGAGATAGTCCTTGACTTATGACCACAATTGAGCCCAATATTTGGGTTATTAAGCAAGAGCGTTGTTAAGTGGGTTTCACCACATTTTACTCAATCCATGACATTTCCTGGCTCTAACAGTGATGTGCAAGCTAGGGAAGAACATCTGAAGGCATGTGTAATGTTCTAATGTACAGAAGTTATGGTTAAATGTGTGGCAAAAAGTGGACTGTGGGTGTGCTTTTCCAAATGCAGTAAGTGAGGTTGAATGCGTAGCTTTAGAAGAGCTCTGTTTGTGTGTTTGTGTGTGTGTGTGTGTGTGCATACACATACAATATATATAGTAGATAATGTATCTTTTTGTGTACCTGTGTGTAATATGTATGTACACATATGCCATATATACATAGGATTAAATGGTATGTTTTGGATGTTCACTAGTAGTAAATAGACAGGGAAATTGTATCTCTTTGAGGCGAGGAGAGGCCAGGCACCCTAACCCTAACCCTTGACGTGAGTGACGTCAAGTTGGCCACGCTCACCCAGCCACATGACCACCCAGCAATCCTCCACCCAGTCACATGACCGCAAAGCCACTCCCACCCAGTCACATGACTGTCAAACCACTCCCACCCAGTCACATGACCATGAAGGCATGCCCACCGTCACATGACCATCAAGCCATGCCCACAAAATAAGCCATGCCCAGTGGTAGTAAAAAAAATTGGAACAAACCCCTGCTTCTGATATCGGGGACATTTAGTTTTGCCAACTTTTCCAGATTCTTGCAAAGTTCTAGAGCAGTGGTGGCGAACCTTTTTCGGCTCGCGTGCCGAAAAAGGGGGGGGCGCGCTCGCGCGCGCTCGCGTGCCAACACCCATTCCCTCCCCCCCACGCATGCGCACAACACCCCCCCCCAGCTGCCCCCTGCGCATGCGCACACACCCCCACCCCCGCACAGGCCCACTTACCGGAGCCTGGAACGACGAAACGGAGCCTGGAACGATAAAACCGGCAAACCGGAAGTGCGTTTTTTCGCACTTCCGGTTTGCCGGTATGCTGTTTTTTGCACTCCGGAGGGTTCAGGGAAGCTCCCTGAAGCTCCGGAATGCAAAAAACTACAAAACGGACAAACCGGAAGTGCGAAAAAGTGCACTTCCGGTTTGTCCGTTTTGTAGTTTTTCGCACTTCCGGTTTGCCGGTGGGAACCCTCGCGTGCCGGCTTCTATGGCTCCGCGTGCCAGCTCTGGCACGCGTGCCATAGGTTCGCCACCACGGTTCTAGAGGACTGAAATTTCCATAATAAGAATACACATTAGGGATACACATTAGCTTATAGGTCCAAAGAGAATTGAAGTTCCATAAAACTACATAGAGTTTAGTCTATCTCTTTCTCTCTCTTTCTGCCACATTAGACAGATTCATGAGAATGATAGTGACTTCAGTGTGCTAACATTGCAAATAATCAAGCAAGAAGGGAAACCTTTGGTTTATTGATAAAAAAATAAAACCTAATAAAATAATATGAAATTAAGAAAAACTACTTCAGAAAATAACTTCAGTTTCTGACAGACAGAGGTAAGGAGAAGCGGCTCTTGGAGGTGGAGGTCATCATACTAGCAAATCATAAAAATGTATTTGGTCAAAGGCCTATTATTATGTGAGAAACTCATCACATATATATCAATGTATCCTGTGTGGAAAAAGCTTCAGGATGAAAAATTCCTCTCACAAAATAAGCCAGAATGAGGGAAAGCTCATCAAATGCATGATCAAAAACACATTTTTCAAGCATTTTTAGCCTTAGCAATAGCATGAGACTTTATTAAATTTTGTTTTCTTCTAACTGTAAAAATTAAAAGCACATGAAAACTTTTGAAAGGGTTTGTGCAGGGGTGGGAGATACTTCAGACTCTCAGAGGATCAGGCTACTTTGAAACTATTCATTCTTCACTGATGCCTTCATTTAAATAATTACCAAGATTTAATATTTTTAGATTGTCTTGGCCTGAATGATTGAGTCTTCCTTTACATATTGCACTTCATTTTGGAAAACTCCTGCAATCAGTATGGCAGAGTTAGTACATTCTGACAACTCTCTGACTCTATGCCTAGCCAAAAATTTTCATTTTGACAGAAGAAGTTATTTGGATGAGTAAAGAAAAATCTCAGTTTAATAAACTTTGGTCCATTTCTTCTTCTTCCACTGTCACCTCCAAATACAGACTGATCTCTTCAAATCAGTGAAGTCTTCATTTCTTTTGAGCTCTCAGCAGAGAAGCTGCTCTTGAGGAAAGCGGCTTTTGAAGTCTCCAGAGAGATTTCCTCAGTGTTGCCAAAACCACAGATGGTTCTTAGACACTAAAAAGAGGAAAATCTTGAAACTGCCGCCTGCTGGAGACGACATCGCCTTTCTAGACAGGCAATGTTAGAGGGGCACTTTTCTTCTAGTCCAATGCCCATCATCCGAGTCCCACATGGAACATGATGTCCTGAGGCATCGTTCGCAGGATCCTCCAGGGGGCTCCCTCGCTACCTGTTGGAAGAGCCGGGCAGCGCCCCCTCCCCCTTTCGAAGAAAACTGAGCATGCGCATTGTTCTTTCCCTGTCATAAGTGTTCTCCGTTCCCTTTCCACCCCACACTTCCTTTTTTTTCCTGAAAAGGCTGGGAGCGCATCTGGCTTTTCCACCGTGTCCGATCCTGCTTCCCTCCACTGTGAGCCTTGGGCTGAGTTTTTCCAGAAGTCCAAGAGTTTGCAGGGAAATCTTACACGGATGGAGATCCAGACGTTGTTATTGGAGGCGTGCAGGGCGACCTGCAAAAGTTCATCAGGTTCGGAGTTATGGGAAAGGGAGATCCCGTGGTCCCATGTTCCCCTGACGCCGCCCCCCCCCCCCAGGTGCATGCACGGGCCAGGCAGGGGAGAAAGCAAAGCTCCGGACCATCGCGCTGTTCCTGGGGGTGGGGGAGAATCAGGATCCCAGAAATGAGGGATCCATTTACCCTCCATTTCATTGGGGGAAAGACTTCAAGGGTGGCGGGGAGGGGAGAGAGGTCGGCTTTGCAAAACAAATTTCTACTTTCAAATCGGTCTTGACTCCTGGACAATTTCCTGCAAATTTCGTGGCCCCGTTTTCAGAAGGGGATTCCCTCTCCTCTTTCCTAGGCTGAGAGAAGTCGCTCCCGCTGGCTTTGCATGTAAGGCTGCAACTCCGCGTGCAAGAAATTGGATATAAGGTGTGCAAGGACTGGAACTCGGTTTCCTGGTTTCCAGCCCTTTCACCACCAACTGGTTCTTCCAGCACATCACAGGATCCTCCACATCGTGTTAATGCATGGATGGTTTATTCTGAAGGGACATAGTAATAAGAATTAGTTCTATTTTGCTTGTCTCAAGAATTAGTTTAACTCCTGCTGCCTTGCTTCTGTATTCTTGCTTCTGACACCAGGAACTTCATGCTCCATAGATAAGGAGGAGAGGAACAAAGAGCTGCCCAGGGTTGAGTCAAAATAGATAAGGAAGAAGGCATTGCCCACAAGGCTACAAGGAAGGCTCAATAACATAAGGGAGGCCAGGAAGAAGGCACCGACACCAAGGCTACAAGAAATGCTCTGTAGATAACAAAGGAATGGACAAGGAACAATCTATAGATAAGGGGGGTCATGAGGAAGGCATTGCCCAGGATTGGGTAACAAACGTTTGTCTCTGATTGGCTACGTATAAGAAGTTCGCCACACTCTTCTCAGGTGTGGCCCTCCCTTGCATGCTTCCTCCTTTATGCTGTGGAATTGTCCACCCAGCTATTTTGCTTTGGCCAAAAAAAATGGCATAGAATAGAATTCTTTATTGGCCAAGTGTGATTGGACACACTAGGAATTTGTCTTTAGTGCATATGCTCCCAGTGTTTTATTTATTTATTTATTTACCTATTTATTTATTTATTTATTGTATTTGTATGCCGCCCAACTCCCAAAGGACTCTGGGCGGCTAACAACTTTTTGCAAATACAAAAAGTATAAAAGCATTAAAACAGATAAAAACAATGATAAAAACTCATCCATACGTAAAAGAAAAGATACATTCCTCAAGAATAATAAGGTACAACACTTAATGATAGTCATAGGGTACAAATAAGCAATCAAATCATATGAGAAAACAATATAAGACTTAAGGATACAAGCAACAAAGTTACAGTCATAAGTGGGAGGAGATGGGTGACAGGAACGATGAGAAGATTAGTGCAGACTTAGCAAATAGTTTGACAGTGTTGAGGGAATTATTTGTTTAGCAGAGAGATGGGGTTCGGGGGAAAAAATGTTCTTGTATCTAGTTGTTCTCGTGTGCAGTGCTCTGTAGCCTCGTTTTGAGGGTAGGAGATGAAACGGTTTATGTCCAGGATGTGAGGGGTCTGTAAATATTTTCACAGTCCTCTTTTTGACTCGTGCAGTATACAGGTCCTCAATGGAAGGCAGGTTGGTAGTAATTGTTTTTTCTGCAGTTCTGATTATCCCCTGAAGTCTGTGTCTGTCTTGTTGGATTGGAGAACCAAACCAGACAGTTATAGAGGTGCAGATGACAGACTCAATAATTCCTCTGTAGAACTGTATCAGCAGCTTGGAATATTAGATAAGACATCTGTATGTCAAGACAGGAAGTTGTGTAAGGAACATTTAGGGGGAAATAACAACATAATTAACATTTCAGTTAGGTCAGGCCGACATAGGGAAGGAAAGAGCTATTGTTATGGGGACGATGACGAAAGTATCAGGGGACTCCCAGTACAGGAAACCACCCATTATGAAGCCAAAAACTTTATATAACACGGACTGTCCAATGAGAAGGAGGTGGGCTTAAAATTGTTTTTCTCCACTGTTAGAAATGTATTTAAATCATTTATTCAGATGAACACTTTGCTTATCTTGGTTCTCTGTACATGAGACCAGGTTAAGATCCTTTGCAAAAGATAATTAAAAAGAGCTCTATGCCATTGTTCATTGTTCTCTTGTTGTTTTTATTGGGATTTGCATCTCACAATGTCCATTTTAGGTCTTGAGATGTGATAGAACCTAGAAATTTGAAGGTCTCTGCTGTTGATACTGTGTTGTCTAGTATTGTAAGAGGTGGAAGTATGGGAGGGTTTCTCCTAAAGTCTACCACCATTTCTACAGTTTTGAGTGTATTCAAGATTATTCCGGTAGCACCACGGGGTTAGTGGTTCAAAAAATAAATAAATAAATAAATAAATAAATAAATAAATAAATAAATAAATAAATAAATAAATAAATAAATAAATAAATAAATAAATAAATAAAGACTGTCCACCCAGCTGTTTTGCTTTGGCCAAAATAAATAAATAAATAAAATTTCCCCCCCAAGCCTCTGGTTAAGTTTTGTTTTTGGCACCTTGATGACTTGAGTACATTTTGGACCTTACAATTCATTGAGATATTAGTTCTGTATGCCTAAGACGATGGTTTCTTGATTCTGCCTTATGGAGATTCCACAGGAGTTTGGGCCAGGAGGTTGATGGGGTTCTCATCTCAATCGCTGTTTGTGAACTAAGATTTATGATTCCGATTGTGCAAAGGTTGTTTTTTACTTTGCAAGCAGCCATCGAAAATATTAGAGTAAATAATCTCTGAATAAACTTTTCTAAATGTATTTATCCAATATTTTCAGTCCTTGTTCGAAGCTGATCTAGAAGGGCGATCCTGAATTTACTGCAGTAGTCAGTCTTCCTAATAAGATACCTCCCCCTTGCAGATATTGCTGGATTTCTTTTTCCTTTTCTTTTCCTTTTCTTTTCCTTTTCTTTCTTTTTTTTCTTTTTTTTCTTTTTTTTCTTTTTGAGGAGGAAGAGGTTGCTCACTTTTCAGATTTGTCACCTCACAATATTAAACACACCGTGTTTTCCATTTCAGATATATAAGTTGGAAATCTTTCCCTTGAGTCCAGAGTATCTTGTGTGGGAAGAGGGCTGAATGGCCTCTAGGTGATTTGGCCAGACCTCTTCTGATTAGTAACACTTGGGGAGATCCATCCATCCATTTTGGAGCTGCATTAGAGACCAGAGTGAAGATGGAGGGACAAAGCCCAGCAGATGCAGATGTTGGAAAAGGCCCTCCAGCTACTCAGCCTTGGAGCTGTGGGAAGAAAGGGGCAAGTCCTGGGCAGAAGAGCCAAGAACAGGAAGCCAACAGTTCAGAGGTCCAATGCTGTGACTTCAGAAAAGTGCAGTTCCAGGAGGGGAAGAGTCCCCGAGATGTTTGCAGTCAGCTTCACCGCCTTTGCCATCAATGGCTGCAGCCAGAAAGACACACGAAGGCTCAGATGCTGGACCTGGTGCTCCTGGAGCAGTTCCTGGCTGTCCTTCCCCCAGAGATGGAGAGATGGGTGCGGGAGTGTGGAGCGGAGACCAGTTCCCAGGCGGTGGCCCTGGCCGAAGGCTTCCTCCTGGCCCAGGAGTCAGAAAAGATGCAAGAACAGTTGCAGGTCTGAGAATTTAATCTTAGCAGCTCTAAGGGGGAGCTCTCTGAATTTGTGAATTCCTTTCTTGCAAAGTTTTCTGGGATTATTAACTCCTATGGCTTGATGTTCCATTTTTCTTCCAGAGGATATGTTTGGGGCAATTTTTCCATTCTTTTTTGAGTTTCAGAAATGGGCTTTGGGCTGATTTAAAGGTGCAGTATTCATTAGTGCTCTTTCTCTGTTTCTGCTTCTCGTATCACATCATGTCCAGAAATCCTTTGAAGCTGTGACTGAATGTTGCAAGGGGAGGAAAGATTCATTCAGATCTTCTCAAGAGCTGCTGTTCAGGGAGACATTGCACAAAGATCAAAGCCAGGACACCACTCCAGGTAAGAAAAGCTCTTTCTGTGTAATATAACATTTAGCTGATACTTTTGCTCCTCTTGATTGGAATCTTTCTCTCTTTATAACAAATCTGCTTCCACCATTTTTCACTGTCTTACAGAGAATAGAAAGCTGTCTTTGGAAATTTTAGAATCACCTCCTCTTTGTGGTGGGGCTGAAGGATTGGCTGAACCGCTACTTCAGGTAAGGAGGAAAAGGATGAGAAAATGTCCATGAATCTTGAATGAATTTCATTTTGTTCTAGAGTTTATTGTTGTAAATTGCTGTTTCTAAGCAATGCGAATCTGACATCCGGTCATTCAAAACTGATATGCAGCCTGGCCTATCTCTACCTTCTGAGGGGATCCTTTCTGAGACGCTTTCTCCACCTCTCCTGCTTCGCCATCAGATTTCATTGACCAGACTGTTGTCAGCATCGGGGCTCTTCCTTCTGACTCCCAGGGTGGTTCTCACATACCATTTAACAAAAAAAACCCTCTTTTCTGCCTTTTCAAAAGCATATTTGGGACAACCGTGACCTGGTGACTGAGAATCTCCATAGACGTATACTATTACAAGTGATCTCATTCTGAATTCAGCAGAAGATGCCTATTTTGTTCACTGGATCTCTCTTCTTGAATTGTGGAAGAAAACAGTCAAATTATTCTTGGGATTATATGTTAATAGAGAAACTTGTTTCCTTGTTCAGGAAGTCGTGTCTTTTGAGGAAGTGGTTGTGTATTTCTCCAAGGAGGAGTGGTCTCAACTGGATGCTGACCAAAAAGCGCTCCATGGGGAAGTCATGCTGGAGAATTCCAGGAATCTGGCTTCTCTGGGTAAGAACCCCTGTCTGTGCTCAGAAACATCATGGGGTGGTGGGCTTAGATGTTATTTCTAATAAAACCTCAATAATTTATTTATATCCTGCCTTTATTTATTTTTTTAAATAATAATGAAGACAGCGAACAGACCCAATATTCCTTCCTCCTGCTGTTTTCCCTACAACAGCAACCCTGTGACATTGGTTGAGCTGAGAGAGATTGGCCCAAAGTCACCCAGCCAGCATTCATCCCTAAGGCTGAACTAGTACTTACGGTCACCCAGTTTCTAGCCTGGTCATTAACTGTTCACCAAACTGAATTTATAAAAGGAGGAAATTTATGGAAAGAAAAACCATGGAATAGTCCCAGGTCAAAGCTTAGATCAGAGTTGTGTCTTAGATTCATAGTGATGTGATCCAATCTGGTTATATGAGGATCGGTAGGGATACATTTGTAAGTGGGTCCTTGCTAAAATCTTAGTTTGGAATCTTCATGTTTGCCAACAAAGCAGCCAAAATATATTAATGATTCTTTGGGTGAATTTCTGAAGAAAAGGTTTGAATGTTCCCTTTTCAAGCTACATTTCATTTTCATTTTTCTTTTTGAAGGCTTTAATGGGCAAGAGAATAAGAATTGCAAGGAGGAATGCCAAGCCATCCATCTGAAAAAGGAAAAGGGGAAATTTGCAGATCAGATGCAATCAAACAGTGATGAAACAAAGCAATCACAAAGTGGAATTAATAAAGGCTTTTCTCGGGTCAGTTGGCTTCGTAATAGTAGAAACATCGATATGGGAGAAAGACCATATCAATGCATGGAATCTGGAAAGAGCTTTAATAAATCTGATCATCTTAATTCTCATAAAAAGATACATTCAGAAGAGAAACCATATACCTGCAGGGAGTGTGGAAAGACCTTCCGTAATAATGACTCTCTTAGAACTCAGGAAAGGAATCACAAAGGAGAACAACTTTACAAATGCTTGGAGTGTGGAAAGAAGTTTACTCTTAAGGGTAATCTTAATTCCCATAAGAGGATCCACACAGGCGAGAAACCATATCAGTGCATGGAGTGTGGAAAGAGCTTTAATAGGAAATATGCTCTGATTCACCATAAAACTATCCATACAGAGAAGAAACCATATCAATGCATGAAGTGTAGAAAAAGCTTCTGTTATTATAACTCTCTCATGAGACATCAAAGGATTCACACAGGAGAAAAGCCTTATAAATGCATGGAGTGTGGAAAGGGCTTTAAGAGGAATTCTGCTCTTACCTCCCACAAAAGGATCCACACAGGAGAGAAACCATATCAATGTATGGAGTGTGAAAGGACCTTTGCTTCTAGCAGTAGTCTTAATAACCACAAGACGATTCACACAGGAGAGAAACCATATCAATGTATGGAGTGTGAAAGGACCTTTGCTTCTAGCAGTAGTCTTAATACCCACAAGACGATTCACACAGGAGAGAAACCATATGAATGCATGGAGTGTGGAAAGACCTTTACTTATAGCAGTAGTCTTAATAACCACAAGAGGATCCACACAGGAGAGAAACCATATAAATGTTTGGAATGTGGAAAGACCTTTTCTTCTAATAGTCATCTCTATTACCACAAGAGGAGCCACACAGGAGAGAAGCCATATGAATGCATGGAGTGTGGAAAAGGCTTTAAGCGGAATTCTGATCTTACCACCCACAAAAGGATCCACACAGGAGAGAAGCCATATAAATGTGTGGAATGTGGAAAGGGCTTTAAGCAGAAATTTGCTCTTACCTCCCACAAGAGGATCCACACAGGAGAGAAGCCATATAAATGTGTAGAATGTGGAAAGACCTTTACTTGTAGCCGTAGTCTTAATGACCACAACTTGATCCACGCAGGAGAGAAGCCATATAAATGCATGGAATGTGGAAAGACCTTTTCTTTTACCAGCAATCTTAGACGCCACAAGAAGATCCACACAGGAGAGAAACCATATGAATGCATGGAGTGTGGAAAGACCTTTGCTTCTGGCAGTAGTCTTAATACCCACAAGACGATCCACACAGGAGAGAAGCCATATGAATGCATGGAGTGTGGAAAGACCTTTGCTTTTAACAGTCTTCTTGATTTCCACAAAAGGATCCACACAGGAGAGAAACCATATAAATGCATGGAGTGTGGGAAGACCTTTAGTTATAGCAGTAGTCTTAATTACCACAACTTGATCCACACAGCAGAGAAACCATATAAATGTGTAGAATGTGGAAAGAGCTTTAAGGAGAAATCTGCTCTTACCTGCCACAAGAGGATCCACACAGGGGAGAAGCCATATAAATGTGTGGAATGTGGAAAGGGCTTTAAGCAGAAATCTGCTCTTATCTCCCACAAAAGGATCCACACAGGAGAGAAGCCATATAAATGTGTGGAATGTGGAAAGGGCTTTAAGCAGAAATCTGCTCTTATCTCCCACAAAAGGATCCACACAGGAGAGAAGCCATATAAATGTGTGGAATGTGGAAAGGGCTTTAATCATAGCAGTCAACTTAATTCGCACAAGAGGATCCACACAGGTGAGGAGCCATATCAGTTCATGGAATGTGAAAAGACCTTTCATTGTACCAGTAATCTCAATTACCATAAAAAGATCCAGGCAGGAGAGAAGCCATATAAATGTGTGCAATGTGGAGAGGGCTTTAAAAAGAGTTGTGATCTCACTTCCCATGAAAGAATCCATACGGGGGGGGGGGACTATATGAATGCATGGAGTGTGGAAAGAGCTTTGCATGGAGTAACGCTCTTTACTTGCCATAGTAGAATCCACACGCAGGAGAAACCATAACAATAAAGGAATTGTGGGAAGAGGTTCAATAGAAATACAGGTTTATGACTGCAGTTGAGCCAAAAATTCCCATTGCTAAATGGAACAGTTGTTAAGTGAGTTGTGCTCCATTTTACAACTTTTCTTGCTACATTTGTTAAGTGAATCATTGCAGTGGTTAAGTTAGTAACACTATAAAGTGACTCTGACTTTTCCATTGATTTTGCTTCTGATTCTGGTCAGAAGGTTACCAAAGGTGATCACGTGACCGCAGAACACTGCAACCGTCATAAATGTGAGTGACTTGTCAAACATCTGAATGTAAATCATGTGACCATGTTTCAGTAGTCATAAGTGTGAAAAATGGTCGTAAGACACTTTTCCCAGTACCGTTCTAACTTCTAACAGTCAGTAGACGAACTGTTCTAAGTTGAGGACTACCTATCTGGGAATTCAACATAATCAACCAAAAGCAATAGGACATGATCATATATATATATATCAATGTATCTTGTGAAAAGAATTTCAGGATGACGAATTCATATCACAAAAGAGACCAGAATGAGAAGTGAAATCCATGTTCAAAAACACTTTTTGAAGCATTAGAGCCATGTTGGTGCAGTGGTTACAATGCAGTATTGCAAGCTAATTCTGCTTACTGCCAGGAGTTCGATTCTGATCAGCTCAAGGTTGATTCAACCTTCTGAGTCGGGTTAAATGAGGACCCAGATTTTTGGGGGCAATATTTCGATTCTGTAAACCATTTACAGAGTGTTATAGAGCATACTGTTATGAAACAGTATATAACTTTAAGTGGTATAACTATTGCTATTTTGTCTTATTATGACATGATAATAAGGAAATCTCTAAATTCAATTTAAATAAAAATGGATCTAATTGAAGTTAATTGGATTTTTATTAGAATGGAAAGAAATTAATTTTGTATCTAAATATAATTATCATTAGTATGGTTGTCCATGAGACATTTTTAAATTCCTTCTAGTGTATTAAAACTTAAACTCACAGGAAAACTTTTGGAAGGATTTGGATTGGGGGAGAAATACTTCAGGTTTTCAGAGACTCAGGCTATTTTGAAGCTATTTATTCAAATAGTGCTCATTTATGGTTCTGGATCAAACTGGTGAAAGGGCACCAATTTTGATTTTGTAGCCATTGTGTCACGTTTTTCCATTATAGAAGACTGAGAAAAATGGGCTCAAAAGAACCAGGCTGTGGGCAAGAGAGAGGTGTTAATTCTACTCTTTTTAAATCGCTTCTTAGCTCTATTTTCCTGGGGTTTTTTTCTTTCATTAATGTAGATAAATCTCTTTGTTGTTCTTGCAGTGTCACATTCAAATCCACACTAATCTCTTCAAACCGTGGGAGTCTTCAGCTCTTTTGGCTAGAAGAAAATTGGTACTTTCTTTAATCTGGTTGACTGACATTGTCTTTCAACTTCCTACTCATATTTCCTGAGCTGTCTTCCCTACTGAAAAATCGAAATGAAGCCATTTTTCTTTTTTTGCCTCATGGAATTTGAACTTTATGTGTACTTGTCAAGATTTGCCTTCCTGCATTTTGTAATTCCACCTTTTCTCCAGTCATCTATGAAACACCATTCTCCCATTCATCTCTCCATCATGGCGCCTTGTTTTGAGGTAAAATTTCTAAAACTTCCATGAGTTTGACCTTTCTCTCCATTTTGGAACTTGTTTCCATTTGATGCCCCTTTTTCAAGCAAGATGGTTTCTTCTGGATTCTTCCCATTTTTGCTGCCGCCACTTGCTATTTTGAACTGCTGTTAGCTGCTCAGAAGCATGAATTTGAAAAGGCAGCTGAAATAATGGAAATAAAACATCAATACAAATCTTAATTGTCTTAAGCCAGGAGTGTCAAACTCGATTTCATTGAGGGCTGGATCAGCATTGTGGTTGTCCTGTGGGGAGGTGGGGAAGGCCGGGGCTGGGGTGGTCGTGCCCGACTGAGCAAGGCCCAGCATGACATTGCTCTCATGAGTGGTGCCTGTGTGGGCTGGGCAGCTTCGGAGACATAATCCAGGGGCCTCCGGTAGCTGGATCAGGGAGCAGGAGGCTCATCCTGCGGGATGAGGTGAGGCGGGGCAGCTACAGCCGTTGTGCCTTCAGCTGCTTTCACTGCCACTCGGTTTCCCCACCCTCCCCGACTATGCTGGTCTGGTCTGGTGCTGGAGATAGCCTTCTGCTTTTTCTGCCGCGCTACGAATGCGGATTAACCATCCCTCAAACTCCACCACTAGCCCTGAAGCACACAGCCTCCAGCCTGGTTATAACTCTCCAAAGTTGTATCAGATCACACACACACACACACACACACACACACACAAACAGATGTTCGATTGGATCGCTCTATTGCTCTCTCTCTCGCTGCAGTGCCAGGCCGGCAGGGTGCTTCTCTGTGGAAGACAAAATGAGGTGGTGGAGGAGTTGGAAGATCTGAACTATTCTTTTTACCATAGTCCCACAGACTACTTTTGTTGCCCTGCACGTGTTGGCGGAGAACTGGGCCTGTGTGCATGTGCGCCCACTGCTTCCTGTGCGCATGCATTCAGGCCAGGATAGCATGGGCTGGGGTAAAGCGACACATGCCGGCTCCTTACAGTTTCCAGGATGGCCATGTGGGCTGGATCTGACCTCATCACGGGCACTTATGCCTTAAGTTTGACACTGTTCTAGGCCTACACTTCCCATCCGGTAACTCTGCCAGCCCTCTTATCTTCCCTCACTTCAGGGCTGATTTTGTCAACAACCACATGACACAACCTGGGCTTCAAAGAGAGGCTCCTGTTTCTTTTGAGCCTCCACAGAGATTTTCTCAATATTCACAAGTTCACAGATCTTTCTTAGGCATTAAAAAAAAAAGGAAAGTTTAGAAATTGCTGCCTGCTGCAGACAGGCAATGTCAGGGAGCCTTTCCTTCTACATCAATGCCCATCATCCCAGGCCCGCATGGAACATGATCTGTCCTACGCCCTGGATGCATCTGGCGTTGCATGCAGAATCCACCGGGGTGGGGCTCCACAGGTACCCATTGAAAACACACGGCGACCCTCACCCGCTTCAGGAGGGAACTGAGCATGTGTTCTTTGGGAGCCACATGGGGCATTTTGCAGAGAAGACTGAAAGAGGGCCCACCCTTTCTACAGTGCCTGATTCTGCTTCCCCCCAGCCCCTCCCTCACTAGGAGCCTTAGGTGGAGCCTTTCCAGCAGTCCAAGAGGCTGCAAGGAATCCTTGCACGGAGGGAGATCAAGACCTGACTCCGGAGTTCAGTAAGTTGGGGGGTTTTCTTCCATGGGCTGGACTGTGATTGGAGAGACGCAAAACTTCATCACGTTCGGAGTTCTGGAAAGTGGGGAGCCCCTGTGGTGGTCTCCCATGAGAAATGAGACACGCAGGCAGGTGTCTTGGGATGGGAGCACAGAATCTTCTGTGTAACCCTCTTTTATTATAGTTTAGTTCATATCCAGTTACATTCTTATGACAATGTTAGTAAGGGGTGGGTATATACCATATATGGTCATATTGTTAGTCTACTCCTGAGTACACATCTTTCAGGTAACTTATGCATTCGGGTCACGTAGGCTTTCAGGTCACGTAGGCACTGGGGTCACCAGATTTCAGATGAGATGAGTCACATCCTGCTTTCCTGTCCTGCTTAGTGCCGTTGTCCTACTAGTTAATGAAGTATCCAGTACACCGGCTGAAGTAAAGTACTTTGTTCCCAAATTAATCCCACATCTCCTCCTTTTTTGTTTTATGAAACGGTCCATCCTCCAATTCCAGAAGGGCTTTGGTTTCGCTGATTAGAACGTCCTTCCTGTTGGAGAAAAGCAAGTTTTTGCACATCTGCAGGAGAGAGGGGAGACATTGCATACAACAACACAACAAAATCAATAATACAACAATAAGTAAAACTGTTGGTATGAGTGACCTCAGCCAACTCCCATCAGGTAGCCAGGACCATAGGGCATCCCAAATGTCAATGATGCCACTTCTGTCTCCGGCCAGGGGGTTGACCATGTTCTCCATATGCTCAATTGTGTGTGTGATGTTATATTTATAGTCAGATACATAAGCATAACAATGTGAATGAATTAAAACACAAACACATCCTTTAGCAGCCAATACAATATCTAAAGCATATCTATTCTGCAAGACCACTTTTCGAATTTCTCCTAATTCTTTGTTAATGAATTTCCATAGCTTTAATAGTATCATTAAACATAACCACAGTCCAGTTATTGAGTAAACGTAAGTCTCTATAATTCATCACAACCCCAAGATTAGGGAGAATTCCCCAAGATATTTGAGTAGTCAGGGAACCCCCCAAGGTTAAGGGTTGATCTTCAATACCAGTTCTTTTGTTCCGCAAACGACCTGTTGGTAATGTTGAAACAGGGTAAGTAGCAGGCACCAAGAGACTCAGGGTGCAAATACCCTTCCAATCCCTTGGGACCAACCGATAGGCTCGCCGGCCACAAAGAAGCCAAAATTGTGTTAGCTCATAATGTCCTGAATCAGAAGAATTAGCAAACATAATCATAGTCTCCATGTCTGAACATACTGCATACGTGGAAACGTTTGTCCACTGATTAGACGTGCTGATACCATTTACAGTTGTAAGATTGTGTTTTATATGTGCACATCGTTTTGCTGAATCCCATACAATGGTTTGTTGGCAAGTAGTATAATTGCCCATTTCCAAGGCATTGGCTAACAAGCCTGTGCTTTGAAAACAAAAGCGAGCAGGTTCTAAAATTCTGGTAGAAACTGCATGTGTATAGTTCAACATGACTGGAGTTCCATTTCTGCTTCCATTAAAAGGTACAGCATGAAGTGCCAGTCCTGACTTGCTGTCTGATGGAATGTGCATACAAATCCAACAATCAGTTTTATTCAACAGCTGAGCCTCCTTATTCAAGTCTCTTACGAACGCATTGGTTTTCCAGGCTCCTGGATCACTGGTCTTAACGTGTTGATGGGGTGACAAAATAAGGGCGAACGCAGCGAGCAGGAGTCCAGGTGATATTACCATTGTCATTGATGACAGCGTAGCCTCGACCCCAAGTGACAAGGGAGGCCGGGCCTTTCCACGTAGGATCAGGAAGACGGCGATAATAGACTTGCGGTCGCGGGGAGTCTATAGGAGAAGCAGAAAATTTTGCCGACTTGCGGCGGTTGAATCAGGGGTTCCAGAAACATTGAGAAAATTGAGGGTAAACGGGACAAGGTTCAAGGTATTTTGTATTCCAGGCAAGCCGGGGTGGTTTTCCCCTTTCTGTTTTTATTGTTTGGGATTGCCTAGAATACAGAAAGTCCGAATACAATGATTAATAACATGGTTAGTGGCTTCACCCCTCTGTGGGGAGGCCATGATTGACAACTCTCCGTACCCTGGGGATTAACCCCAAGGGGGACAGAGTGAGCTTGCAGATTGCAAGTGGGACATTGCTGAATAATAGCAGAAGCTTCCGCTGCAAAAAGAGAAAATTGTTTCATCAAGGCCTTTCGGTTTTGATGAAAAAAATAAGAGTGGCTAGTCCACGGAGTAATGAGTGACAAAGAAAAAATAGAAAGATGGGGGGGGGGGGGCAAGGGCAGCAGCAGCTGCCCGAAAATTCCCCTCCTGGATAATACCAGGAAATGGTTGATGACTTCTGATATGGGCCAGAAAAAAGAGTAAAGTCCTAGCATGAAGGAGAGATTTGTAAGGTTAAAAAATAAGCTGAGAAGATTAGCATCAAGAGATGGGGAAACTTGAGTCGAGAGGAATGGGAGAGCCTAGTAAACATCTATAAGATTAGCATTAATCCCAGATGCTAAGTAAACTTCCAGGGAGAATCATGAACTAATTTACAGACATTATGAAAATCAGAAATAATTGCAAAGGTGCAGAAACAGTTAAAGTAAGACAAAGATCTTTAAGAAGATTAAAAGTAAATTTCCCTACAAAATCTGAAGCTTTTTAATCAAAATAAAATTCAATAGTGAAAAAAGCAAAGTTGTATATTTAGGCAAGGAAAAAAAAAACAAAATGCACAGGTACAGTACATGTGGTATCTTGCTCAACAGTAGCTGTGAGATGAATCTTGGAATTTTAGTGGACAACCACTTAAATATGAGCCAGCTGTGTGCAGCAGCTGCCAAAAAATTAACACAGTTCTAGGCTGCATTTACAGAGGGAGAGAATCAAGATCACTTGAAATATCAATACCAGTGTACAATGCCTTAATAAGCCACACCTGAAACACTGCAGTCAGTTTCAGTTGCTACGATGCAAAAAAAAAATGTTGAGAAACTAGAAAAAATGCAGAGAAGAGCAACAAAGATAATTAGTGAACTGGAAGCTAAAACATATATAGAACAGTTGCAGGAACTGGGCATATGCAGTTCGATGAAAAGAAGGACTAGGGGACACATGATAGCAGTTTTCCAATATCTCTGGAGTTGCTATAAAAAAAAAGAGAAGGAGACAAACTATTCTCCAAAGCATCTGAGGACAAAAGCAATGGGTGGAAACTAATCAAGGAGAGAAGCAACTTAAAACTAAAAAAAAATTTCCTCACAGTTAAAACAATCAATCAGTGAAAAAGTTTGTCTTCAAAAGGTGTGAATGCTCCAACACTGAAAATTTGTCAGGAAGACAACAATTTGTCTGAATGGATTTCCATTTGCCTGAAGTGCTTTAGGCATTCCTGTCTAGGCACAGGGGGTTGGACTAGAAGACCTTTAAGGTTCCTTCCAACTCTGTTATTCCATTCCACTCTATGGCTATTTGAAAAAACAAAAACTCTCTGAAATTCAAATTTAAATTTAAAAATAGGAAAAAATGATTTTAAAAATATCCTATCAAACTCTTGCAAGTTGCTCATGCACAGAGCTCAGCTAAAGTCTAAAAATAAATTTTTTGTTGAAAAACATAGGATAAATATAGCCATCCTACAAAATAAATTTGTTGCAAGGACAACACAGCCAATACTTCCAGTAGGTGCTGGCAAACACAGCATCTACAACACCACACAGTGTTGTGTAAAACCTTGCATTTTTGGAAAATATCTATGAAAATATTTATGAGGAAAAATAAAGGAACATAATTTCATGGAAAAAAATCACAAAAATTAAAATCTGCAAACAGAAGTAAACTTACTGTTGCAAAAGGAAAGCAAAGTTAATAGGTAATTTGAAATGTAATCCCATCAGCTGCAGTAGCAGTTTGAACTTTGACTAGCTTTCTGAAGGATGAGATAAGATCATAGAATGTTTAACTTTAGTTAATAATGTAAATAATGAACTTAACAAAAAAGTGGATAATTTAAAAAAAAGGACTAGCCAATTAATAGTTCCCAGCAATTGTAACTGAATTAAAATAATAATTGTGGAATAACTGATGCAGCATAAGATCAAGACATCTTATGTCCTAGATTCAAAAATTTTCTTGTAGCTAAATTTTTTCTCTCTGGTGCAACATTTAAACCATAGGAGAGAAGACTAAACCAGATAAAACATCCAATTTAAGTTATTCCCAGCATGAAACCTGTATGAGAATCAACACCTTTGCCAGGCGCTCTGCACTTTTCCTTAAAACATTTCTGGTTACCACAATTTCCTTGGGCTTTGTTATTTTGTCTCATGGCTGCAATTAACAAATTATTTTGATGGCTAGATGAACGTATAGCTTGCCAAATTTTAACCATTTCAGCCATTTCAGGATTTTTTCCTAATGCTAAGATGTTCCTGCATTCAGAAGCAGCTTTTTCATTAACGCAATCAGTGTATTCTTGATTAGGTTTCTGCTGAATGTTTGAAAAGGTGTGTGCTGGCTTATCAGGTTTCTGAAAATCCTCAAAGGCACATTCAGAAAAAACTTGCAGATTTGGTGTAGGAAGGTCAATTTTAACATCTACTGGACAATCAGCAAGCATTTGAACAATTTCATGATTCTTTTCTAATCTTTCTTCTTGCATTTTTTGAATCAGACCAGTATTTTTTACTACTGGAAAAGACTCATGAGATGAAATTTGGAGACTCTTTGCAAGTTTCATTCCTTTTTGCTGTTCCTTAAATTCTGCCCTGTCTACGCTGAATGCCTCCTGTGGAGGAACAATAGATAAGGAAGCAACAGCATCCAAAGAGCCAGATTTTAAAGCCTTTTGGTATGCCCCGCAAATAAGGCCAGATTGCAAAACAGGAGCACGGTTTGAAGCAGAAAAAACAGGGGTTTCGGGAGCCGTGGGTGAAAAAGAACGCACGACTGAAGGTAATGGGGTAGTCAACATGACTGAGGGAATCTGATAAGGTGGGGGATCTAATAAAAGCTGGCGAGGCGGATCAGCATGAGTCTGAGTCATGATGTAAGCCTCACTTTTAGAAAAGGATGGGGTAAATTTTTGTTCTTGAGGGGAAAGGTATTTTTTCCTGCCCAATTGTCTCAGCTCTTCCACGGTTTGAGCTGTAGACGTTCCACCCCCCATACTTACGAGAAGAGTCAGTCGCCAGCGACGTCGTCGGGTGCACCGTGCCTATTCCAGGCGATAAGTATAGGGTCGGCAGGGACGTATTCCCATGAGGAATCACGCCTGGGGGTCACCAAATGTGGTGGTCTCCCATGAGAAATGAGACACGCAGGCAGGTGTCTTGGGATGGGAGCACAGAATCTTCTGTGTAACCCTCTTTTATTATAGTTTAGTTCATATCCAGTTACATTCTTATGACAATGTTAGTAAGGGGTGGGTATATACCATATATGGTCATATTGTTAGTCTACTCCTGAGTACACATCTTTCAGGTAACTTATGCATTCGGGTCACGTAGGCTTTCAGGTCACGTAGGCACTGGGGTCAGCAGATTTCAGATGAGATGAGTCACATCCTGCTTTCCTGTCCTGCTTAGTGCCATTGTCCTACTAGTTAATGAAGTATCCAGTACACCGGCTGAAGTAAAGTACTTTGTTCCCAAATTAATCCCACAAGCCCCTTGTCCCATTTTCCCATGAAGAAATCAAAAGCTAAGGTCCTGCTGCGTTGTCTCCTGGAGGAAAATCGGGACCGTTAAAAACGTCAGAGCCATTTAGAATTAAGCGAAAAGTGAGAAACCTCTTTCCAGGAGAAGCCTGAATCAAAATACCATGTTAAGCCGTAAATGGTTTATGGCGCAGTGGTTAAAAGCAGCACTGCGACCTTCAGCTGATTGCTAGTTCAGCAGTTCAGCTGTTCGAATCTCACCAGGCTCAAGGTTGACTCATCCTTCTGAGGTGGGTAAAATGAGGACCCAGATTGTTGGGGGCAATATGCTGAACCCTGTAGTTGGATGTCTTGGACCCCGCAAATTAGCTGGTCGAACAAGACATCATCAAGGTCATGGAAATCGTAATGTGTGGCTGCCTTCCGGAGTGCTGCGAGATACTGGTTTATAGACTCCCCGTCTTGTTGCAGTCGCTGATGAAATTCGTGATTTCGTACCACTTTCAATGGTACTGGAGCATAGTGTGTTTCGAGCATTACCTGTAGTGTTTGCCAGGGAACCGTTTCTACTGGCATTGGTTCAGCTAGTGACTCAGCTGTGTCGAAAACTTCGTGCCCGCAATGGCTCCGGAACAATGCTCATTTCCTATTGTCCGAGAGGCCTTGTAAATTGTTGGCTTCAAGGAAACACCGGAAACTAGTCATGTAGGACCCCAAGTTTTCCTTTGCCGGGTCAAAAGGAGTCGGCGGGTGGAACACTGTCATGACTCGCTAGAAGGCGGTTTGAATTTGCCGCACTAAAATGGCCGTCGTTCGCAGTTCCCGCCGGGCTGGATTTTCGGCGCCTTCGGAATTTCCTCTTCAGAATCCTATCCTCGTCGCCAATGTTGGGTTCTGAGACTGAAGAGGCTGGAAACAGTGAAGTGACTCAAACAGCTCTTTATTGAATGAAGCAGTAACCAGGAAAGAATCAGCCCGGCAATGCTCTCTTTAAATGGAGGGCTGCCGGCTGGGCTAACCAATCAGAGATCTTTATTTTCCCGCTCTGCAAAGCGGACCTTGGTGTAACCAGTTAACGCAGATTCAAACCTTAATACATAAAACCATCTATTGCTTCTTGTTATGCCTTCTGCTTCTTTGGAAAATATATTGCCCCCCCTTCTTTGTGGCAGTCCTTCAAAAGTCTGTTTTGTGACCTGCCCATCAAACTCTTGGGCAAAGCATGTGAGGAGCTTCAGCATACATAGCTATTATTATGGGCTTTGACTTTGCACCTCTAGGAACTGGAAATATGACTCATCTATTGAAGAGACAAAAGGGCTGGAATATAGCCATTGGTGCAATCCTGACAGCCATGGTTTGTTCTTGTTCCCCTACCTGCAAAAAGGCATGTTCCTTTCCAGCCAGGATGGTTGGCCCCTGACCATCATTCCTAAGTGTGAACTGTGCATGTGGTCTTTTTCTATGATCAATGATCAATTAGCAGTCATCAACTTCATACTTTGGCCACCTAACCGAGGAAGGGGCACCCACAGGTATCCTTCATAGCTATCAATGTGGAATGGTAACCCTTTTCGACCTCCCTCAGGTTGGCAGTTACCATAGTCCCACAGACTACTTTTGTTGCCCTGCACGTGTTGGCGGAGAACTGGGCCTGTGTGCATGTGCGCCCACTGCTTCCTGTACGCATGCATGCAGGCCAGGATAGCATGGGCTGGGGTAAAGCGACACGTGCCGGCTCCTTACAGTTTCCAGGATGGCCATGTGGGCTGGATCTGACCTCATCACGGGCACTTATGCCTTAAGTTTGACACTGTTCTAGGCCTACACTTCCCATCCGGTAACTCTGCCAGCCCTCTTATCTTCCCTCACTTCAGGCTGATTTTGTCAACAACCACATGACACAACCTGGGCTTCAAAGAGAGGCTCCTGTTTCTTTTGAGCCTCCACAGAGTTTTTCTCAATATTCACAAGTTCACAGATCTTTCTTAGGCATTTAAAAAAAAAAAGGAAAGTCTAGAAATTGCTGCCTGCTGCAGACAGGCAATGTCAGAGAGCCTTTCCTTCTACATCAATGCCCATCATCCCAGGCCCGCATGGAATATGATGCATCTGGCGTTGCACGCAGAATCCACCGGGTGGGGGGGCTCCCCAGGTACCCATTAAAAACGAACGGCGGCCCTCAACCGCTTCAGGAGGGAACTGAGCATGTGTTCTTTGTGAGCCACATGGGGCATTTTGCAGAGAAGACTGAAAGCGGGCCCACCCTTTCTACGGTGCCTGATTCTGCATTCATGGCTAGCTCAGGAATTCTGGGAGTTGAAGTCCACAGGTCCTCAAAGAACCATAGTTTGGCCACCCCTGCCGGATTCATGCAAAAACAGGATGTTGCTATGCTTCCTCTGCACATTCCCAGCAAAGAGGCCCTATTTTGCTCTTTTGCCTCTAATATCAAGAGCTGGGAAGAAGGGTCCTACAATCATCTAATCTAGCCCCTTTTCTTATTCCTTGATTTATTTAATTACCTCTTTTATTCTGCCTTACTGGGGTTCTTCACAGGAAGAGAGAAAGGGAGGGAGGGAGAAAGAGAGAGCAGGAAAGCTTAAATTGTCTGAATTATTTTGGTGCCTCTAACACAGGAAAATTACCAGAAAGGAGAAGGAGTTTACTAGGACAAGGCTGCCATGCAGAGGAAGGCAGAGATAGTCCTTGACTTATGACCACAATTGAGCCCAATATTTGGGTTATTCAGCAAGAGCGTTGTTAAGTGGGTTTCACCACATTTTACTCAATCCATGACATTTCCTGGCTCTAACAGTGATGTGCAAGCTAGGGAAGAACATCTGAAGGCATGTGTAATGTTCTAATGTACAGAAATTATGGTTAAATGTGTGGCAAAAAGTGGACTGTGGGTGTGCTTTTCCAAATGCAGTAAGTGAGGTTGAATGTGTAGCTTTAGAAGAGCTCTGTTTGTGTGTTTGTGTGTGTGTGTGTGCATACACATATAATATATATAGTAGATAATGTATCTTTTTGTGTACCTGTGTGTAATATGTATGTACACATATGCCATATATACATAGGATTAAATGGTATGTTTTGGATGTTCACTAGTAGTAAATAGACAGGGAAATTGTATCTCTTTGAGGCGAGGAGAGGCCAGGCACCCTAACCCTAACTCTTGACGTGAGTGACGTCAAGTTGGCCACGCTCACCCAGTCACATGACCACCCAGCAATCCTCCACCCAGTCACATGACCGTCAAACCACTCCCACCCAGTCACAAGACCATGAAGGCATGCCCACCGTCACATGACCATCAAGCCATGCCCACAAAATAAGCCATGCCCAGTGGTAGTAAAAAAAAATGGAACAAACCCCTGCTTCTGATGATATCGGGGACATTTAGTTTTGCCAACTTTTCCAGATTCTTGCAAAGTTCTAGAGGACTGAAATTTCCATAATAAGAATACACATTAGGGATACACATTAGTTTATAGGTCCAAAGAGAATTGAAGTTCCATAAAACTACATAGAGTTTAGTCTATCTCTTTCTCTCTGTTTCTGCCACATTAGACAGATTCATGAGAATGATAGTGACTTCAGTGTGCTAACATTACAAATAATCAAGGAAGAAGGGAGACCTTTGGTTTATTGATAAAAAAATAAAACCTAATAAAATAATATGAAATTAAGAAAAACTACTTCAGAAAATAACTTCAGTTTCTTACAGACAGAGGTAAGGAGAAGCGGCTCTTGGAGGTGGAGGTCATCATACTAGCAAATCATGAAAATTTATTTGGTCAAAAGCCTATTATTATGTGAGAAACTCATCACATATATATCAATGTATCCTGTGTGGAAAAAGCTTCAGGATGAAAAATTCCTCTCACAAAATAAGCCAGAATGAGGGAAAGCTCATCAAATGCATGTTCAAAAACACCTTTTTCAAGCATTTTTAGCCTTAGCAATAGCATGAGACTTTATTAAATTTTGTTTTGTTCTAACTGTAAAAATTAAAAGCACATGAAAACTTTTGAAAGGGTTTGTGCAGGGGTGGGAGATACTTCAGACTCTCAGAGGATCAGGCTACTTTGAAACTATTCATTCTTCACTGATGTCTTCATTTAAATAATTACCAAGATTTAATATTTTTAGATTGTCTTGGCCTGGATGATTGAGTCTTCCTTTACATATTGCACTTCATTTTGGAAAACTCCTGCAATCAGTATGGCAGAGTTAATACATTCTGACAACTCTCTGACTCTATGCCTAGCCAAAAATTTTCATTTTGACAGAAGAAGTTATTTGGATGAGTAAAGAAAAGTCTCAGTTTAATAAACTTTGGTCCATTTCTTCTTCTTCCACTGTCACCTCCAAATACAGACTGATCTCTTCAAATCAGTGAAGTCTTCATTTCTTTTGAGCTCTCAGCAGAGAAGCTGCTCTTGAGGAAAGGGGCTTTTGAGTCTCCAGAGAGATTTCCTCAGTGTTGCCAAAACCACAGATGGTTCTTAGACACTAAAAAGAGGAAAATCTTGAAACTGCCGCCTGCTGGAGACGACATCGCCTTTCTAGACAGGCAATGTTAGAGGGGCACTTTTCTTCTAGTCCAATGCCCATCATCCGAGTCCCACATGGAACATGATGTCCTGAGGCATCGTTCGCAGGATCCTCCAGGGGGCTCCCTCGCTACCTGTTGGAAGAGCCGGGCAGCGCCCCCTCCCCCTTTCGAAGAAAACTGAGCATGCGCATTGTTCTTTCCCTGTCATAAGTGTTCTCCGTTCCCTTTCCTCCCCCCACTTCCTTTTTTTTCCTGAAAAGGCTGGGAGCGCATCTGGCTTTTCTGCCGTGTCCGATCCTGCTTCCCTTCACTGTGAGCCTTGGGCTGAGTTTTTCCAGAAGTCCAAGAGTTTGCAGGGAAATCTTACACGGATGGAAATCCAGACGTTGTTATTGGAGGCGTGCATGGCGACCTGCAAAAGTTCATCAGGTTCGGAGTTATGGGAAAGGGAGATCCCGTGGTCCCATGTTCCCCTGACGCCCCCCCCCACCCGGTGCATGCACGGGCCAGGCAGGGGAGAAAGCAAAGCTCCGCACCATCGCGCTGTTCCTGGGGGTGGTGGGGAATCAGGATCCCAGAAATGAGGGATCCATTTACCCTCCATTTCATTGGGGGGAAAGCCTTCAAGGGTGGCGGGGGGGAGAGAGGTCGGCTTTGCAAAACAAATTTCTACTTTCAAATCGGTCTTGACTCCTGGACAATTTCCTGCAAATTTCGTGGCCCCGTTTTCAGAAGGGGATTCCCTCTCCTCTTTCCTAGGCTGAGAGAAGTCGCTCCTGCTGGCTTTGCATGTAAGGCTGCAACTCCGCGTGCAAGAAATTGGATATAAGGTGTGCAAGGACTGGAACTCGGTTTCCTGGTTTCCAGCCCTTTCACCACCAACTGGTTCTTCCAGCACATCACAGGATCCTCCACATCGTGTTAATGCATGGATGGTTTATTCTGAAGGGACATAGTAATAAGAATTAGTTCTATTTTGCTTGTCTCAAGAATTAGTTTAACTCCTGCTGCCTTGCTTCTGTATTCTTGCTTCTGACACCAGGAACTTCATGCTCCATAGATAAGGAGGAGAGGAACAAAGAGCTGCCCAGGGTTGAGTCAAAATAGATAAGGAAGAAGGCATTGCCCACAAGGCTACAAGGAAGGCTCAATAACATAAGGGAGGCCAGGAAGAAGGCATGGACACCAAGGCTACAAGAAATGCTCTGTAGATAACAAAGGAATGGACAAGGAACAATCTATAGATAAGGGGGGTCATGAGGAAGGCATTGCCCAGGATTGGGTAACAAACGTTTGTCTCTGATTGGCTACGTATAAGAAGTTCGCCACACTCTTCTCAGGTGTGGCCCACCCTTGCATGCTTCCTCCTTTATGCTGTGGAATTGTCCACCCAGCTATTTTGCTTTGGCCAAAAAAAATGGCATAGAATAGAATTCTTTATTGGCCAAGTGTGATTGGACACACTAGGAATTTGTATTTAGTGCATATGCTCCCAGTGTTTTATTTATTTATTTATTTACCTATTTATTTATTTATTTATTGTATTTGTATGCCGCCCAACTCCCAAAGGACTCTGGGCGGCTAACAACTTTTTGCAAATACAAAAAGTATAAAAGCATTAAAACAGATAAAAACAATGATAAAAACTCATCCATATGTAAAAGAAAAGATACATTCCTCAAGAATAATAAGGTACAACACTTAATGATAGTCATAGGGTACAAATAAGCAATCAAATCATATTAGAAAACAATATAAGACTTAAGGATACAAGCAACAAAGTTACAGTCATAAGTGGGAGGAGATGGGTGACAGGAACGATGAGAAGATTAGTGCAGACTTAGCAAATAGTTTGACAGTGTTGAGGGAATTATTTGTTTAGCAGAGAGATGGGGTTCGGGGAAAAAAATGTTCTTGTATCTAGTTGTTCTCGTGTGCAGTGCTCTGTAGCCTCGTTTTGAGGGTAGGAGATGAAACGGTTTATGTCCAGGATGTGAGGGGTCTGTAAATATTTTCACAGTCCTCTTTTTGACTCGTGCAGTATACAGGTCCTCAATGGAAGGCAGGTTGGTAGTAATTGTTTTTTCTGCAGTTCTGATTATCCCCTGAAGTCTGTGTCTGTCTTGTTGGATTGGAGAACCAAACCAGACAGTTATAGAGGTGCAGATGACAGACTCAATAATTCCTCTGTAGAACTGTATCAGCAGCTTGGAATATTAGATAAGACATCTGTATGTCAAGACAGGAAGTTGTGTAAGGAACATTTAGGGGGAAATAACAACATAATTAACATTTCAGTTAGGTCAGGCCGACATAGGGAAGGAAAGAGCTATTGTTATGGGGACGATGACGAAAGTATCAGGGGACTCCCAGTACAGGAAACCACCCATTATGAAGCCAAAAACTTTATATAACACGGACTGTCCAATGAGAAGGAGGTGGGCTTAAAATTGTTTTTCTCCACTGTTAGAAATGTATTTAAATCATTTATTCAGATGAACACTTTGCTTATCTTGGTTCTCTGTACATGAGACCAGGTTAAGATCCTTTGCAAAAGATAATTAAAAAGAGCTCTATGCCATTGTTCATTGTTCTCTTGTTGTTTTTATTGGGATTTGCATCTCACAGTGTCCATTTTAGGTCTTGAGATGTGATAGAACCTAGAAATTTGAAGGTCTCTGCTGTTGATACTGTGTTGTCTAGTATTGTAAGAGGTGGAAGTATGGGAGGGTTTCTCCTAAAGTCTACCACCATTTCTACAGTTTTGAGTGTATTCAAGATTATTCCGGTAGCACCACGGGGTTAGTGGTTCAAAAAATAAATAAATAAATAAATAAATAAATAAATAAATAAATAAATAAATAAATAAATAAATAAATAAATAAATAAATAAATAAATAAATAAATAAATAAATAAAGACTGTCCACCCAGCTGTTTTGCTTTGGCCAAAATAAATAAATAAATAAAATTTCCCCCCCAAGCCTCTGGTTAAGTTTTGTTTTTGGCACCTTGATGACTTGAGTACATTTTGGACCTTACAATTCATTGAGATATTAGTTCTGTATGCCTAGGACGATGGTTTCTTGATTCTGCCTTATGGAGATTCCACAGGAGTTTGGGCCAGGAGGTTGATGGGGTTCTCATCTCAATCGCTGTTTGTGAACTAAGATTTATGATTCCGATTGTGCAAAGGTTGTTTTTTACTTTGCAAGCAGCCATCGAAAATATTAGAGTAAATAATCTCTGAATAAACTTTTCTAAATGTATTTATCCAATATTTTCAGTCCTTGTTCGAAGCTGATCTAGAAAGGCGATCCTGAATTTACTGCAGTAGTCAGTCTTCCTAATAAGATACCTCCCCCTTGCAGATATTGCTGGATTTCTTTTTCCTTTTCTTTTCCTTTTCTTTTCCTTTTCTTTCTTTTCTTTCTTTTTTTTCTTTTTTTTCTTTTTGAGGAGGAAGAGGTTGCTCACTTTTCAGATTTGTCACCTCACAATATTAAACACACTGTGTTTTCCATTTCAGATATATAAGTTGGAAATCTTTCCCTTGAGTCCAGAGTATCTTGTGTGGGAAGAGGGCTGAATGGCCTCTAGGTGATTTGGCCAGACCTCTTCTGATTAGTAACACTTGGGGAGATCCATCCATCCATTTTGGAGCTGCATTAGAGACCAGAGTGAAGATGGAGGGACAAAGCCCAGCAGATGCAGATGTTGGAAAAGGCCCTCCAGCTACTCAGCCTTGGAGCTGTGGGAAGAAAGGGGCAAGTCCTGGGCAGAAGAGCCAAGAACAGGAAGCCAACAGTTCAGAGGTCCAATGCTGTGACTTCAGAAAAGTGCAGTTCCAGGAGGGGAAGAGTCCCCGAGATGTTTGCAGTCAGCTTCACCGCCTTTGCCATCAATGGCTGCAGCCAGAAAGACACACGAAGGCTCAGATGCTGGACCTGGTGCTCCTGGAGCAGTTCCTGGCTGTCCTTCCCCCAGAGATGGAGAGATGGGTGCGGGAGTGTGGAGCGGAGACCAGTTCCCAGGCGGTGGCCCTGGCCGAAGGCTTCCTCCTGGCCCAGGAGTCAGAAAAGATGCAAGAACAGTTGCAGGTCTGAGAATTTAATCTTAGCAGCTCTAAGGGGGAGCTCTCTGAATTTGTGAATTCCTTTCTTGCAAAGTTTTCTGGGATTATTAACTCCTATGGCTTGATGTTCCATTTTTCTTCCAGAGGATATGTTTGGGGCAATTTTTCCATTCTTTTTTGAGTTTCAGAAATGGGCTTTGGGCTGATTTAAAGGTGCAGTATTCATTAGTGCTCTTTCTCTGTTTCTGCTTCTCGTATCACATCATGTCCAGAAATCCTCTGAAGCTGTGACTGAATGTTGCAAGGGGAGGAAAGATTCATTCAGATCTTCTCAAGAGCTGCTGTTCAGGGAGACATTGCACAAAGATCAAAGCCAGGACACCACTCCAGGTAAGAAAAGCTCTTTCTGTGTAATATAACATTTAGCTGATACTTTTGCTCCTCTTGATTGGAATCTTTCTTTATAACAAATCTGCTTCCACCATTTTTCACTGTCTTACAGAGAATAGAAAGCTGTCTTTGGAAATTTTAGAATCACCTCCTCTTTGTGGTGGGGCTGAAGGATTGGCTGAACCGCTACTTCAGGTAAGGAGGAAAAGGATGAGAAAATGTCCATGAATCTTGAATGAATTTCATTTTGTTCTAGAGTTTATTGTTGTAAATTGCTGTTTCTAAGCAATGCGAATCTGACATCCGGTCATTCAAAACTGATATGCAGCCTGGCCTAGCTCTACCTTCTGAGGGGATCCTTTCTGAGACGCTTTCTCCACCTCTCCTGCTTCGCCATCAGATTTCATTGACCAGACTGTTGTCAGCATCGGGGCTCTTCCTTCTGTCTCCCAGGGTGCTTCTCACATATCATTTAACAAAAAAAACCCTCTTTTCTGCCTTTTCAAAAGCATATTTGGGACAACCGTGACCTGGTGACTGAGAATCTCCATAGACGTATACTATTACAAGTGATCTCATTCTGAATTCAGCAGAAGATGCCTATTTTGTTCACTGGATCTCTCTTCTTGAATTGTGGAAGAAAACAGTCAAATTATTCTTGGGATTATATGTTAATAGAGAAACTTGTTTCCTTGTTCAGGAAGTCGTGTCTTTTGAGGAAGTGGTTGTGTATTTCTCCAAGGAGGAGTGGTCTCAACTGGATGCTGACCAAAAAGCGCTCCATGGGGAAATCATGCTGGAGAATTCCAGGAATCTGGCTTCTCTGGGTAAGAACCCCTGTCTGTGCTCAGAAACATCATGGGGTGGTGGGCTTAGATGTTATTTCTAATAAAACCTCAATAATTTATTTATATCCTGCCTTTATTTATTTTTTTAAATAATAATGAAGACAGCGAACAGACCCAATATTCCTTCCTCCTGCTGTTTTCCCTACAACAGCAACCCTGTGACATTGGTTGAGCTGAGAGAGATTGGCCCAAAGTCACCCAGCCAGCATTCATCCCTAAGGCTGAACTAGTACTTACGGTCACCCAGTTTCTAGCCTGGTCATTAACTGTTCACCAAACTGAATTTATAAAAGGAGGAAATTTATGGAAAGAAAAACCATGGAATAGTCCCAGGTCAAAGCTTAGATCAGAGTTGTGTCTTAGATTCATAGTGATGTGATCCAATCTGGTTATATGAGGATCGGTAGGGATACATTTGTAAGTGGGTCCTTGCTAAAATCTTAGTTTGGAATCTTCATGTTTGCCAACAAAGCAGCCAAAATATATTAATGATTCTTTGGGTGAATTTCTGAAGAAAAGGTTTGAATGTTCCCTTTTCAAGCTACATTTCATTTTCATTTTTCTTTTTGAAGGCTTTAATGGGCAAGAGAATAAGAATTGCAAGGAGGAATGCCAAGCCATCCATCTGAAAAAGGAAAAGGGGAAATTTGCAGATCAGATGCAATCAAACAGTGATGAAACAAAGCAATCACAAAGTGGAATTAATAAAGGCTTTTCTCGGGTCAGTTGGCTTCGTAATAGTAGAAACATCGATATGGGAGAAAGACCATATCAATGCATGGAATCTGGAAAGAGCTTTAATAAATCTGATCATCTTAATTCTCATAAAAAGATACATTCAGAAGAGAAACCATATACCTGCAGGGAGTGTGGAAAGACCTTCCGTAATAATGACTCTCTTAGAACTCAGGAAAGGAATCACAAAGGAGAACAACTTTACAAATGCTTGGAGTGTGGAAAGAAGTTTACTCTTAAGGGTAATCTTAATTCCCATAAGAGGATCCACACAGGCGAGAAACCATATCAGTGCATGGAGTGTGGAAAGAGCTTTAATAGGAAATATGCTCTGATTCACCATAAAACTATCCATACAGAGAAGAAACCATATCAATGCATGAAGTGTAGAAAAAGCTTCTGTTATTATAACTCTCTCATGAGACATCAAAGGATTCACACAGGAGAAAAGCCTTATAAATGCATGGAGTGTGGAAAGGGCTTTAAGAGGAATTCTGCTCTTACCTCCCACAAAAGGATCCACACAGGAGAGAAACCATATCAATGTATGGAGTGTGAAAGGACCTTTGCTTCTAGCAGTAGTCTTAATAACCACAAGACGATTCACACAGGAGAGAAACCATATCAATGTATGGAGTGTGAAAGGACCTTTGCTTCTAGCAGTAGTCTTAATACCCACAAGACGATTCACACAGGAGAGAAACCATATGAATGCATGGAGTGTGGAAAGACCTTTACTTATAGCAGTAGTCTTAATAACCACAAGAGGATCCACACAGGAGAGAAACCATATAAATGTTTGGAATGTGGAAAGACCTTTTCTTCTAATAGTCATCTCTATTACCACAAGAGGAGCCACACAGGAGAGAAGCCATATGAATGCATGGAGTGTGGAAAAGGCTTTAAGCGGAATTCTGATCTTACCACCCACAAAAGGATCCACACAGGAGAGAAGCCATATAAATGTGTGGAATGTGGAAAGGGCTTTAAGCAGAAATTTGCTCTTACCTCCCACAAGAGGATCCACACAGGAGAGAAGCCATATAAATGTGTAGAATGTGGAAAGACCTTTACTTGTAGCCGTAGTCTTAATGACCACAACTTGATCCACGCAGGAGAGAAGCCATATAAATGCATGGAATGTGGAAAGACCTTTTCTTTTACCAGCAATCTTAGACGCCACAAGAAGATCCACACAGGAGAGAAACCATATGAATGCATGGAGTGTGGAAAGACCTTTGCTTCTGGCAGTAGTCTTAATACCCACAAGACGATCCACACAGGAGAGAAGCCATATGAATGCATGGAGTGTGGAAAGACCTTTGCTTTTAACAGTCTTCTTGATTTCCACAAAAGGATCCACACAGGAGAGAAACCATATAAATGCATGGAGTGTGGGAAGACCTTTAGTTATAGCAGTAGTCTTAATTACCACAACTTGATCCACACAGCAGAGAAACCATATAAATGTGTAGAATGTGGAAAGAGCTTTAAGGAGAAATCTGCTCTTACCTGCCACAAGAGGATCCACACAGGAGAGAAGCCATATAAATGTGTGGAATGTGGAAAGGGCTTTAAGCAGAAATCTGCTCTTATCTCCCACAAAAGGATCCACACAGGAGAGAAGCCATATAAATGTGTGGAATGTGGAAAGGGCTTTAAGCAGAAATCTGCTCTTATCTCCCACAAAAGGATCCACACAGGAGAGAAGCCATATAAATGTGTGGAATGTGGAAAGGGCTTTAATCATAGCAGTCAACTTAATTCGCACAAGAGGATCCACACAGGTGAGGAGCCATATCAGTTCATGGAATGTGAAAAGACCTTTCATTGTACCAGTAATCTCAATTACCATAAAAAGATCCAAGCAGGAGAGAAGCCATATAAATGTGTGCAATGTGGAGAGGGCTTTAAAAAGAGTTGTGATCTCACTTCCCATGAAAGAATCCATACGGGGGGGGGGGGACTATATGAATGCATGGAGTGTGGAAAGAGCTTTGCATGGAGTAACGCTCTTTACTTGCCATAGTAGAATCCACACGCAGGAGAAACCATAACAATAAAGGAATTGTGGGAAGAGGTTCAATAGAAATACAGGTTTATGACTGCAGTTGAGCCAAAAATTCCCATTGCTAAGTGGAACAGTTGTTAAGTGAGTTGTGCTCCATTTTACAACTTTTCTTGCTACATTTGTTAAGTGAATCATTGCAGTGGTTAAGTTAGTAACACTATAAAGTGACTCTGACTTTTCCATTGATTTTGCTTCTGATTCTGGTCAGAAGGTTACCAAAGGTGATCACGTGACCGCAGAACACTGCAACCGTCATAAATGTGAGTGACTTGTCAAACATCTGAATGTAAATCATGTGACCATGTTTCAGTAGTCATAAGTGTGAAAAATGGTCGTAAGACACTTTTCCCAGTACCGTTCTAACTTCTAACAGTCAGTAGACGAACTGTTCTAAGTTGAGGACTACCTATCTGGGAATTCAACATAATCAACCAAAAGCAATAGGACATGATCATATATATATATCAATGTATCTTGTGAAAAGAATTTCAGGATGACGAATTCATATCACAAAAGAGACCAGAATGAGAAGTGAAATCCATGTTCAAAAACACTTTTTGAAGCATTAGAGCCATGCTGGTGCAGTGGTTACAATGCAGTATTGCAAGCTAATTCTGCTTACTGCCAGGAGTTCGATTCTGATCAGCTCAAGGTTGATTCAACCTTCTGAGTCGGGTTAAATGAGGACCCAGATTTTGGGGGGCAATATTTCGATTCTGTAAACCATTTACAGAGTGTTATAGAGCATACTGTTATGAAACAGTATATAACTTTAAGTGGTATAACTATTGCTATTTTGTCTTATTATGACATGATAATAAGGAAATCTCTAAATTCAATTTAAATAAAAATGGATCTAATTGAAGTTAATTGGATTTTTATTAGAATGGAAAGAAATTAATTTTGTATATAAATATAAATAATTATCATTAGTATGGTTGTCCATGAGACATTTTTAAATTCCTTCTAGTGTATTAAAACTTAAACTCACAGGAAAACTTTTGGAAGGATTTGGATTGGGGGAGAAATACTTCAGGTTTTCAGAGACTCAGGCTATTTTGAAGCTATTTATTCAAATAGTGCTCATTTATGGTTCTGGATCAAACTGGTGAAAGGGCACCAATTTTGATTTTGTAGCCATTGTGTCACGTTTTTCCATTATAGAAGACTGAGAAAAATGGGCTCAAAAGAACCAGGCTGTGGGCAAGAGACAGGTGTTAATTCTACTCTTTTTAAGCAGAGTAGTTTAAATAGCTTCTTAGCTTTATTTTCCTGTGTTTTTTCTTTCTTTCATTGATGTAGATAAATCTCTTTGTTGTTCTTGCAGTGTCACATTCAAATCCACACTAATCTCTTCAAACCGTGGGAGTCTTCAGCTCTTTTGGCTAGAAGAAAATTGGTACTTTCTTTAATCTGGTTGACTGACATTGTCTTTCAACTTCCTACTCATATTTCCTGAGCTGTTTTCCCTACTGAAAAATCGAAATGAAGCCATTTTTCTTTTTTTGCCTCATGGAATTTGAACTTTATGTGTACTTGTCAAGATTTGCCTTCCTGCATTTTGTAATTCCACCTTTTCTCCAGTCATCTATGAAACACCATTCTCCCATTCATCTCTCCATCATGGCGCCTTGTTTTGAGGTAAAATTTCTAAAACTTCCATGAGTTTGACCTTTCTCTCCATTTTGGAACTTGTTTCCATTTGATGCCCCTTTTTCAAGCAAGATGGTTTCTTCTGGATTCTTCCCATTTTTGCTGCCGCCACTTGCTATTTTGAACTGCTGTTAGCTGCTCAGAAGCATGAATTTGAAAAGGCAGCTGAAATAATGGAAATAAAACATCAATACAAATCTTAATTGTCTTAAGCCAGGAGTGTCAAACTCGATTTCATTGAGGGCTGGATCAGCATTGTGGTTGTCCTGTGGGGAGGTGGGGAAGGCCGGGGCTGGGGTGGTCGTGCCCGAATGGGCAAGGCCCAACATGACATTGCTCTCATGAGTGGTGCCTGTGTGGGCTGGGCAGGTTCGGAGACATAATCCAGGGGCCTCCGGTAGCTGGATCAGGGAGCAGGAGGCTCATCCTGCGGGATGAGGTGAGGCGGGGCAGCTACAGCCGTTGTGCCTTCAGCTGCTTTCACTGCCACTCGGTTTCCCCACCCTCCCCGACTATGCTGGTCTGGTCTGGTGCTGGAGATAGCCTTCTGCTTTTTCTGCCGCGCTACGAATGCGGATTAACCATCCCTCAAACTCCACCACTAGCCCTGAAGCACACAGCCTCCAGCCTGGTTATAACTCTCCAAAGTTGTATCAGATCACACACACACACACACACACACAAACAGATGTTCGATTGGATCGCTCTATTGCTCTCTCTCTCGCTGCAGTGCCAGGCCGGCAGGGTGCTTCTCTGTGGAAGACAAAATGAGGTGGTGGAGGAGTTGGAAGATCTGAACTATTCTTTTTACCATAGTCCCACAGACTACTTTTGTTGCCCTGCACGTGTTGGCGGAGAACTGGGCCTGTGTGCATGTGCGCCCACTGCTTCCTGTACGCATGCATTCAGGCCAGGATAGCATGGGCTGGGGTAAAGCGACACATGCCGGCTCCTTACAGTTTCCAGGATGGCCATGTGGGCTGGATCTGACCTCATCACGGGCACTTATGCCTTAAGTTTGACACTGTTCTAGGCCTACACTTCCCATCCGGTAACTCTGCCAGCCCTCTTATCTTCCCTCACTTCAGGGCTGATTTTGTCAACAACCACATGACACAACCTGGGCTTCAAAGAGAGGCTCCTGTTTCTTTTGAGCCTCCACAGAGATTTTCTCAATATTCACAAGTTCACAGATCTTTCTTAGGCATTAAAAAAAAAGGAAAGTTTAGAAATTGCTGCCTGCTGCAGACAGGCAATGTCAGGGAGCCTTTCCTTCTACATCAATGCCCATCATCCCAGGCCCGCATGGAACATGATCTGTCCTACGCCCTGGATGCATCTGGCGTTGCATGCAGAATCCACCGGGGTGGGGCTCCACAGGTACCCATTGAAAACGCACGGCGACCCTCACCCGCTTCAGGAGGGAACTGAGCATGTGTTCTTTGGGAGCCACATGGGGCATTTTGCAGAGAAGACTGAAAGAGGGCCCACCCTTTCTACAGTGCCTGATTCTGCTTCCCCCCAGCCCCTCCCTCACTAGGAGCCTTAGGTGGAGCCTTTCCAGCAGTCCAAGAGGCTGCAAGGAATCCTTGCACGGAGGGAGATCAAGACCTGACTCCGGAGTTCAGTAAGTTGGGGGGTTTTCTTCCATGGGCTGGACTGTGATTGGAGAGACGCAAAACTTCATCACGTTCGGAGTTCTGGAAAGTGGGGAGCCCCTGTGGTGGTCTCCCATGAGAAATGAGACACGCAGGCAGGTGTCTTGGGATGGGAGCACAGAATCTTCTGTGTAACCCTCTTTTATTATAGTTTAGTTCATATCCAGTTACATTCTTATGACAATGTTAGTAAGGGGTGGGTATATACCATATATGGTCATATTGTTAGTCTACTCCTGAGTACACATCTTTCAGGTAACTTATGCATTCGGGTCACGTAGGCTTTCAGGTCACGTAGGCACTGGGGTCAGCAGATTTCAGATGAGATGAGTCACATCCTGCTTTCCTGTCCTGCTTAGTGCCGTTGTCCTACTAGTTAATGAAGTATCCAGTACACCGGCTGAAGTAAAGTACTTTGTTCCCAAATTAATCCCACATCTCCTCCTTTTTTGTTTTATGAAACGGTCCATCCTCCAATTCCAGAAGGGCTTTGGTTTCGCTGATTAGAACGTCCTTCCTGTTGGAGAAAAGCAAGTTTTTGCACATCTGCAGGAGAGAGGGGAGACATTGCATACAACAACACAACAAAATCAATAATACAACAATAAGTAAAACTGTTGGTATGAGTGACCTCAGCCAACTCCCATCAGGTAGCCAGGACCATAGGGCATCCCAAATGTCAATGATGCCACTTCTGTCTCCGGCCAGGGGGTTGACCATGTTCTCCATATGCTCAATTGTGTGTGTGATGTTATATTTATAGTCAGATACATAAGCATAACAATGTGAATGAATTAAAACACAAACACATCCTTTAGCAGCCAATACAATATCTAAAGCATATCTATTCTGCAAGACCACTTTTCGAATTTCTCCTAATTCTTTGTTAATGAATTTCCATAGCTTTAATAGTATCATTAAACATAACCACAGTCCAGTTATTGAGTAAACGTAAGTCTCTATAATTCATCACAACCCCAAGATTAGGGAGAATTCCCCAAGATATTTGAGTAGTCAGGGAACCCCCCAAGGTTAAGGGTTGATCTTCAATACCAGTTCTTTTGTTCCGCAAACGACCTGTTGGTAATGTTGAAACAGGGTAAGTAGCAGGCACCAAGAGACTCAGGGTGCAAATACCCTTCCAATCCCTTGGGACCAACCGATAGGCTCGCCGGCCACAAAGAAGCCAAAATTGTGTTAGCTCATAATGTCCTGAATCAGAAGAATTAGCAAACATAATCATAGTCTCCATGTCTGAACATACTGCATACGTGGAAACGTTTGTCCACTGATTAGACGTGCTGATACCATTTACAGTTGTAAGATTGTGTTTTATATGTGCACATCGTTTTGCTGAATCCCATACAATGGTTTGTTGGCAAGTAGTGTAATTGCCCATTTCCAAGGCATTGGCTAACAAGCCTGTGCTTTGAAAACAAAAGCGAGCAGGTTCTAAAATTCTGGTAGAAACTGCATGTGTATAGTTCAACATGACTGGAGTTCCATTTCTGCTTCCATTAAAAGGTACAGCATGAAGTGCCAGTCCTGACTTGCTGTCTGATGGAATGTGCATACAAATCCAACAATCAGTTTTATTCAACAGCTGAGCCTCCTTATTCAAGTCTCTTACGAACGCATTGGTTTTCCAGGCTCCTGGATCACTGGTCTTAACGTGTTGATGGGGTGACAAAATAAGGGCGAACGCAGCGAGCAGGAGTCCAGGTGATATTACCATTGTCATTGATGACAGCGTAGCCTCGACCCCAAGTGACAAGGGAGGCCGGGCCTTTCCACGTAGGATCAGGAAGACGGCGATAATAGACTTGCGGTCGCGGGGAGTCTATAGGAGAAGCAGAAAATTTTGCCGACTTGCGGCGGTTGAATCAGGGGTTCCAGAAACATTGAGAAAATTGAGGGTAAACGGGACAAGGTTCAAGGTATTTTGTATTCCAGGCAAGCCGGGGTGGTTTTCCCCTTTCTGTTTTTATTGTTTGGGATTGCCTAGAATACAGAAAGTCCGAATACAATGATTAATAACATGGTTAGTGGCTTCACCCCTCTGTGGGGAGGCCATGATTGACAACTCTCCGTACCCTGGGGATTAACCCCAAGGGGGACAGAGTGAGCTTGCAGATTGCAAGTGGGACATTGCTGAATAATAGCAGAAGCTTCCGCTGCAAAAAGAGAAAATTGTTTCATCAAGGCCTTTCGGTTTTGATGAAAAAAATAAGAGTGGCTAGTCCACGGAGTAATGAGTGACAAAGAAAAAATAGAAAGATGGGGGGGGGGGGCAAGGGCAGCAGCAGCTGCCCGAAAATTCCCCTCCTGGATAATACCAGGAAATGATTGATGACTTCTGATATGGGCCAGAAAAAAGAGTAAAGTCCTAGCATGAAGGAGAGATTTGTAAGGTTAAAAAATAAGCTGAGAAGATTAGCATCAAGAGATGGGGAAACTTGAGTCGAGAGGAATGGGAGAGCCTAGTAAACATCTATAAGATTAGCATTAATCCCAGATGCTAAGTAAACTTCCAGGGAGAATCATGAACTAATTTACAGACATTATGAAAATCAGAAATAATTGCAAAGGTGCAGAAACAGTTAAAGTAAGACAAAGATCTTTAAGAAGATTAAAAGTAAATTTCCCTACAAAATCTGAAGCTTTTTAATCAAAATAAAATTCAATAGTGAAAAAAGCAAAGTTGTATATTTAGGCAAGGAAAAAAAAAACAAAATGCACAGGTACAGTACATGTGGTATCTTGCTCAACAGTAGCTGTGAGATGAATCTTGGAATTTTAGTGGACAACCACTTAAATATGAGCCAGCTGTGTGCAGCAGCTGCCAAAATATTAACACAGTTCTAGGCTGCATTTACAGAGGGAGAGAATCAAGATCACTTGAAATATCAATACCAGTGTACAATGCCTTAATAAGCCACACCTGAAACACTGCAGTCAGTTTCAGTTGCTACGATGCAAAAAAAAAATGTTGAGAAACTAGAAAAAATGCAGAGAAGAGCAACAAAGATAATTAGTGAACTGGAAGCTAAAACATATATAGAACAGTTGCAGGAACTGGGCATATGCAGTTCGATGAAAAGAAGGACTAGGGGACACATGATAGCAGTTTTCCAATATCTCTGGAGTTGCTATAAAAAAAAAGAGAAGGAGACAAACTATTCTCCAAAGCATCTGAGGACAAAAGCAATGGGTGGAAACTAATCAAGGAGAGAAGCAACTTAAAACTAAAAAAAAATTTCCTCACAGTTAAAACAATCAATCAGTGAAAAAGTTTGTCTTCAAAAGGTGTGAATGCTCCAACACTGAAAATTTGTCAGGAAGACAACAATTTGTCTGAATGGATTTCCATTTGCCTGAAGTGCTTTAGGCATTCCTGTCTAGGCACAGGGGGTTGGACTAGAAGACCTTTAAGGTTCCTTCCAACTCTGTTATTCCATTCCACTCTATGGCTATTTGAAAAAACAAAAACTCTCTGAAATTCAAATTTAAATTTAAAAATAGGAAAAAATGATTTTAAAAATATCCTATCAAACTCTTGCAAGTTGCTCATGCACAGAGCTCAGCTAAAGTCTAAAAATAAATTTTTTGTTGAAAAACATAGGATAAATATAGCCATCCTACAAAATAAATTTGTTGCAAGGACAACACAGCCAATACTTCCAGTAGGTGCTGGCAAACACAGCATCTACAACACCACACAGTGTTGTGTAAAACCTTGCATTTTTGGAAAATATCTATGAAAATATTTATGAGGAAAAATAAAGGAACATAATTTCATGGAAAAAAATCACAAAAATTAAAATCTGCAAACAGAAGTAAACTTACTGTTGCAAAAGGAAAGCAAAGTTAATAGGTAATTTGAAATGTAATCCCATCAGCTGCAGTAGCAGTTTGAACTTTGACTAGCTTTCTGAAGGATGAGATAAGATCATAGAATGTTTAACTTTAGTTAATAATGTAAATAATGAACTTAACAAAAAAGTGGATAATTTAAAAAAAAGGACTAGCCAATTAATAGTTCCCAGCAATTGTAACTGAATTAAAATAATAATTGTGGAATAACTGATGCAGCATAAGATCAAGACATCTTATGTCCTAGATTCAAAAATTTTCTTGTAGCTAAATTTTTTCTCTCTGGTGCAACATTTAAACCATAGGAGAGAAGACTAAACCAGATAAAACATCCAATTTAAGTTATTCCCAGCATGAAACCTGTATGAGAATCAACACCTTTGCCAGGCGCTCTGCACTTTTCCTTAAAACATTTCTGGTTACCACAATTTCCTTGGGCTTTGTTATTTTGTCTCATGGCTGCAATTAACAAATTATTTTGATGGCTAGATGAACGTATAGCTTGCCAAATTTTAACCATTTCAGCCATTTCAGGATTTTTTCCTAATGCTAAGATGTTCCTGCATTCAGAAGCAGCTTTTTCATTAACGCAATCAGTGTATTCTTGATTAGGTTTCTGCTGAATGTTTGAAAAGGTGTGTGCTGGCTTATCAGGTTTCTGAAAATCCTCAAAGGCACATTCAGAAAAAACTTGCAGATTTGGTGTAGGAAGGTCAATTTTAACATCTACTGGACAATCAGCAAGCATTTGAACAATTTCATGATTCTTTTCTAATCTTTCTTCTTGCATTTTTTGAATCAGACCAGTATTTTTTACTACTGGAAAAGACTCATGAGATGAAATTTGGAGACTCTTTGCAAGTTTCATTCCTTTTTGCTGTTCCTTAAATTCTGCCCTGTCTACGCTGAATGCCTCCTGTGGAGGAACAATAGATAAGGAAGCAACAGCATCCAAAGAGCCAGATTTTAAAGCCTTTTGGTATGCCCCGCAAATAAGGCCAGATTGCAAAACAGGAGCACGGTTTGAAGCAGAAAAAACAGGGGTTTCGGGAGCCGTGGGTGAAAAAGAACGCACGACTGAAGGTAATGGGGTAGTCAACATGACTGAGGGAATCTGATAAGGTGGGGGATCTAATAAAAGCTGGCGAGGCGGATCAGCATGAGTCTGAGTCATGATGTAAGCCTCACTTTTAGAAAAGGATGGGGTAAATTTTTGTTCTTGAGGGGAAAGGTATTTTTTCCTGCCCAATTGTCTCAGCTCTTCCACGGTTTGAGCTGTAGACGTTCCACCCCCCATACTTACGAGAAGAGTCAGTCGCCAGCGACGTCGTCGGGTGCACCGTGCCTATTCCAGGCGATAAGTATAGGGTCGGCAGGGACGTATTCCCATGAGGAATCACGCCTGGGGGTCACCAAATGTGGTGGTCTCCCATGAGAAATGAGACACGCAGGCAGGTGTCTTGGGATGGGAGCACAGAATCTTCTGTGTAACCCTCTTTTATTATAGTTTAGTTCATATCCAGTTACATTCTTATGACAATGTTAGTAAGGGGTGGGTATATACCATATATGGTCATATTGTTAGTCTACTCCTGAGTACACATCTTTCAGGTAACTTATGCATTCGGGTCACGTAGGCTTTCAGGTCACGTAGGCACTGGGGTCAGCAGATTTCAGATGAGATGAGTCACATCCTGCTTTCCTGTCCTGCTTAGTGCCATTGTCCTACTAGTTAATGAAGTATCCAGTACACCGGCTGAAGTAAAGTACTTTGTTCCCAAATTAATCCCACAAGCCCCTTGTCCCATTTTCCCATGAAGAAATCAAAAGCTAAGGTCCTGCTGCGTTGTCTCCTGGAGGAAAATCGGGACCGTTAAAAACGTCAGAGCCATTTAGAATTAAGCGAAAAGTGAGAAACCTCTTTCCAGGAGAAGCCTGAATCAAAATACCATGTTAAGCCGTAAATGGTTTATGGCGCAGTGGTTAAAAGCAGCACTGCGACCTTCAGCTGATTGCTAGTTCAGCAGTTCAGCTGTTCAAATCTCACCAGGCTCAAGGTTGACTCAGCCTTCCATCCTTCTGAGGTCGGTAAAATGAGGACCCAGATTGTTGGGGGCAATATGCTGAACTCTGTAAACCGCTTAAAGAGGGCTGTAAAGCACTATGAAGCGGTATATAAGTCTAAGTGCTATTGCTATTGCTATTTAGGTATTATTCTCTTTGCATTGAATGGTGGTTTGTTGATTGTGATTTTTCAGGTAGTCATAGTGGTTTGTGCCAGGAGTCTATGGAGATTCTCAGTCATCTAGGTCATGGTTGTCCCAAAGGTGCTTTTTCAAGAGGCAACTGGACTTTCTTTGTTTTTCATAGAATACGTTTCGCTTCTCATCCAAGAAGCTTCTTCAGCTCTGACTGGATGGTGGGGAATGGAGGGATTTATACTCCTTGCAGACAGCTGGTTATTTGCATTCTTTTAACTAATCCTGAGGCCACCTGGAGCTGTGTCTTCAGAGTCTCCTGAATGGTGGGATTCGGCTTCCTCAGTGTAGGTGCGCTCCGGCGGTGTAACATTTCAGCAGCCTTGTTCAATGACTCTGTGGCTCTGGCTTCATCCAATACTGTTTGGAGGGTTACATTGGGTCTAGCTAAGAGCCTTCATTGTAGTTGGATGTCTTGGACCCCGCAAATTAGCTGGTCGAACAAGACATCATCAAGGTCATGGAAATCGTAATGTGTGGCTGCCTTCCGGAGTGCTGCGAGATACTGGTTTATAGACTCCCCGTCTTGTTGCAGTCGCTGATGAAATTCGTGATTTCGTACCACTTTCAATGGTACTGGAGCATAGTGTGTTTCGAGCATTACCTGTAGTGTTTGCCAGGGAACCGTTTCTACTGGCGTTGGTTCAGCTAGTGACTCAGCTGTGTCGAAGACTTCGTGCCCGCAATGGCTCCGGAACAATGCTCATTTCCTATTGTCCGAGAGGCCTTGTAAATTGTTGGCTTCAAGGAAACACCGGAACCTAGTCATGTAGGACCCCAAGTTTTCCTTTGCCGGGTCAAAAGGAGTCGGCGGGTGGAACACTGTCATGACTCGCTAGAAGGCGGTTTGAATTTGCCGCACTAAAATGGCCGTCGTTCGCAGTTCCCGCCGGGCTGGATTTTCGGCGCCTTCGGAATTTCCTCTTCAGAATCCTATCCTCGTCGCCAATGTTGGGTTCTGAGACTGAAGAGGCTGGAAACAGTGAAGTGACTCAAACAGCTCTTTATTGAATGAAGCAGTAACCAGCAAAGAATCAGCCCGGCAATGCTCTCTTTAAATGGATGGCTGCCAGCTGGGCTAACCAATCAGAGATCTTTATTTTCCCGCTCTGCAAAGCGGACCTTGGTGTAACCAGTTAACGCAGATTCAAACCTTAATACATAAAACCATCTATTGCTTCTTGTTATGCCTTCTTCTTTGGAAAATATATTGCCCCCCCCTTCTTTGTGGCAGTCCTTCAAAAGTCTGTTTTGTGACCTGCCCATCAAACTCTTGGGCAAAGCATGTGAGGAGCTTCAGCATACATAGCTATTATTATGGGCTTTGACTTTGCACCTCTAGGAACTGGAAATATGACTCATCTATTGAAGAGACAAAAGGGCTGGAATATAGCCATTGGTGCAATCCTGACAGCCATGGTTTGTTCTTGTTCCCCTACCTGCAAAAAGGCATGTTCCTTTCCAGCCAGGATGGTTGGCCCCTGACCATCATTCCTAAGTGTGAACTGTGCATGTGGTCTTTTTCTATGATCAATGATCAATTAGCAGTCATCAACTTCATACTTTGGCCACCTAACCGAGGAAGGGGCACCCACAGGTATCCTTCATAGCTATCAATGTGGAATGGTAACCCTTTTCGACCTCCCTCAGGTTGGCAGTTACCATAGTCCCACAGACTACTTTTGTTGCCCTGCACGTGTTGGCGGAGAACTGGGCCTGTGTGCATGTGCGCCCACTGCTTCCTGTACGCATGCATGCAGGCCAGGATAGCATGGGCTGGGGTAAAGCGACACGTGCCGGCTCCTTACACTTTCCAGGATGGCCATGTGGGCTGGATCTGACCTCATCACGGGCACTTATGCCTTAAGTTTGACACTGTTCTAGGCCTACACTTCCCATCCGGTAACTCTGCCAGCCCTCTTATCTTCCCTCACTTCAGGCTGATTTTGTCAACAACCACATGACACAACCTGGGCTTCAAAGAGAGGCTCCTGTTTCTTTTGAGCCTCCACAGAGTTTTTCTCAATATTCACAAGTTCACAGATCTTTCTTAGGCATTTTTTTAAAAAAAGGAAAGTCTAGAAATTGCTGCCTGCTGCAGACAGGCAATGTCAGGGAGCCTTTCCTTCTACATCAATACCCATCATCCCAGGCCCGCATGGAACATGATGCATCTGGCGTTGCACGCAGAATCCACCGGGTGGGGGGGCTCCCCAGGTACCCATTAAAAACGAATGGCGGCCCTCAACCGCTTCAGGAGGGAACTAAGCATGTGTTCTTTGGGAGCCACATGGGGCATTTTGCAGAGAAGACTGAAAGCGGGCCCACCGTTTCTACAGTGCCTGATTCTGCATTCATGGCTAGCTCAGGAATTCTGGGAGTTGAAGTCCACAGGTCCTCAAAGAACCATAGTTTGGCCACCCCTGCCGGATTCATGCAAAAACAGGATGTTGCTATGCTTCCTCTGCACATTCCCAGCAAAGAGGCCCTATTTTGCTCTTTTGCCTCTAATATCAAGAGCTGGGAAGAAGGGTCCTACAATCATCTAATCTAGCCCCTTTTCTTATTCCTTGATTTATTTAATTACCTCTTTTATTCTGCCTTACTGGGGTTCTTCACAAGAAGAGAGAAAGGGAGGGAGGGAGAAAGAGAGAGCAGGAAAGCTTAAATTGTCTGAATTATTTTGGTGCCTCTAACACAGGAAAATTACCAGAAAGGAGAAGGAGTTTACTAGGACAAGGCTGCCATGCAGAGGAAGGCAGAGATAGTCCTTGACTTATGACCACAATTGAGCCCAATATTTGGGTTATTCAGCAAGAGCGTTGTTAAGTGGGTTTCACCACATTTTACTCAATCCATGACATTTCCTGGCTCTAACAGTGATGTGCAAGCTAGGGAAGAACATCTGAAGGCATGTGTAATGTTCTAATGTACAGAAATTATGGTTAAATGTGTGGCAAAAAGTGGACTGTGGGTGTGCTTTTCCAAATGCAGTAAGTGAGGTTGAATGTGTAGCTTTAGAAGAGCTCTGTTTGTGTGTTTGTGTGTGTGTGTGTGCATACACATATAATATATATAGTAGATAATGTATCTTTTTGTGTACCTGTGTGTAATATGTATGTACACATATGCCATATATACATAGGATTAAATGGTATGTTTTGGATGTTCACTAGTAGTAAATAGACAGGGAAATTGTATCTCTTTGAGGCGAGGAGAGGCCAGGCACCCTAACCCTAACCCTTGACGTGAGTGACGTCAAGTTGGCCACGCTCACCCAGTCACATGACCACCCAGCAATCCTCCACCCAGTCACATGACCGTCAAACCACTCCCACCCAGTCACAAGACCATGAAGGCATGCCCACCGTCACATGACCATCAAGCCATGCCCACAAAATAAGCCATGCCCAGTGGTAGTAAAAAAAAATGGAACAAACCCCTGCTTCTGATGATATCGGGGACATTTAGTTTTGCCAACTTTTCCAGATTCTTGCAAAGTTCTAGAGGACTGAAATTTCCATAATAAGAATACACATTAGGGATACACATTAGTTTATAGGTCCAAAGAGAATTGAAGTTCCATAAAACTACATAGAGTTTAGTCTATCTCTTTCTCTCTCTTTCTGCCACATTAGACAGATTCATGAGAATGATAGTGACTTCAGTGTGCTAACATTACAAATAATCAAGGAAGAAGGGAGACCTTTGGTTTATTGATAAAAAAATAAAACCTAATAAAATAATATGAAATTAAGAAAAACTACTTCAGAAAATAACTTCAGTTTCTTACAGACAGAGGTAAGGAGAAGCGGCTCTTGGAGGTGGAGGTCATCATACTAGCAAATCATGAAAATTTATTTGGTCAAAAGCCTATTATTATGTGAGAAACTCATCACATATATATCAATGTATCCTGTGTGGAAAAAGCTTCAGGATGAAAAATTCCTCTCACAAAATAAGCCAGAATGAGGGAAAGCTCATCAAATGCATGTTCAAAAACACCTTTTTCAAGCATTTTTAGCCTTAGCAATAGCATGAGACTTTATTAAATTTTGTTTTGTTCTAACTGTAAAAATTAAAAGCACATGAAAACTTTTGGAAGGGTTTGTGCAGGGGTGGGAGATACTTCAGACTCTCAGAGGATCAGGCTACTTTGAAACTATTCATTCTTCACTGATGTCTTCATTTAAATAATTACCAAGATTTAATATTTTTAGATTGTCTTGGCCTGGATGATTGAGTCTTCCTTTACATATTGCACTTCATTTTGGAAAACTCCTGCAATCAGTATGGCAGAGTTAGTACATTCTGACAACTCTCTGACTCTATGCCTTGCCAAAAATTTTCATTTTGACAGAAGAAGTTATTTGGATGAGTAAAGAAAAGTCTCAGTTTAATAAACTTTGGTCCATTTCTTCTTCTTCCACTGTCACCTCCAAATACAGACTGATCTCTTCAAATCAGTGAAGTCTTCATTTCTTTTGAGCTCTCAGCAGAGAAGCTGCTCTTGAGGAAAGCGGCTTTTGAAGTCTCCACAGAGATTTCCTCAGTGTTGCCAAAACCACAGATGGTTCTTAGACATCAAAAAGAGGAAAATCTTGAAACTGCCGCCTGCTGGAGACGACACCGCCTTTCTAGACAGGCAATGTTAGAGGGGCACTTTTCTTCTAGTCCAATGCCCATCATCCGAGTCCCACATGGAACATGATGTCCTGAGGCATCGTTCGCAGGATCCTCCAGGGGGCTCCCTCGCTACCTGTTGGAAGAGCCGGGCAGCGCCCCCTCCCCCTTTCGAAGAAAACTGAGCATGCGCATTGTTCTTTCCCTGTCATAAGTGTTCTCCGTTCCCTTTCCACCCCACACTTCCTTTTTTTTCCTGAAAAGGCTGGGAGCGCATCTGGCTTTTCTACCGTGTCCGATCCTGCTTCCCTCCACTGTGAGCCTTGGGCTGAGTTTTTCCAGAAGTCCAAGAGTTTGCAGGGAAATCTTACACGGATGGAGATCCAGACGTTGTTATTGGAGGCGTGCATGGCGACCTGCAAAAGTTCATCAGGTTCGGAGTTATGGGAAAGGGAGATCCCGTGGTCCCATGTTCCCCTGACGCCCCCCCCCACCCCACCCGGTGCATGCACGGGCCAGGCAGGGGAGAAAGCAAAGCTCCGGACCATCGCGCTGTTACTGGGGGTGGGGGGGAATCAGGATCGCAGAAATGAGGGATCCATTTACCCTCCATTTCATTGGTGGAAAGCCTGCATGGGTGGCGGGGGGGGGGGGGAGCGGTCGGCTTTGCAAAACAAATTTCTACTTTCTTTTTTTTAATGTTTTTTTATTTTTTTAATTAAATACACAAAACTATACAACAGTGACATACACAACAACAAATAAACATTTTGGGCTTTTCTGTTTAGCCCCTAACTCCAATAAGCTATCCTCGGAACTTTACATAATTTAAGTTACATTTTTTTTTACCATAATAAACAACTATATCCGTATTATCTATATAGCCTTTTAAATCTATCGTTTTTACTTATATTAATATAAATATACCGTGTTACATTTAATGAATTTTTACACACAAATATCTTATATTATTCAGAGTTGACAGATATACATTTTATACATTCCTTCTTTTTCTTAACCAATCATAAAATTTGTTCCATATTATATAAAAGTCTGATTCTTGTTTATCCTTTAATTCCTTTGTTAATTTGTCCATCTCAGCGCTGTCCATTATCTTTCTAATTATGTCCTCCTCTGTAGGCGTTTCACTGTTTTTCCACAACTGCGCATATATAATCCGAGCTGCCGTTAGAATGTGAATAGTAATGTATTGGGTATCTTTGTTAACTCTTGGTTCAATGATGCCTAACAAGAAAAACTCCGGTTTATTAGAAAATTCTTCCTGGGTTACACAAATTTCGTGGCCCCATTTTCAGAAGGGGATTCGCTCTCCTCTTTCCTAGGCTGAGAGAAGTCGCTCCTGCTGGCTTTGCATGTAAGGCTGCAACTCCGCGTGCAAGAAATTGGATATAAGGTGTGCAAGGACTGGAACTCGGTTTCCTGGTTTCCAGCCCTTTCACCACCAACTGGTTCTCCCAGCACATCACACGATCCTCCACATCATGTTAATGCATGGATGGTTTATTCTGAAGGGACATAGTAATAAGAAATAGTTCTATTTTGCTTGTCTCAAGAATTAGTTTAACTCCTGCTACCTTGCTTCTCTATTCTTGCTTCTGACACCAGGAACTTCATGCTCCATAGATAAGGAGAGGAACAAAGAGCTGCCCAAGGTTGAGTCAAAATAGATAAGGAAGAAGGCATTGCCCACAAGGCTACAAGGAAGGCTCAATAATATAAGGGAGGCCAGGAAGAAGGCATGGACACCAAGGCTACAAGAAATGCTCTGTAGATAACAAAGGAATGGACAAGGAACAATCTATAGATAAGGGGGGTCATGAGGAAGGCATTGCCCAGGATTGGGTAACAAACGTTTGTCTCTGATTGGCTACATATAAGAAGTTCGCCACACTCTTCTCAGGTGTGGCCCACCCTTGCATGCTTCCTCCTTTATGCTGTGGAATTGTCCACCCAGCTATTTTGCTTTGGCCAAAATAAATGGCATAGAATAGAATTCTTTATTGGCCAAGTGTGATTGGACACACTAGGAATTTGTCTTTAGTCCATATGCTCTCAGTGTTTTATTTATTTATTTATTTATTGTATTTGTATGCCACCCAACTCTCAAAGGACTCTGGGCGGCTAACAACTTTTTGCAAATACAAAAAGTATAAAAGCATTAAAACAGATAAAAACAATTATAAAAACTCATCCATACGTAAAAGAAAAGATACATTCCTCAAGAATAATAAGGTGCAACACTTAATGATAGTCATAGGGTACAAATAAGCAATCAAATCATATTAGGAAACAATATAAGTCGTAAGGATACAAGCAACAAAGTTACAGTCATAAGTGGGAGGAGATGGGTGATAGAAACGATGAGAAGATTAGAGCAGACTTAGCAAATAGTTTGACAGTGTTGAGGGAATTATTTGTTTAGCAGAATGATGGGGTTCGGGGAAAAATGTTCTTGTATCTAGTTGTTCTGGTGTGCAGTGCTCTGTAGCCTCGTTTTGAGGGTAGGAGATGAAACAGTTTATGTCCAGGATGTGAGGGGTCAGTAAATATTTTCACAGCCCTCTTTTTGACTCGTGCAGTATACAGGTCCTCAATGGAAGGCAGGTTGGTAGTAATTGTTTTTTCTGCAGTTCTGATTATCCTCTGAAGTCTGTGTCTGTCTTGTTGGGTTGGAGAACCAAACCAGACAGTTATAGAGGTGCAGATGACAGACTCAATAATTCCTCTGTAGAACTATCAGCAGCTCCTTGGGCAGTTTGAGCTTCCTGAGTTGGCGCAAAAAGAACATTCTTTGTTGTGCTTTTTTGATGTCGTTTTTGATGTTAGGTATCTGTGAGAAGTAAGCCTTATTCCTGTAAAAGATAGAACAAAGGCAACACCCTATTTAGCCCCCCGAGTAACCTACTTTATTGGAATATTGGGTAAGACATCTGTACATCAAGATAGGAAGTTGTGTAAGGAACATTTAGCGGGAAATAACAACATAATTAACATTTCAGTTAGGTCAGGCCGACATAGGGAAGGAAAGAGCTATTGTTATGGGGAAGATGATGAAAGTATCAAGGGACTCCCAGTACAAGAAACCACCCATTATGAAGCCAAAAACTTTATATAACACGGACTGTCCAGTGAGAAGGAGGGGGAGGCCGTAAAGTTGTTTTTCTCCACTGTTAGAAATTTATTTAAATCAATTATTCAGATGAACACTTTGCTTATCTTGGTTCTCTGTACATGAGACCAGGTTAAGATCTTTTGCAAAAGATAATTAAAAAGAGCTCTACGCCATTGTTCATTGTTCTCTTGTTGTTTTTATTGGGATTTGCATCTCACAGTGTCCATTTTAGGACTTGAGATATGATAGAACCTAGAAATTTGAAGGTCTCTGCTGTTGATACTGTGTTGTCTAGTATTGTAAGAGGTGGAAGTATGGGAGGGTTTCTCCTAAAGTCTACCACCATTTCTACAGTTTTGAGTGTATTCAAGATTGTTCCGGTAGCACCACGGGGTTAGTGGTTCAAATAATAAATAAATAAATAAATAAATAAATAAATAAATAAATAAATAAATAAATAAATAAATAAATAAATAAAGACTGTCCACCCAGCTGTTTTGCTTTGGCCAAAATAAATAAATAAAATCCCCCCCCCCAAGCCTCTGGTTAAGTCTATTTTTGGCACCTTGATGACTTGAGTACATTTTGGACCTTACAATTCATTGAGATATTAGTTCTGTATGCCTAGGACGATGGTTTCTTGATTCTGCCTTATGGAGATTCCCCAGGAGTTTGGGCCAGGAGGTTGATGGGGTTCTCATCTCAATCGCTGTTTGTGAACTAAGATTTATGATTCCGATTGTGCAAAGGTTGTTTTTTACTTTGCAAGCAGCCATCGAAAATATTAGAGTAAATAATCTCTGAATAAACTCTTCTAAATGTATTTATCCGATATTTTCAGTCCTTGTTCGAAGCTGATCTAGAAGGGAGATCCTGAATTTACTGCAGTAGTCAGTCTTCCTAATAAGATACCTCCCCCTTGCATATATTGCTGGATTTCTTTTTCCTATTCTTTTTCTTTTCTTTCTTTTTCTTTTTTTTCTTTCTTTCTTTTTTTTTGAGGAGGAGGAAGAGGTTGCTCAGTTTTCAGATTGGTCACTTCACAATATTAAACACACTGTGTTTTCCATTTCAGATATATAAGTTGGAAATCTTTCCCTTGAGTCCAGAGTATCTTGTGTTGAAAGAGGGCTGAATGGCCTTTAGGTGATTTGGTCAGACCTCTTCTGATTAGTAACACTTGGGGAGATCCATCCATCCATTTTGGAGCTGCATTAGAGACCAGAGTGAAGATGGAGGGACAAAGCCCAGCAGATGCAGATGTTGGAAAAGGCCCTCCAGCTACTCAGCCTTGGAGCTGTGGGAAGAAAGGGGCAAATCCTGGGCAGAAGAGCCAAAAACAGGAAGCCAACAGTTCAGAGGTCCAGTGCTGTGACTTCAGAAAAGTGCAGTTCCAGGAGGGGAAGAGTCCCCGAGATGTTTGCACTCAGCTTCACCGCCTTTGCCGTCAGTGGCTGCAGCCGGAAAGACACACCAAGGCTCAGATGCTGGACCTGGTGCTCCTGGAGCAGTTCCTGGCTGTCCTTCCCCCAGAGATGGAGAAATGGGTGCGGGAGTGTGGAGCGGAGACCAGTTCCCAGGCGGTGGCCCTGGCCGAAGGCTTCCTCCTGGCCCAGGAGTCAGAAAAGATGCAAGAACAGTTGCAGGTCTGAGAATTTAATCTTAGCAGCTCTAAAGGGGAGCTCTCTGAATTTGTGAATTCCTTTTTTGCAAAGTTTTCTGGGATTATTAACTCCTATGGCTTGATGTTCCATTTTTCTTCCAGAGGATATGTTTCTATTCTGTTTCAAGTTTTGCAAACGGACATTGGGGTCTGCTAGTTTAAAGGTGCAGTATGATAATTCATGAGTGTTCTTTCTCTGTTTCTCATATCACATCATGTCCAGAAATCCTTGGAAGCTGTGACTGAGTATCCCAAGGGGAGGAAAGATTCATTCAGGTCTTCTCAAGAGCTGCTGTTCAGGTCGACTTTCCACAAAGGTCAAAGCCAGGATACTACACCAGGTAAGAAAAGCTCTTTCTCTGTAATATAACATTTAGCTGATACTTTTGCTCCTCTTGATTGGAATCTTTCTCTCTTTATAACAAATCTGCTTCCACCATTTTTCACTGTCTTACAGAGAGTACAAAACTGTCCTTGGAAATTTTAGAATCACCTCCTCTTTGTGGTGGGGCTGAAGGATTGGCTGAACCGCTACTTCAGGTAAGGAGGAAAAGGATGAGAAAATGTCCATGAATCTTGGATGGATTTCATTTTGTTCTAGAGTTTATTGTAGTAAATTGCTGTTTCTAAGCAATGCGAATCTGACATCCGGTCATTCAAAACTAATATGCAGCCTGGCCTATCTCTACTTTCTGAGGGGATCCTTTCTGAGACGCTTTCTCCACCTCTCCTACTTCGCCATCAGATTTCATTGACCAGACTGTTGTCAGCATTGGGCCTCTTCCTTCTGTCTCCCAGGGTGGTTCTCGCATATCATTTAACAAAAAAAATACTCTTTTCTGCCTTTTCAAAAGCATATTTGGGACAACCGTGACCTGGTGACTGCGAATCTCCATAGACATATACTATTACAAGTCATCTCGTTCTGAATTCAGCAGAAGATGCCTATTTTGTTCACTGGATCTCTCTTCCTGAATTGGTAGAAGATAACTGTCAAATTATTCTTGGGATTATCTGTTAATAGGGAAACTTGTTTCCTTATTCAGGAAGTCGTGTCTTTTGAGGAAGTGGCTGTGTATTTCTCCAAGGAGGAGTGGTCTCAACTGGATGCTGACCAAAAAGCTCTCCATGGGGAAGTCATGCTGGAGAATTCCAGGAATCTGGCTTCTCTGGGTAAGAACACCTGTCTGTGCTCAGAAACGTCATGGGGTGGTGGGCTTAGATGTTTGTTCTGATAAAACATCACCTATTTATTTATATCCTGCCTTTATTTTCTTAAAATAATAATAAAGGCAGCGGACAAACCCAGCATTCCTTCCTCCTGCTGTTGGCCCAAAGTCACCCAGCAACTAGTACTCACAGTCACCCAGTTTCTAGCCTGGTCATTAACTGTTCACCAAACTGAATTTATAGAAGGAGGAAATTTATGGAAAGAAAAACCATGGAATCGTCCCAGGTCAAAGCTTAGGTCGGGGTTGTGTCTTAGATTCATAGTGATGTGATCCAATCTGGTTATATGAGGATCGGTAGGGATACGTTTGGAAGTGGGTCCTTGCTAAAATCTTAGTTTGGAATCTTCATGTTTGCCAACAAAGCAGCCAAAATATATTAATGATTCTTTGGCTGAATTTCTGAAGAAAAGGTTTGAATGTTCCCTTTTCTAGCTACATTTCATTTTCATTTTTCTTTTTGAAGGCTTTAATGGGCAAGAGAATAAGAATTGCAAGGAGGAATGCCAAGCCATCCATCTGAAAAAGGAAAAGGGGAAATTTGCAGATCAGATGCAATCAAACAGTGATGAAACAAAGCAATCACAAAGTGGAATTAAAAAAGGCTTTCCTCTGGTCAGTTGGCTTCCTAAAGGTAGAAACATCGATATGGGAGAAAGACCATATCAATGCATGGAATCTGGAAAGAGCTTTAATAAATCTGATCATCTTAATTCTCATAAAAAGACACATTCAGAAGAGAAACCATATACCTGCAGGGAGTGTGGAAAGACCTTCCGTAATAATGACTCTCTTAGAACTCAGGAAAGGAATCACAAAGGAGAACAACTTTACAAATGCTTGGAGTGTGGAAAGAAGTTTACTCTTAAGTGTAATCTTAATTCCCAAAAGAGGATCCATACAGGCGAGAAACCATATCAGTGCATGGAGTGTGGAAAGAGCTTTAGTAAGAAATATGCTCTGATTCACCATAAAAAGATCCATACAAAGAAGAAGCCACATCAATGCATGAAGTGCAGAAGAACCTTCTGTTATTATTACTCTCTCATGAGACATCAAAGGATTCACAAAGGAGAAAAGCCTTATAAATGCATGGAGTGTGGAAAGGGCTTTAAGTGGAATTCTGGTCTTACCTCCCACAAAAGGATCCACACAGGAGAGAAGCCATATCAATGCATGGAGTGTGGAAAGGCTTTTAGTCAGAGTAGTAGTCTTACCTCCCATAAGAAGATCCACACAGGAGAGAAGCCATATAAATGCATGGAGTGTGGAAAGACCTTTACTTGTAGCCGTAGTCTTAATGACCACAACTTGATCCACACAGGAGAGAAGCCATATAAATGCATGGAATGTGGAAAGACCTTTTCTTCTACCAGAAGTCTTAGACGCCACAAGAGGATCCACACGGGAGAAAAACCATATGAATGCATGGAGTGTGGAAAGACCTTTGCTTCTAGCAGTAGTCTTAATACCCACAAGACGATCCACACAGGAGAGAAGCCATATGAATGCATGGAGTGTGGAAAGACCTTTGCTTTTAACAGTCTTCTTGATTTCCACAAGAGGAGCCACACAGGAGAGAAGCCATATGAATGCATGGAGTGTGGAAAGGCCTTTGCTTTTATCAGTAGTCTTAATCGCCACAAAAGGATCCACAGAGCAGAGAAGCCATATAAATGTATGGCATGTGGAAAAGGCTTTAAGTGGAATTCTGCCCTTACCTCCCACAAGAGGATCCATATAGGAGAGAAGCCATATGAATGCATGGAGTGTGGGAAGACCTTTACTTGTAGCCGTAGTCTTAGTTCCCACAAAAGGATCCACACAGGAGAGAAACCATATCAATGTATGGAGTGTGAAAGGACCTTTGCTTCTGCCAGTAATCTTAATTACCACAAGAGGATCCACACAGGAGAGAAGCCATATGAATGCATGGAGTGTGGGAAGACCTTTGCTTCTAGCAGTAGTCTTAATACCCACAAGACGATCCACACAGGAGAGAAACCATATCAATGCATGGAGTGTGGAAAGACCTTTACTTATAGCAGTAGTCTTAATAACCACAAGAGGATCCACACAGGAGAGAAACCATATAAATGTTTGGAATGTGGAAAGACCTTTGCTTTTAGCAGTCATCTTGATTTCCACAAGAGGAGCCACACAGGAGAGAAGCCATATGAATGCGTGGAGTGTGGAAAAGGCTTTAAGCGGAATTCTGATCTTACCTCCCACAAAAGGATCCACACAGGAGAAAAGCCATATAAATGTGTGGAATGTGGAAAGGGTTTTAAGGAGAAATCTGATCTTACCACCCACAAAAGGATCCACACAGGAGAAAGGCCATATAAATGTGTAGAATGCGGAAAGGGCTTTAAGCAGAAATCTGCTCTTACCTCCCACAACAGGATCCACACAGGAGAGAAGCCATATAAATGTGTGGAATGTGGAAAGGGCTTTAAGCAGAAATCTGCTCTTATCTCCCACAAAAGGATCCACACAGGAGAGAAGCCATATAAATGTGTGGAATGTGGAAAGGGCTTTAATCATAGCAGTCAACTTAATTCGCATAAGAGGATCCACACAGGTGAGAAGCCATATCAGTTCATGGAATGTGAAAAGACCTTTCATTGTACTAGTAATCTCAATTACCATAAAAAGATCCAAGCAGGAGAGAAGCCATATAAATGTGTGCAATGTGGAGAGGGCTTTAAAAAGAGTTGTGATCTCACTTCCCATGAAAGAATCCATACGGGGGGGGGGGGAGAAACCATATGAATGCATGGAGTGTGGAAAGAGCTTTGCATGGAGTAACGCTCTTTACTTGCCATAGAAGGATCCACACGCAGGAGAAGCCATAATAATAAAGGAATTGTGGGAAGAGATTCAATAGAAATACAGGTTTATGACTGCAGTTGAGCCAAAAATTCCCATTGCTAAGTGGAACAGTTGTTAAGTGAATTGTGCTCCATTTTACAACTTTTCTTGCTACATTTGTTAAGTGAATCATTGCAGTGGTTAAGTTAGAACACTATAAAGTGACTCTGACTTTTCCATTGATTTTGCTTCTGATTCTGGTCAGATTCTGGTCTTCTGGTTCTGGTCAGAAGGTTACCAAAGGTGATCACGTGACCGCAGAACACTGGAACCATCATAAATGTGAGTGACTTGTCAAACATCTGAATGTAAATCATGTGACCATGTTTCAGCAGTCATAAGTGTGAAAAATGGTCGTAAGACATTTTTCCCAGTACCGTTCTAACTTCTAACAGTCAGTAGACGAACTGTTCTAAGTTGAGGACTACCTATCTGGGAATTCAATATAATTCAACCAAAAGCAATAGGACAAGATCACATATATATCAATGTATCTTGTGAAAAGAATTTCAGGATGACGAATTCATATCACAAAAGAGACCAGAATGAGAAGTGAAATCCATGTTCAAGAACACTTTTGGAAGCATTAGACCCATGCTGGTGCAGTGGTTACAATGCATTATTGCAAGCTAATTCTGCTTACTGCCAGGAGTTCAATTCTGATCGGCTCAAGGTTGATTCCATTGTGTCACGTTTTTCCATTATAGAAGACTGAGAAAAATGGGCTCAAAAGAACCAGGCTGTGGGCAAGAGACAGGTGTTAATTCTACTCTTTTTAAGCAGAGTAGTTTAAATAGCTTCTTAGCTTTATTTTCCTGTGTTTTTTCTTTCTTTCATTGATGTAGATAAATCTCTTTGTTGTTCTTGCAGCGTCACATTCAAATCCACACTAATCTCTTCAAACCGTGGGAGTCTTCAGCTCTTTTGGCCAGAAGAAAATTGGTACTTTAGTCTGGTTTACTGACATTGTCTTTCAACTTCCTACTCATATTTCCTGAGCTGTCTTCCCTCCTGAAAAACCAAAACGAAGCGATTTTTCTTTTTCGCCTCATGGAATTTGAACTTTATATGTACTTCTCAAGATTTGCCTTCCTGCATTTTGTAATTCCACCTTTCCTCCAGTCACCTATGAGACACCATTCTCCCATTCATCTCTCCATCATGGCGCCTTGTTTTGAGGTAAAATTTCTAAAACTTCCATGAGTTTGACCTTTCTCTCCATTTTGGAACTTGTTTCCTAGACCTTCTTTGTCAGAAGGTCGCAAAAGGTGATGACATGACTATGAGACAATGGAACCGTCATTAATATGGATCAGCTGCCAAGCATCTGAATTTTAATCACACGATCATGGGGATGCTACAAAGGTTGTAACTCTGAAAAATAGTCATCTTTTCAGTGCCATTGCAACTTTGAACTGTCACTAAATGAACTGTTGTAAGTCGAGGACTACCTGTACAAATTTTTCTTAAGCCTTCACTTCCCATCCTGTGACTCTGCCACCCTCCACTTATTTTCCCTCACTTCAGGGCTGAGTTTGCCAACAACGACCTTGGCTTCAAAGAGAGTCTCCTGTTCCTTTTGAGCCTCCACAGAGATTTTCTCTATATTTACCTAGGGGGGGGGGAGGAAGGGAATAAGAGGGGGAGGTTTTTGGTGGTAAGGAGGAGAGACGGAGGGAGTGCAAGAGGAGGCGGGGTTGGTTCTGGGGGGAAAGCCAGACGAGGATAGGAAAAGCGGCCTGGAAAATAAGGAGGCCTGAGAGGATAGGAAAGGAGGCTTAAGGGGGAAATGGAGAAAGAGGCTCGGGGAAAGGGTGAGGAAGTGAAGGCAATAGGATAGAAGAGGCTTCCGTGGGGTAACCCTGAGGGAACAAAGGGGATAGAGGAAAGGTTTCTGTGGGGCAATCATAGGAATCCATGAAGGAGCAGAGGCCGTGGAAGGAGAGCCCAGCAACCAATTCAAGAGAGGGAGAGAGGAAGAAGTGCCGATCAGCCACATGAATACCATCTCATCCCGTGACCCGCCTTCCTGGAAAAGACTGACCATCACCCCGCCATGTGATCTGCCTGCTGAGAGAGGACTGACCACCACGACACTACATGAGCCAGGCAGTAGAAGTGCCTGAGCAAGGGACCAGTGTGGACCGGCGGCCATACCAAGAGGGCCAGGGGAACCTTGACACCAGCGGCCGTTTCGGGAGTAGCGCCACAAGTGGGGGCTAGTCCAGGACTTCCTTCTGGCCTTTCTCCATAGGGGGGAGGTCCCATCTAGAGACATGAGCCAAGTGAGGAAAATAGACTCCCCTACCGTCACTAAGTGATGTGAGAACCAGAACTGTGAGATAGAGACAAGTTTAGCAATTGACATCCCTGGGGATGCTTGGTCAGAACAGCAAATTCTACAGGCGGTGAGGACTTGTGGATATGTGTTGTAGATATATGGACCAGGTGGACCAGGACTCTTCTCACTTTTATTGTGCTATTAGAATGGAAGATGAGGATCCCAGAGTGCTTTGGGGTTGAAGCCTTCAATTAACCAAAGACATAAGACAGAGCAAGGGTGATACACCCAACCCCACGGGGTCCATGCTTTTCCTCTCCTCTCCCTCAGGGTTGCTCTACGGAAGCCACTTCTATTGCCTTCACTTCCTCTCCCTTTCCCCAAGCCTCTTTCCCCCTTAAGCCTCCTTTCCTATCCTCTCAGGCCTCCTATTTTCCAGGCCTCTTTTCCTATCCTCCCCTTCCCGCTTTTTCCACATAAAAAACCCACTCCTCCCTCCTCTCCCACTCACTCGTTCTCCTCCTTACTGCCAAAAACCACCTCTTATTCCCTTCAACGCCCCCCCCCCCCTTATATTTATAAGATCACAAATCGTTCTTCGACATTAAAAAAAGGAAAGCCTAGAAATTGCTGCCTGCTGCAGACAGCCAATGTCAGAGGGAACCTTTTCCTTCTATTCCAATGCCCATCATCCCAGGCCCGCATGGAACATGACAATCTGCCCTTCGCCCTAGCAGGGTCCATCTGGCGTTGCACGCAGGATCCACCAGGGGGCTCGCCAGGTAGCCGTTGGAAAGGCAGGGGGGCCCCTCACCCGCTTCAGGAAAGAACTGAGCATGCGCTCTTTCACCAGGTCCGAGACTCGCGGGGTATTTTGCAGAGAAGTCTGAAAGCCCGTCCGCCCTGCTCCCCCCCCCGCCCCTCCCTCGCTACGAGCCTTAGGCTGAGCCTTTCCAGCAGTCCAAGAGGCTGCAAGGAATCCTTGCACGGAGGGAGAGCAAGACCTGTCTCCGGAGTTCAGTAAGTGGGGAGGGACTTTTTCTTCCACGGGCTGGACCGTGCGTGGAGAGATGCAAGACTTCATCAAGTTCGGAGTCCTGGAAAGTGGGGAGCCCCTTGTCCCATGTTCCCCTGCCGCCCCTGTGCATGCATGCACTGGCCAGGCAGGGAAGAAATCAAAAGCTACGGTCCCGCTGCGTTGCCTCCAGGAGGAAAATCGGGACCCACAGAAAAGTCGAAGCCATTCAGAATTAGGCGAAAAGTGAGAAACCTCTTTCCAGGAGAAGCCTGAATCAAAATGTTAGGTCGTTGTTTCGGGTATTGTTCTGTTTGCATTGAACGGTGGTTTGTTGATTGTGATTTCTCAAGTAACCATACCGGTTTGCGCCAAGAGTCTATGGAGAGTCTCTGTCATCCAGGTCAAGATTGTCCCAAAGATGCTTTTTCAAGAGGGAACTGGACTTCTGGGTTTTCTTTGAAGACATTTTGCTTCTCATCCAAAAAGCTTCTTCAGCTCTGACTGGATGGTGGGAATGGAAGGATTTATGTAGACAGCTGGTCATTTGCATTCTTTTAGCTAGTCCTAAGGGCATCTGGAGCTGTGTCTTTAGATTAGATTTTAGATTTATTATTAGAAGTGAAGGGACCTTGTAGGTCATCTAGTCCAACCCCCTGCTCAAGCAGGAGTCCCTACACCATTTTAGATAAATGGCAGGCCAATCTCCTTTTGAAAGTATCAAGTGTTGGAGCTCTCACAACCTCCGTAGGCAAGCTGTTCCACTGGTTGATCGCTCTCACTGTCAGAAAGTTCCTCCTTATTTCCAGGTTGAATCTCTCTTTGGTCAGTTTCCATCCATTCTTCCTTGTCTGGCCTTCTTTAGTCACCTTAGAGGTCCAAATGGGTGTGCAGCCTTTTTGGAACTGTTGAAAGAACTGTTGTAGACTGGAGATAGATGATGTTGTATCCCTCTATTGAGAAAGGGCTGTTCAATTTTGACATAGATGGCCCCTTCATACCCTGTTTCAAACCAGCAGTCCTCTCTGTCAAAAATGTGTACTTTCATGTCTTCAAAAGAGTGGCCTTTGTCTTTTAAATGCAGATGGACTTCTGAATCTTCTCCTGATTAGTTTGTTCTCTTATGTTGTCCCATGTGTTTATGAAGTGGTTGTTTTGTTTCCCCAATGTACAGATCTGCACATGGCTCACTGCATTGTACTGCATATACCAGGAGATTAATGGGGTTCTCCTATCTAACGTTCTACTGGAAGTTCAAATATTGATTGATTTACCTATAGTCTCGATTTAGATAGCCACTCATCTCAATGGCTGTTTGTGTCCTTAGACATTTATGATCTGAATTGTACAGATGTTGTTTTTAATGTCGCAAACAGCCATCAAAATGTTTTGAATAAATAAGTAGGAATTAGAAAACAAAAACATGTTTTAAATGTATGCATCCAAAGTCCTTGATCAAAATTGATGCAGAAGGTTACTACAGAATTTTTTCCACACGCAGATGTGTTAGTCTACCAACTAATAAGATTTCCTCCCTCCTCCCAGGTATTGTTGGGTTCATAAGAATTTCTTATTTGGGTTTTTCTGCATGCTCAGTTGCTAAGTTGGTCAGCCTGCATTATTTGAAGTTTCTTTTGTTTTCCATTTCAGATTTATAAGTTGGAAATCTTTCCTGATTCCCTTGGAGTCTAAAGTATCTTGTGTGGGAAGAGGACTGAATGACCTTTAGGAGATTTGCCGGACATCTTCTGATTAGTAAAACAGGGGAGATCCATCCATCCATTTTGGAGCTGGATTAGAGACCAGAGTGAAGATGGTTGGACAAAGCCCAGCAGATGAAGGAGTTGGAAAAGGCCCTCCAGCTACTCAGCCTTGGAGCTGTGGGAAAAGGGGGGCAAGTCCCGGGCAGAAGAGCCCAGAAGAGGAAGCCAACAGTTCAGAGGTCCAATGCTGTGACTTCAGAAAGGTGCAGTTCCAGGAGGGGAAGAGTCCCCGAGATGTTTGCACTCAGCTTCACCGCCTTTGCCATCAGTGGCTGCAGCCGGAAAGACACACCAAGGCTCAGATGATGGACCTGGTGCTCCTGGAGCAGTTCCTGGCCGTCCTTCCCCCAGAGATGGAGAAATGGGTGCGGGAGTGTGGAGCAGAGACCAGTTCCCAGGCAGTGGCCCTGGCCGAAGGCTTCTTGCTGACCCAGGAGTCGGAGAAGATGCAGGTGTGAGAATGTTATCATTTCAGCTCTAAAGAGAATCTCTCTGAATTTGTCAATTCCTTTTTCGTAGAGTTTTCTAGGATTATTAACACCTAAAACCAGTTGTTCCATATTTCTTCCAGAGGATGTGTTTGGAGCAATTCTTCCATTCTCTTTCAAGTTTCGCAAATGGACATTGGGGTCTGCTAGTTTAACGATGCAGTATAATCATTCCTTAGTGCTCTTACTTTGTTTCTCGTCTCACATCATGTCCAGAAATCCTTGGAAGCTATGACTGAATGTCCCAAGGGGAGGCAAGATTCATTCAGATCTTCTCAAGAGCTGCTGTTCATGGAAACCTTACACAAAGATCAAAGCCAAGACACCACTACAGGTGAGAAAAGCTCTTTCTGTGTGATGTGAGATTTCAACATTTAGCTGATTCTTTTGCTGCTCTTGATTGGAATGTCTCCCTTTATAACAAATCTGCTTCCACCATTTTTCTCTTTCTCACAGAGAGTAGAAAGCTGTCCTTGGAAATTTTAGAATCACTTCATCTTTGTGGTGGAGCTGAAGGATTGGTTGAACCGCTACTTCAAGTAAGGAGGAAAAACATCAGAAAAGATCCATGAATCCTGGATGGATTTCATTTTGTTCTAGAGTTCAATGTAATAAATTGCTCTTTCCAAGCAATATGAATCTGATATTAGACACAAAATTCGTATTTAGCCTTTAGCCTATCTTTCCCTTCTGAGGGTATCCTTTCTGAGACAATTTCTCCAGCCCTCCTGCTTCACAGTCAGATTTCTTTGGCCAGACTGTTGTCAGCATTGGGGCTCTTCCTCCCCGGATCTGCCAGGGTCATTCTCACATACCATTACAAAAAATCCTTTCTTTTCTTTTCTTTTTTCTTTTTCTTTTTCTTTTTAAAAGCATCTTTGGGACAACCATACCTGGTGATTGGGAATATCCATAGAAATATCCTGTTACAAGCTCTTCCAACACCTTCATGAAGGTGTGGAGTTGGGTTACATTTGCCCCTCAGTGGACAAAGTAAGCCATGGGCAAAAATGTCAGGTGGGTTTTGCCAGTATTTTGCTTTGCCCACCCTAGGAAGAATTGGAGCCACTGATAACTGGTGAATTTAAGACCCAACTACCAATTGACCAAGAAAACTATTTTACTTGGCTACACTGAAAGGCATTCCAAATACTTCCAACATGATCCAATGTGCTTCAGTTGTGCCGTCATTCAAAAGCGGTGAGATCTCATTCTGAATTCTGCACATTTTGTTCACTGGATCTCTCTCCTTGAATTGGTAGAAGCAAACTGTCAAATTATTCTTGGGATTATCTATTAAAAGGAAAACTTCTTTCCTTGTTCAGGATGTTGTGTCTTTTGAGGACCTGGCTGTGTATTTCTCCAAGGAGGAGTGGTCTCAACTGGATGCTGACCAAAAAGCTCTCCATGGGGAAGTCATGCTGGAGAATTCCAGGAATCTGGCTTCTCTGGGTAAGAATCCCTGTCTGTGCTCCGAAACATAGAAAAGTCATGGGGTCAGAGAGGGGGGCTTAGATGTTATTAAAAATAGGCTAAGTGAAATAAGTGATTAAAAAAAATCACTTATTTATTTATATCCTGCCTTTGTTTTTTGTAAATAATAAAGGCAGCGGACAAACTCAATATTCCTTCCTCCTGTTGTTTTCCCTCCAACAGCAACCCTGTGACATGGGTTGAACTGAGAGAGACTGGCCCAAAGTCACCCAGCCAGCATTCATCCCTAAGGCTGAACTAGAACTCACTGACCTAGTTTCTATCCTGGTGCCTTAACCATTTGACCAAACTGACTTTATGGAGGAAGGAAATTTATTGAAAGGAAACTTGGAAAACTGCATATCCCCTCTTTTTACACAAAGGATTTTTTTTAATGCTTTCTGCTCATAAAATATAAAATATTTATTTCCATACCACAGAAGATATTACTAAGAATCTGAAGGATAGGCTGCACATAGAGATGGTGTGGCCTTTCTTGAGCAAGGTCCTGCCTACCAGGGTTTGGTCTTCATTCCTGAATCTCGTCTCTAGGTCCCTGATGGCCCTGAGCTGCTATAACCAACACTATATGGGTCCTGAGTGGGATGTCCCTTCTCTGAGAGGTGCCCACTTGTGTACCAAGTTTGGCATCAGCCTAATTGAGGGAGGGGAGCTATTGCCATCCAGAAATTCCCCTTGGCTTTCAAAGATTCTGCTCTGCAGACAAGTGCGGCTGAGACTTCCAATGAAGTTGGGGAGTTAGTGGCTATGTTGTTGACCCAGCATGATACCGTGTCCAATGGACTTCAGGAATTTGTGGCACCATGGAATAGTCCCAGGTCAAAGCTTAGATCAGGGTTGTGTCTATATTTTATATTGTTTATACATATCGACGTGTGAATGGTGTGATACCTGAGTATCATACATTTCAATAAAAATAAACATAATATTATTACAAACAATTGTTAACATTTCATTTCATTTTTTCATATTATTTGCACATATCCTTTACTACCACCCTTCAGTTCTATATCTTTTTCTTACTCTTTCATATTGCTTGATATATTAATGTATACATCCAGTAGTTCCCCTCTAAATTCTATCTCTATTTTAACTTTTTTTTCCTCCTATCACTATAATATTCAAAGACGTGATAATAACATTTATTTTCTATTCACTACTATTGTCACATATATTTTTCTTACAATACATTCTTTCATTTTCTAATCACCCATTATTTAATTCTAACATATTTTTATGCTTGTTTAATAATACTATCATTCAAATTCTAATTTTCCAATTAACACTTTATTTAATTCTAGCATTTCACTTGATTAGCCATATTTTAACACATATTTAATTATCACACTAGATAAAAATAATTATCCGACTTATATAGTTCTAATATTAATGCACATTATTAAAATACTTTCATGAAATCTCTTTTGCTTTACTTTCCCTTTCTTTTCCCTTTAACCATCATCTCTTGCCCACTTCCAGATTTTTAGTCATCTTTTTTTTTGTTGCCTCCCATATTCTTTTTTAAAGTATTTTATTTCATCTATATTTAGATCTATTTTTTGAGTATTCATTCTAGCTTTTTCTCCTCTCTCTACCTTTTCTCACTGTCCAGTTTTACAGCTATCTTCTCTAGCCCCTGTCTCTTTTCTCCAGCTGTATTCTTGCTTCTCCCATTCCCTTTTTAAGTCTTTTAAATATTTTCTTCTTTTTTTAATTCCTTAATCACTATTAATTTTATTAATGTTTCCTCATTGTTGTCCTCCTCTTGCTTGTTTCTCGGGTCTGCTGTCTCCTCCATTTTATCTGGTAACTCCATTCTTTCCTCACTGTCCTGATCCTTGCTCATTGGTCCTTGTATTCTGTTTTCCAATTTTTGGTCTATACGATCAAATATTTCCATCATCTCCTTATGTTGTTCTCTTATGAGATCCTTAAGGTGTTGATACATCAGCTCCGTTTCATTATATCCACTTGCTTGCATCTTGTGTTATGTCTTTGTTTAACAGCTCCCCTTTTAAGCCAATTGTCCAGAAAGTATTAAAATCACATTTTTAAATGTCTAATCAACAAGCAGTCAATCCAATTTAAGAAAAACCAGGGGGTTATCCATGCCTCTTCCAATCACTTTTATTTGTTCAACAATGTTCAGGGGTCTCTTGGCTAAGGTTCTTGTTTGATATATAAATCTCAAATATTTTTAAAGTAAATACTTATAATCCAGCAAATATAGATGATTGTGTCTAAGATTGCACAGTTCTCCTTTTAGCAGCAGATGGCGCTCTAGCTTCAACTTGCTGCAGCCTCTCTGCGCTATTGCTGATAATTCCAATTTTAATTATTTTGAGTTGTAAATCCAATAAGTGGGCAGTATTAATAAAAAAAGAAGTTCAGGATCGAATTATATCTTAGGGTTGTGTCTTAGATTCATTGTGATGTGATCCAATTCATGTTAGATGAGGATCAGTAGGGATACACTTGGAAATGGGTCCTTGTTAAAATCGTAGTTTGGAATCTGCATGTTTGCCACTAAAGCAGCCAAAATATATTGACGATTCTTTGGCTAAATTTCAGAAGAAAAGTTTTGATTTTTCCCCTATTCTTGCTACAGTTTTCATTTTTCTTTTTTAAGGCTATAATGGGAAGGAGAATAAGAATTGCAAGGAGAAATGCCAAGCAATCAATTCGAAAGAGGGGAAAGGAAAGCGATATCAATGCATGGAGTGTGGAAAGACATTTACTCAGAGTAGTAGTCTTCATTCCCATAAGAGGATCCACAGAGGAGAGAAGCCATATCAATGCATGGAGTGTGGAAAGACCTTTAGTAGGAAAAATGTTCTGACTCAGCATAAAACTATCCATACGGAGGAGAAGTTATATCAATGCATGGAATGTGGAAAGTCCTTCTCTTATTATAGCTCTTTCATAATCCATCAAAGGAATCACAAAGGAGAAAGACCTTATAAATGCATGGAGTGTGGAAAGACCTTTACTTGCAGTAGTAGTCTCAATTCCCATAAGAGGATCCACACAGGAGAGAAACCATATCAATGCATGGAGTGTGGAAAGACCTTTCCTTGTAGCAGTCGTCTTAATTCCCATAAGAGGATCCACACAGGAGAGAAACCATATCAATGCAAGGAATGTGGAAAGACCTTCTCTTATAATAGCTCTTTCAAAATCCATCAAAGGAATCACAAAGGAGAAAGACCTTATAAATGCATGGAGTGTGGAAAGGCTTTTAGTAGTAGTAGTCATCTTGCCTCCCATAAGAGAATCCACACAGGAAAGAAACAGTACCAATGCATGGAGTGTGGAAAGACCTTCTGTTATTCTAAGTCTTTTATAAGGCATCAAATGAATCACAAAGGAGAAAGACCTTATAAATGCATGGAGTGTGGAAAGAGCTTTACTTGTACCAGTCATCTTAACACTCATAAGATGATCCACATAATAGAGAAGCCATATCATTGTGTGGAGTGCAGAAAGACCTTCAGTTATAATCGTTCTCTTATAATCCATCAAAGGATTCACAAAGGAGAAAGACCATATCAATGCATGGAGTGTGGAAAGACCTTTATTTGTACCAGCAGTCTTAATTCCCACAAGAGGATCCACACAGAAGAGAAACCATATCAATGCATGGAGTGTGGAAAGACCTTTACATGTACCAGTAGTCTTAATTCCCACAAGAAGACCCACACAGGAGAGAAGCCATATCAATGCATGGAGTGTGGAAAAAGCTTTAGTAGGAAATATGCTCTGATTCACCATAGAACTATCCATACAGAGGAGAAGCCATATCAATGCATGGAATGTGGAAAGACCTTCTGTTATTATGACTCTCTTATAAGACATCAAAGGAATCACAAAGGAGAAAGACCTTATAAATGCATGGAGTGTGGAAAGAGCTTTAGTTGCAGCAGACATCTTGATTCCCACAAGAAGATCCACTCAGGTGAAAAGCCATATAAATGTGTTGAATGTGGAAAAGGCTTTAGGTGGAATTCTGCTCTTACCACCCATAAAAGGATCCACACAGGGGAAAGACCATATCAATGCATAGTGTGTGGAAAGACCTTTACCAGTAGCAGTAGTCTTAATTCCCACAAAAGGATCCACACAGGTGAGAGGCCATATAAATGTGTGCACTGTGGAGAAGGCTTTAGAAGGAGTTGTGATCTCACTTCCCATAAAAGGATCCATACAGGAGAAAAAACCATATGAAAAGAGTGTGGGAAGAGCTTTGCAAGGAGTAACTCTCTTACTTGCCATAGAAGGATCAACATACAGGAGAAACCATATCAATAAAGGAAGTGTCAGAAGAGCTTCAATAGAAATACAGGTAGTCTTCAGTTTTTGACTGCAATTCATCCCAAAGTTTCTGTTGCTAAGCAAGATAGCTGTTACGTGACTTTTGCCCCATTTGACTACTTTTCTTGCTGCATTTGTTAAGTGAATCCTGTACCCTAACCCTAACGATCTTTTAGGTTAAAAGAAAATCCCACAACATTATTAGAAGTTATCTGATATCTCTTGCCTCAATATTTCTGTTCTGAGTTAAGTATCTTAACCGAGCCCTTTTTCTGGCTCTTCTACTTTTTCCATCCCTGCTTGTCTGAGGAAGGCTTCGGCCTAATTGCTGCATCCAGGATGTCGGCTGTTGCTTGCAAAGTCTTGCAATCTGTGAGGACCAAATTTCCTTCCTTTAAACAGCGGTGGGATTCGACCGGTGTAACAACCAGTTCCAGTCGCGTGCTGCACACGCGCAGTCCATTAGAAAATACGATTAAAAGTTACCTTTGGTGAGGGAAACAGCTGAGGCACGGCAATCCGCTCTGCCGTGCCTATCAGCTGGACTTCAAATGAAAAAAATAAAGGTAGGTATCGCGCAGGGGCGGGCGGGTGGGCCCAGCTGATGGTCGGAGCGAACCGGTTCACTCTCAGCTGATCGTCGGAGCAACCAGCTCGCCCAAACCAGACCGAATAGGCTGAATCCCACCCCTGCTTTAGCAGCTAAGATTTGTTTTCATACTCCGTGCTTAATGAATCCCTTTGTCGGAGATTCTTTTTAAACCATACCCATTTTGATAGACTTGAGCTGAAAACATCCATTAAAAATACTGGATTCTAGACAATTTACATTTTCCATCGGCCGATAAGTATTGTGGAGATGTTTTATTTTGAAAAAAATATCCAAGATACAAAAGTGAAACATAATGTGAACATTTTTTGTTTTTTGTCTTATACTACATCTGTAGTGTAGTAAACATGCAAGCAATGTGTAAGTTCTTTCTATGTTTGTTTTCATAGAATAGAATAGAATAGAATAGAATAGAATAGAATAGAATAGAATAGAATAGAATAGAATAGAATAGAATAGAATAGAATAGAATTCTTTATTGGCCAAGTGTGATTGGACACACAAGGAATTTGTCTTTGGTGCATATGCTCTCAGTGTACATAAAAGAAAAGATACATTTGTCAAGAATGGTTGTCATAGGGTTCAAGTAAGCAATCAGGAAACAATCATATTAATATAAATTGTAAGGATACAAGCAACAAGTTACAGTCATACAGTCATAAGTGGGAGGAGATCGGTGATAGGAACGATGAGAAAAACTAATAGTAGATTTTTAGTATATTTGTACTATACAATGTTCTCTATAATATACTACCCTGTTTCCCCCAAAATAAGACATCCCCTGATAATAAGCCCAATCGGGCTTTTGGGTGTATGGCAATAAGGCCAAGCGCTTATTTCAGGGTTCAAAAAAATATAAGACAGGGTCTTATTTTTGGGGAAACACTATTATTAATATACTATTATACAATATATTATTGTCCATATACTATAGAATCAGTGGTTGGATTCAAATAATTTAACAACCAGTTCTCTGCCCTAATGACCGATTGGGTAGGTGTGACTGGGTGGTCATGTGACTGGGTGGACGTGGCCAAGTCGATGTCACTCACATTGAGGGGTACCTCGCCCGGCGTCGCCTCTCCTCTCCAGCCACTTGCCTCAAAAGCCTCAACGTATCTATAGTTCTGTAAAAATGTTGTTCTCCTTTTTTTCAACTTTATTATCTGCAGCCTGCTGATATATAAATGGACTTGGAATAAACAAATAAACCAAAGTTTGGTGCTACTTTCATTTATTTCATAAGGAAAGTCATATAGCATGTGCTATGCCATATTATAAACCTCTTAGATCCAGCAATGTATTACACCACCATTAGTTATATAAATGTATTGAAATGTTCCCTATCATTGGTGATCAGCCTCACGTATTATTGTGTGGAAATGTGGGGGCATTCCTCCATGGTGAATTGACAGCAACATTTCTCCAATCTAACCCAAGCAATCACAATAAAGAAGCAACAAATGTGATGGAGCTGATTCCTGGCAACATTTTAATGAGATTTTATTATTCAGTATAAATTAAAATTCAGATTTTTAAAAAGTTCATTTGGTTTTCACTGTATTCTGATATTAAGTTTTAATTATACTCCTTTCAGGAGAGGCAATCTCTTAAGTTTCCATGAATGTGTAACCATGCATCCATCCATCATCTTTGGGATTTCTATGGAATGTCTTTGCTGGGTGTGATTATGATTAATTCCTTTACTTAAAAATCACTTGCAAAGGAATAAGAATTCGCATAAGGCAAGTGCATACATGCTTTAAATAAAAACCTACAATTTACTTTGGCTTGCAATCTTTGTTATTCATATGACAAAGGGTTATGTATAATTTAAATAAATACTTGCATAATTCTTCCCGGACGAGGAGTTGAGCAAAATAAAACAAAGTGACTCTTTCTATATACTAAATCAAAGATTGAAAACTGGATACAGATTATGATACTAACAAATGAATTTGTAATGGCACAAATTCTGCCTGGAGGAAATATACTATCACTGACTCACAATTTTTAAAGTTGTAAAAGTTGTTTAAGAGACACTGTTTATCCAAAGAATCCTTCTCAATGTTCTTTCTGAGCTGAAATTTTTGCATGCAGACATTTGCGGGAAAAATGTAACAATCCAAATACTAATATTCTTTATTATGGCCCAAAGGCCATAATAAAGATTTGATATCATTTATGCCTTCCAGGCAAAAACAATATTAAATTCCCAAATGTTATTTTAGAAAACAGATTTTTTTAAATTGTTAGTGAGATTTATATACTGCCTCATAGTGCAAGCACTCTCTAAGCGGTTTAAACCATTAAGCAATGTATATTTACATTGCCCCCAACAATCTGGATCCTCATTTTACCTACCTCGGAAGGATGGAAGGCTGAGTCAACCCTGAGCCGGTGAGATTTGAACAGCTGAACTGCTGAATCACAGTCAGCTAAAGTAGCCTGCAGTACTGCACTCTAACTGCTGCGTCACCTCGGCTCTTAATGGATCATACATTCAATATAGATTTTCAAAACTAAATTCATCAGGAAAGCTCATTTTAAATGAGAATTGTCCTCAGTCCTAAAGAAAACACACTTGAAATTACTGGTGTTCTCTGATCAGAGGGACTAGCCTTAAAGGACCTGAGGAAAAGCAGCTACTTCTGGGAGGCGAGACAAGCGGCTGGGAGGTGAGGGTCAAGGCGAGCGGCCGGGCGAGGAGAGGAGGGGCTGGGAGGGGAGGGGCGAGGCACGCTATTCAGCCGGTTGGCCGAGCTCCACAAAAAATTAGCTACCGGTTCTACCAAACCGGTGCAAACTGGATGAATCTCACCACTGTATATGTCACGATGTGAACATTGCCAGTTGAGCATCTCTACTATTTCTAGGTTTACTGTATCTTCTAATCAAGCAGACGTGATATGTTTTACAACGCATGTATGCATTCCAGGAGTCTCCTCCTTCCTTCTTCTCATCTGAGCCTCGCCCGAGGCAGACGTGAATTCTTAGCTGAGAAAATGTAGCTTATTTAAGGTTTATATTCTTTTGTTACTTTTGTACTGAAATAAATATTTTGTTAATTGGAATTGAATCTCGGTTTTATTTTCTAAGTACGAATGACTTCAGAGAAGCAAGATAGCAATAGCAATAGCACTTTACTTATAAACCACTTCATAGTGCTTTACAGCCCTCTCTAAGTGGTTTACAGAGTTCAGCATATTGCCCCCAACAATCTGGGTCCTCATTTTACCGACCTCGGAAGGATGGAAGGCTGAGTCAACCTTGAGCCTAGTGAGATTTGAACAGCTGAACTACTGAACTAGCAGTCAGCCTGCAGTCGCAGCATTTAACCACTGCACCACTTCAGCTCTTCCTATATCACCTCTTTGATATGAATAATTTCCTATCCATCAGTATATAACACTATATATTATTGTACGTCTATGCTATGTTATATTATTTCTACAGCAAATATATTGGTAACTATTGCTACTATATTTCTACTAGTATACAACAATATTTTTACTCTTCCAAACCCTGTCTTTAAATCCTCTCTGGGATTTCCTCTGTTGTTTTTCTTCTTTATTAATGGACAACAGGTAAAGCGCTGGCACCTTCCCAACACTGGGATTGGCTAACGCAATGTCACGCTTTACAACCGCATCACTTAATGGTGGAAATTCTCATCCAAATTCCAATCCCAAAACCAAGGACTACCTGTATTGATCCCTGTTTTACACCCATCATGGGCTGTGAGGTAGTTGAATGAAAACACAGTGAATGGGGATTTTTATGCTTGTGATGATGTGCTCACGCTTACTTCCTCATTCTTACAAGTCAAGTCTTTTTCTCACTGGGGCAGCCTGCGTGGGAAAACATTTGGTTCAGCCATGTTTACTTTGTAAGACAGATAGAAAAATCCGTAGCAGCCAGGACTCAGACACAGGAGCCAAGACTGGGACTTTTCCATGATGACTGTAGACCACTGAAATGGCTTTGCAGAACTGGCTGAAGGATGTATTCTGTCCATAGTCAGAGGGCCAGAGAAGACAGCCTTAGTAGGCAGCTTGAATCTGAGGCTATCTTGGGACCTTGTCTGGCAGCTGAACTTTGGAGAGGAGCCAAGAAACATTCCAATTTCTCAATCTGCCTTCTTTACCATGACTAGGAGCTTCAGGATACATAGCTATTATTATGGACTTTGACTTTCAACCTATAGGAACTGAAAACATGACCCATCTATTGAAGAGATGAAAGGCTGCAATATCCATGCAATCCTGACAAGCCATGGTTTCTTCTTGTCCCACTATCTGCAAAAAGACATGTTCCTTTCCAGCCAGGATGGTTGGCCTCTTGACCACCATTCCTAGGAGTGAACTGTGTATGAGGTCTTTTTCTATGATCTATGAGATCTATCAACAGCAAGTACCTCCAGGGCAGCAGGCAATGGGGTGCGCATGTGTGCCCAGCGCGAAGAACGGTGGCGACAGAAGCTGCTTTTTTGGCACATTTGGTGCAAGAAGCCTCCAGCCAGTCGCCGCTGTCAGGAAGCAGCTGGCAAAGAGGCGCTACTGGGAGGCTTCGAGCACCGAAAAAAAGCTTGCCTTCCGGAGTCCGGACCAGCCGCCGTGGTAGGAAGGTAACACCAAAGAAAGCAGCGGTTGTGGGGGAGGAAGCTGGCCGGCATCTCACAACAAGGGGGATGAGATGCAGGCTGGTGGGGAGCCCAGAGGTGATGGGTCAGCCCTCGCTTGCCTTCCCCTCTGACACGGCGTGGTGGGTGGAAGGTAAGCCCGAAGAAAGAGGCGGTTGTGGGGAGGAAGCGGGGTTAGGGCCGGGGCCTCTGAAGGAGGGGGGAAACGGGACTGGTGAAGGGAGAGCAGGTGGTATGCAGGAGGAGGCATTTGACAGATTAGGCCAGGCCTGGGCTGGGCAGGAAATAGGTAAATAGGTAGATAGGTAGAAATTTGAATTTTTTTCCTACCGGGTTCTGTGGGCGTGGCCTGGTGATGGGTCATGTGACTGAGTGGGCATGGCCGTGAGTGACGTCAGGTTGGCCACACCCACTGAGTCCCATGAATCCCCCCACCAGGCCATGCCCACAGAACCGGTAGTGGGAAAATTTGAATCCCACCGCTGAATTGAAGGTGTGGTCAATGCCAGCCACCAAGAGTACGATTCTTTTTGTCACACTGAAAACAGAATCCAGGATGAAATCTTTGGTTATACCACCATGTGAAGGGAGAGAAGAGAGGTTTGTGTTGCAAAAATCAAATAGAGAACAACAAAGATTTTGTACCAAAGAGGCAACGGGGAATGTAAAGCTGAATTCACACAATGTGACAGATGTGGCTACAATGGAGTTGGGTCATTTGCAGTTCAAGGTGTTGTGGGAACCCAGCCATTGTACAATGTTGCTATTCCTAAACGGAAAAACATTTTTACTCATCTTTATTAAATTGATATGCCGCCCATCTCACTCCACAAACTGACTGTGGGCACTTCTGACGACATCGGGCACATTCAGTTTTGCTAACCTCTCCAGATTGTTGCAAAGCTGTAGTGTAGTGGACTGAAATTTCATTAGAGAAGCTGCTCTTGAGGAAAGCGGCTTTTGAGTCTCCACAGAGATTTCCTCTATGTTGGCAAAACCACAGATGGTTCTTAGACACTAAAAAGAGGAAGATCTTGAAACTGCCGCCTGCTGGAGACGACACCGCCTTTCTAGACAGACAATGTTAGAGCGACACTTTTCTGCTAGTCCAATGCCCATCATCCGAGTCCCACATGGAACATGATGTCCTCTGGCATCGCTCGCAGGATCCTGCAGGGGGCTCCCTCGGTAGCCGTTGGAAGAGCCGAGCAGCGCCCCCTCCCCCTCCCGCTTTCGAAGAAAACTGAGCATGCGCCTTGTTTTTTCCTCAGCACATGTTCTCCACGCCCCCCCCCCCCCCCCGAAAAGGCTGGGAGCAGATCTGGCTTTTCTACCGTGTCCGATCCTGCTCCCCTCCACTGTCAGCCTTGGGCTGAGTTTTTTCCAGAAGTCCAAGAGTTTGCAGGGAAATCTTACACGGATGGAGATCCAGACGTTGTTATTGGAGGCGTGCATGGCGACCTGCAAAAGTTCATCAGGTTCGGAGTTATGGGAAAGGGAGATCCCGTGGTCCCATGTTCCCCTGACGCCCCCCCACCCCCACCCGGTGCATGCACGGGCCAGGCAGGGGAGAAAGCAAAGCTCCGGACTATCGCGCTGCTCCTGGGGGTGGGGGAGAATCAGGATCCCAGAAATGAGGGATCCATTTACCCTCCATTTCATTGGGGGAAAGACTTCAAGGGTGGCGGGGAGGGGAGAGAGGTCGGCTTTGCAAAACAAATTTCTACTTTCAAATCGGTCTTGACTCCTGGACAATTTCCTGCAAATTTCGTGGCCCCGTTTTCAGAAGGGGATTCCCTCTCCTCTTTCCTAGGCTGAGAGAAGTCGCTCCTGCTGGCTTTGCATGTAAGGCTGCAACTCCGCGTGCAAGAAATTGGATATAAGGTGTGCAAGGACTGGAACTCGGTTTCCTGGTTTCCAGCCCTTTCACCACCAACTGGTTCTCCCAGCACATCACACGATCCTCCACATCATGTTAATGCATGGATGGTTTATTCTGAAGGGACATAGTAATAAGAATTAGTTTAACCTTTGTGGTATTTTGCTTTGGTCAAGAATTAGCTTAGCTCCTGCTATCTTGCTTCTCTATTCTTGCTTCTGACGCCCAGAACTTCATGCTCCATAGATGAGGAGGAGAGGAACAGAGAGCTGCCCAGGGTTGACTCAAAATAGATAAAAAAGAAGGCATTGCCCATAAGGAAGGCTCAATGATATAAGGGAGGCCAGGAAGAAGGCATGGACACCAAGGCTACAAGAAATGCTCTGTAGATAACAAAGGCATGGACAAGGAACAATCTATAGATAAGGGGGGGGGGCATGAAGAAAGCATTGCCCAGGATTGGGTAACAAACGTTTGTCTCTGATTGGCTACTTGAATGTATAAGAAGTTTGCCACACTCTTCTCAGGTGTGGCCCTCCCTTGCATGCTTCCTCCTTTATCCTGTGGAATTGTCCATCCATCTGTTCTGCTTTGGCCTAAATAAATGAATTAATTAATTAATTAATACATAAATAATTAATAAATAAATAATAAATAAGTAAATAAATAATTTTTCCCCAAGCCTCTGCTTAAGTCTCACCTAGATGACTTGCATACATTTTGGACCTTACAATTCATTGGGATATTAGTTCTGTATGCCTAGGACGATGGTTTCTTGATTCTGCCTTATGGAGATTCCCCAGGAGTTTGCGCCAGGAGGTTGATGGGGTTCTCATCTCAATCGCTGTTTGTGACCTAAGAGATTTATGATTCCGATTGTGAAAAGGCTGTTTTTTTACTTTGCAAGCAGCCATTGAAATTATTAAAGTAAATAATCAGGCACTAGAAGTCCAAAACTTTTCTAAGTGTATTTATCCAATATTTTCAGTCCTTGTTCGAAGCTGATCTAGAAGGGCGATCCTGAATTTACTGCAGTAGTCAGTCTTCCTAATAAGATACCTCCCCCTTGCATATATTGCTGGATTTCTTTTTCCTTTTCTTTTCCTTTTCTTTTTTTCTTTCTTTCTTTCTTTCTTTCTTTTTTTTTTTTTTTTTTTTTTGAGGAGGAGGAAGAGGTTGCTCACTTTTCAGATTTCTCACCTCACAATATTAAACATGCGGTGTTTTCCATTTCAGATATATAACTTGGAAATCTTTCCTGGTTCCTCTTGAGTCCAGAGTATCTTGTGTGGGAAGAGGGCTGAAAGGCGTTTAGGTGATTTGGCCAGACCTCTTCTGATTAGTAACAATTGGGGAGATCCATCCATCCATTTTGGAGCTGGATTAGAGACCAGAGAGAAGATGGAGGGACAAAGCCCAGCAGATGCAGCTACTCAGCCTTGGAGCTGTGGGAAGAATGAGGCAAGTCCTGGGCAGAAGAGCCAAGAACAGGAAGCCAACAGTTCAGAGGTCCAATGTTTTCACTTCAAAAAAGTGCAGTTCCAGGAGGGGAAGAGTCCCCGAGATGTTTGCACTCAGCTTCACCACCTTTGCCGTCAGTGGCTGCAGCCAGAAAAACACACCAAGGCTCAGATGCTGGACCTGGTACTCCTGGAGAAGTTCCTGGCTGTCCTTCCCCCAGAGATGGCAAGATGGGTGCGGGAGTGTGGAGCGGAGACCAGTTCCCAGGCGGTGTCCCTGGCCGAAGGCTTCTTGCTGACCCAGGAGGAGGAAAAGATGCAGGAAGAGTTGCAGGTGGGAGAATGTAGTCTTAGTAGCTCTAAAGAGGAGCTCTCAGAGTTTGTGATTTCCTTTTTTGCAGAGTTTTCTGGGATTATTAACACCTATGGACAGTTGTTCCATTATTCTTCCAGAGGATATGTTTGGGGCAATTCTTCCATTCTGTTTCAAGTTTTGCAAACAGACATTGGGGTCTGCTAGTTTAAAGGTGCAGTATGCTAATTCCTTAGTGCTCTTTCTTTGTTTCTCGTACCACATCCTGTCCAGAAATCCTTGGAAACTGTGACTGAGTATCTCAAGGGGAGGAAAGATTCATTCAGATCTTCTCAAGAGCTGCTGTTCAGGGAAACTTTACACAAAGATCAAAGCCAGGATACCACACCAGGTAAGAAAAGCTCTTTCTCTGTAATATAACATTTAGCTGATTCTTTTGCTCCTCTTGATTGGAATCTTTCTCTCTTTATAACAAATCTGCTTCCACCATTTTTCTCCTTCTCACAGAGAGTACAAAACTGTCCTTGGAAATTTTAGAATCACCTCCTCTTTCTGGTGGGGCTGAAGGATTGGCTGAACCGCTACTTCAGGTAAGGAAGAAAAGGATTGGGAAATCTCTATGATTCTTGGATGTATTTCATTTTGTTCTAGAATTTATTGTAGTAAATTGCGGTTTCTAAGCAATACGAATCTGACATCCTGTCACTCAAAACTTATATGCAGCCTGGCCTATCTCTACCTTCTGAGGGGATCTTTTCTGAGACGCTTTCTCCTCTTTTCCTCCTTCGCCATCAGATTTCATTGACCAGATTGTTCTCAGCATTGGGGCTCTTCCTTCTGTCTCCCAGGGTACTTCTTACATACCATTAAAAAAAATACTTTTTTTCCTTTTTAAAAGCTTTTAGGACAACCGTGACCTGGTGACTGAGAATCTCCATAGACATGTACCAGTGATGGCGAACCTTTTCGGCACCGACTGCCCAAACTTTAATGCACACGCACACATGCCAGAGCACCAGAAACCTGAAAAAGAGCTGGCGATGGCGCGCGTGCCCACAGAGAGGGCTCTGCGTGCCACCTCTGGCACGCATGCCATAGGTTCGCCATCACGGACATATATACTATTACAAGTGATCTCATTCTGAATTCAGCAGAAGATGCCTAATTTTTCACCGGATCTCTCTTGATTGTTGGAAGAAAAGTGACAAATTATTCTGGGGATTATCTGTTAAAAGGAAAACTTGTTTCCTTGTTTAGGATTTTGTGTCTTTTGAGGATGTGGCTGTGTATTTCTCCAAGGAGGAGTGGTCTCAACTGGATGCTGACCAAAAAATGCTCCACGGAGAAGTCATGCTGGAGAATTCCAGGAATCTATTTTCTCTGGGTAAGAATCCCTATCTCTGCTGAGAAACAGAGAGAAGTTATGGGGCGGTGGGCTTAGATGTGATTACTGATTAAAACATCACTTATTTATCTATCTCCTGCCTTTATTTTTTTGAAATATATAAGGCAGTGAACAGACCCAACATTTCTTTCACCTGCTGTTTTCCCTACAGTGACAACCCTGTGACATTGGTTGAGTTGAGTGAGATTGGCCCAAAGTCACCCAGCCATCATTCATGCCTAAGGCAGAACTAGTACTCACAGTCACCCAGTTTCTAGCCTGGTGCGTTAACTGTTCACCAAACTGAATTTATAGAAGGAGGAAATTTATTGAAAGAAAAATTGGGAAACTGCATAGATTTGCTTTTTACATAAAGGAATTGATTTTTTTTAATGCTTTCTGCTCATATAATAGAACATTTCATGCCATAGAAGATATTAGCGAGAATCTGAGGGACACATAGGGATGATGTCATCTCTTGAGCAAGATTCTTCCTACCAGGGTTTGGTATTCATATCTGAACCTGGTCAATGGCTCCCCAATGGGCCTGAGCTCCTATAACCAAGACTTTCATTTTAATTTTAATTTTTCTTTTTCAAGGCTTTAATGTTCAAGAGGATAAGAATTGCAAGGAGGAATGCCAAGCCATCCATGTGAAAAAGGAAAAGTGGAAATTTGCAGATCAGATGCAACCAAAGAGTGATGAAACAAAGCAATCACAAGGTGGAATTAAAAAAGGCGTTCCTCGGATCAGTTGGCTTCCTAACGGTAGAAACATCGATATGGGAGAAAGACCATCTCAATGCATGGAATCTGGAAAGAGCATTAATAAATCAGATCATCTTAATTCTCATAAAAAGACACATTCAGAAGAGAAACCATATACCTGCAGGGAGTGTGGAAATACCTTCCATAATAATGCCTCTCTTAGAACTCACGAAAGGAATCACAAAGGAGAACAACTTTACAAATGCTTGGAGTGTGGAAAGAAGTTTACTCTTAAGGGTAATCTTAATTCCCACAAGAGGATTCACACAGGAGACAAGCCATATCAGTGCATGGAGTGTGGAAAGAGCTTAAATAGGAAATATGCTCTGATTCACCATAAAACTATCCATACAGAGAAGAAGCCATATCAATGCATGAAATGTAGAAAAAGCTTCTGTTATTATTACTCTCTCATGAGACATCAAAGGATTCACAAAGGTGGAAGATCTTATAAATGCATGGAGTGTGGAAAGACCTTTACTTCTAGCATGAATCTTAATTCCCACAAGAGGATCCACGCAGGAGAGAAGCTATATCAATGCATAGAGTGTGGAAAGAGCTTTACTTGTAGCAGTAGTCTTAATTCCCACAAAAGGATCCATACAGAAGAGAAGCCATATCAATGCATGGAGTGTGGGAAGGGCTTTAAGTGGAATTCTGCTCTTATCTCCCACAAAAGGATCCACACAGGAGAGAAACCATATCAATGTAATGAGTGTGGAAGGAGGTTTACTTGTAGCAGTAGTCTTAATTCCCACAAGAAGATCCACACAGGAGAGAAGCCATATGAATGCACGGAGTGTGGAAAGTGCTTTAATAGGAAATATGCTGTGATTCACCATAAAAAGATCCATACAAAGGAGAAGCCATATCAATGCATGGAGTGCAGAAAAACCTTCCGTTATTATTACTCTCTCATGAGACATCAAAGGATTCACAAAGGAGAAAGACCTTATAAATGCATGGAGTGTGGAAAGAGCTTTACTTGTAGCACTAGTCTTAATTCCCACAACAAGATCCACACAGGTGAGAAGCCATATCAATGCCTAGAGTGTGGAAAGTCATTTGCTTTTAATAGTTATCTTAATTCCCACAAAAAGATCCACACAGGAGAGAAGCCATATAAATGTGTGGAATGTGGAAAGACCTTTTCTTCTACCAGAAGTCTTAATCGCCACAAGAAGATCCACACAGGAGAGAAGCCATATCAATGCATGGATTGTGGAAAGAGCTTTAGTAGTAAATATACTCTGATTCACCATAAAATCATCCATACAGAGGAGAAGCCATATCAATGCATGAAGTGCGGAAAAACCTTCTGTTACAATCATTCTCTCATAAGACATCGAAGAAATCACAAAGGGGAAAGACCTTATAAATGCATGGAGTGTGGAAAGACCTTTACTCATAACAGTTATCTTAATTCCCACAAGAGGATTCACACAGGAGAGAAGCCATATCAATGCATGGAGTGTGGAAAGAGGTTTAGTACTAAATATGCTCTGATTCACCATAATATCATCCATACAAAAGAGAAGCCATATCAATGCATGGAATGCGGAAAAACCTTCTGTTACAATCATTCTCTCATAAGACATCAACGGATTCACAAAGGAGAAAAAACTTATAAATGCATGGAGTGTGGAAAGGCTTTTAGGCATAGTAGTAATCTTAACTCCCACAAAAGGATCCACACAGGAGAGAAGCCATATCAATGTGTGGAATGTGGAAAGACCTTTACTCGTAACAGTTATCTTGATTCCCACAAGAGGATCCACACAGGAGAGAAACCATATCAATGCATGGAGTGTGGAAAGAGCTTTAGTAGTAAATCTGCTCTGATTCACCATAAAATCATCCATACAGAGGAGAAGCCATATCAATGCATGGAGTGCAGAAAAACCTTCTGTAACAATCATTCTCTCATAAGACATCAAAGGATTCACAAAGGAGAAAAACCTTATAAATGCATGGAGTGTGGAAAGACTTTTAGGCAGAGTAGTAATCTTACCTCCCATAAGAGGATCCACACGGGAGAGAAACCGTATCTATGCATGAAGTGTGGAAAGACCTTTACTCGTAACAGTTATCTTGATTCCCACAAGAAGATCCACACAGGAGAGAAACTATATCAGTGCATGGAGTGTGGAAGGACCTTTGCTTCTGTCAATCACCTTGATTATCACAAGAAGACCCACCACAGAGAGAAGCCATATCGGCAAGATGTATAACAATTAAAGAGGACAATTAGAGCAAATTAAATGATCAAATAAAGGCGGATCTGGAAAGATGGGGAAAGTTGCAACTCTCCCTTATGGGGAGAATCGCAACTGTAAAAATGAACATCTTTCCAAAAATTCTTTTCTTATTTCAGAAAATACCTGTAAAATTAGTCAAAAACTATTTTAGAGATTTGAACAAAATGATATCTAAATTTATTTGGCAAGGGAAAAGACCTAGAATTAAATTAAAATTATTACAGGAGCTAAAGAAAGAGGAGGATTCGGCTTACCGGACTGGGAAAGATATTATCAAGCTGCCGCACTTACATGGGCGAGAGAATGGATAAATTTAAAGAATAAGAGGTTATTAACATTGGAAGGACATAACATGCAAATAGGATGGTACACATTTTTGTGGGATGGTAGACACAAAGCTCACCAGTACTTCCAAAGGCATCAGCTATTTTTGAAATTTGGACAAAAGTTAAACAACATAAGTACATGGAAATTCCGGCCTGGCTCTCTATGTTAGAGGTGTTGGTGGATCCAAATTTTATGAATATGGGGAAAGTAGTTACATATAAGGATATTCTAAATGAAGGAGGGGATCTAAAATCTAGAAAAAAATTACTAGAGGAAGGGATCGAACTGGAATAGTGGGCATACCTGCAGATTAAATCACGTTATATGAAAGATAGAAAAGAAAGGGGTATTAAGAAAGAATTAATGGCGTTAGACAAAATTTTACTAGGAGCAGATGAAAAGGCGATAAAGAAAATTTACCAATATTTATTGGAGTATAAAATGGCGGAAGTACAAGTGAAAGAAACTGGTAGGGTGGGCCCAAAATGTTGATTATAATATTGATCTGGACAAATGGTAAGACCTATGGGGGAGATACAGGAAACTAACCTTAGCTGCAGCTTATAAAGAAAATTTATATAAAATGTTCTGTAGGTGGCAACTTCCGCCTAGAAGGTTAGCCAAAATGAACAGGAATCTATCACCGCAATATTGGAAATGTAATTCAGCGATAGGATCTTTTTATCATATGTGGTGGTTACGTATAAAAGCTAGGGAATTTTGGCACCAGATAAAGACATGGGTGGAAGAGATACTAGAAAAAAATATAGATTTGAAACCAGAATTATTCCTACTAGGAATCACAAAAGAGAAATATGACAAAGGACAGTTATACATAATCCTGCATGTTATAACTGCAGCAAGACTTGTTTATGCGCAATATTGGAAAAATGAAGAAATCGCCCCTCCCCCTCCATTTTTGGCCTGCGCAGAAATGCACAGGCTGACATTATAATTCAAAAATAAGGGTGAGACAGAATACTTTGAAATATGGAACAAACTGTATCAATGGCTGGAAAGGAGGAAAAGGAGTCAGAGAAGAAAAGACTTAGGGTTTGGAGAACAGAAACTAGACAATGCTTAGATAAATAAACGAAAACAATGTATATGTTTATAAGATCAAAATAGCGATGTATGACGAGTAGTACCCTGTTTCCCCCAAAATAAGACATCCCCTGGTAATAAGCCCAATCGGGCTTTTCAGTGCATGGCAATAAAGCCAAGCGCTTATTTCAGGATTTATAAATAATAATAATAATAATTAATAATAACAATAACAACAACAACAACACTTAGACTTATATACTGCTTCATAGTGCTTTACAGCCCTCTCTAAGCGGTTTACAGAGTTCAGCATATTGCCCCCAACAATCTGGGTCCTCATTTTACCGACCTCAGAAGGATGGAAGGCTGAGTCAACCTTGAGCCAGTGAGATTTGAACTGCTGAACTAGCAGTCAGCTGAAGTAGGTTGCAGTGCTGCTTTTAACCACTGTGCCACCTCGGCTCCTCCTTATATATATAAGACAGGGTCTTATTTTGGGGAAAACACAGGTAATTATATTTGTTGTTATTTTAAAAATATGTATAGAAATGACAAAACCAGGATGGTCACACTGTGTCCAATGTTTTTAATGTTTATTTAATAAAAAACTTTGTTAAAAAAGAGAGAAACCGTATCAATGCATGGATTGTGGAAAGACCTTCCGTTATTATTATTCTCTTATAAGACATCAAAGGAATCACAAAGGAGAAAGTCCTTATAAATGCATGGAGTGTGGAAAGGGCTTTGAATGGAATTCTGCTCTTACCTCCCACAAGAGGATCCATGCAGGAGAGAAGCCATATAAATGTGTGCAATGTGGAGATGGCTTCAAAAAGACTTGTGATCTCACTTCCCTTGAAAGAATCCATACCGGGGGGGGGGGGGAGATTATATTAATGCATGGAGTGTGGAAAGCGCTTTACAATAGCAATAGCACTTAGACATATATACCGCTTCATAGTGCTTTACAGCCCTCTCTAACCGGTTTACAGAGTCAGTATATTGCCCCCAACAATCTCGGTCCTCATTTTACCCATCTCGGAAGGATGGAAGGCTGAGTCAACCTTGAGCCGGTGAGATTTGAACAGCTGAACTGCAGCTAGCAGTCAGCTGAAGTAGCTTGCAGTGCTGCACTCTAACCACTGCGCCACCTAATGCTCTTTACTTGCCATACAAGGATCCACACACTGGAGAAACCATAACATTAAAGGGAGTGTGGGAAGAGGTTCAATAGAAATACAGGTTTATGACTGCAGTTTGAGCCCAAAATTCCCATTGCTAAGCAAAACTGTTGTTAAGTCATTGAGTTGTACTCCATTTTATGATGTTTCTGCCACATTTGTTGAGTGAATCATCAGTTAGTAACCACTATTGTTAAGGGAATCTGGCTTTTCCATTGATTTTGATGGTCAGAAGGTTACAAAAAGTTCACACATGACCCAGAGACATTGCAACCATTATAAATGGAGTCAGTTGCCAAGCATTTGAAGTTTGATCAGGCTACCATGAGGATGCTGCAATGGTCGCAAGTGAGGAAAATGGTCACAAGTCACTTTTTTTCAGTGCTGGTGTAACTTTGAACAATCACTAAATGAAGTGGTGTAAATTGAGGACTAGATACAGTTGACTAAAATCCCACGCAAATACCATTTGAGTAATAATCAAAATAAATTAAATTAAATTATCTATTAAATTAAATTAATTAAATTAAATTAAATACTAGCTGGCATAATTTGCCTTTTTAGTGCAAACCTGAACAAAATGGATCCCTCATCCTACTTGTGGTTTTTTTAAAGATCAAATAGTCTGCATATAGAAATGTTCCTGATTGTTTTTCATTATACTCTTTCAAATATTCCAAAATATCAACCACAATGAATCATCATCTTCAACAAATCTTTTAGGTAAAAGAACGAAAACCACAACTTTTTATTAGAGATTATCGGATACCGCTTGCTGTTGCCTCAGTATTTCTGTTCTGGTATTCAGCCAAGTATCTGGACCTAACCCCTTTTTCCGAGTGTCCTACCTTTCCATCCCTGCTTGTCTTTTGAAGCCTAGAATGAGAAGTCTGATTTCTGCATCCAGAGTGTTGGCTGCTGCTTGCAAAGTCTTGTAGTTTGTGAGTGCCGAATCCCTTCCTTTAGCAGCTAACATTTGTTTTCATACACAATACTTAATGAGTCCCCATGAATCAACCGATTCCAACACTGCCACCAATTTGTCATGGGTTCTTTTTAAACCATGCCTAATTTCATTGACTTGACCTCAAAACGATCCGTCAAAGGTATGAATTCTAGACAATTTAAATTTTCTGTCTCCTATAAGAGTTGTGGAGATGTTTTATTTTGAAAAAATATCCAAGATACAAAAGCGAAACATACAAACCACATGCAAGTCCTTCCTATATTTGTACTCTTATACTAGATTTTTAGTATATTGAAACTATACGATGTTATCTATAATATTTTATATTACACACTAGTATACATCTATGCTATATAATAACAACAACAGTTGGAAGGGACCTTGGAGGTCGTCTAGTCCAACCCCCTGCTTAGGCAGGAAACCCTACACCACTTCAGACAAATGGTTATCCAACATCTTCTTTAAAACTTCCAGTGTTGGAGCATTCACAACTTCTTGAGGCAAGCTGTTCCATGGATTAATTGTTCTAATTTACCAGAAATTTATCCTTAGTTCTAAGTTGCTTCTCTCCTTGATCAGTTTCCCCCCATTGCTTCTTGTTCTACCCTCAGGTGCTTTGGGGAATAGTTTGACTCCCTCTTCTTTGTGGCAACCCCTGAGATATTGGAATACTGCTATCGTGTCCCCGCTAGTCCATCTTTTCATTAAACTAGACATACCCAGTTCCTGCAACCATTCTTCATATGTTTTAGCCTCCAGCCCCCTAATCATCTTTGTTACTCTTCTCTGCACTCTTTCTAGTCTCAACATCCTTTTTACATCGTGGCAACCAAAACTGAATGCAGTATTCCAAGTGTGGCCTTACCAAGGCATTATAAAGTGGTATTAACACTTCACGTGATCTTGATTCTATCCCTCTGTTAATGCAGCCTAGAACTGTGTTGGCTTTTTTGGCAGCTGCTGCACACTGCTGGCTCATATTTAAATGGTTGTCCACTAGGTCTTCAAGGTCCCTCTCACAGTTACTACTGTTGAACAAGGTACCACATATACTGTACCTGTGCATTTTGTTTTTCTTGCCGAAATGTAGAACCTTACTTTTTTCGCCATTGAATTTCATTTTGTTAGATAGAGCCCAATGTTCAAGTCTGTCAAGATCCTTCTGTATCTTGAGCCTGTCTTCTGGAGTGTTGGCTATTCATGCCAGTTTGGTGTCATCTGAAAATTTGATGAGTTCCCCATCTATCCCCTCGTCCAAGAAATATTAATACTATTTCTACTGCATTATTAATATTGTTAACTATTGCTACTATACTTGAGGAATGGAATGGAATTCTTTCTTGCCCAAGTGTGATTGGACGCACAAGGAATTTGTCTCCGGTGCATAAGCTCTCAGTATACATACAAGCAATGTACTCTGTAGCAGTAGACAACAATATTTTTATTCTTACAAACACTGGACTGTCTTTAATTCCTCTCTGGAGTTTCCTCTGTTGTTTTTTTCTTTATTAATGGAGAGCAGGTAAAGCACTGGCACCTTCCCAACATTGGGCTTGGCTTATGCGATGTCATGCTTTATGACCGCATCACTTAATGATGGAAGTTGTGATCCAAATTTCCTTACTTAACCAAGAACTACATGTACAGGTGGTCCACAATACATGACCACAAATGAGGCAATAATTTATGTTGCTAAGTGAGAAATTTGTTAAGTGATGTTGCCCCCATTTTACGACTCTTCTTGCCACATTTGCTAAGTAAATCACTGGAATTATTAAAGTAGTAACGTGGTTGTTAAGTGAATCTGGCTTCCCCATTGACTTTGCTTGTCAGAAGGACAAGGACACTGCAACCATCATAAATGTGAGTGACTTGTCAAAGATCTGAATGTTAATCATGTGACCATGTTTCAACAGTCACAAGTGTGGAAAATGGTCATAAAACACTTTTTTCAGTACCATTGTAACATCAAACAGTCAGTAGATGAACTGTTCCAAGTTGAGGACTACCTGTCTGGGAATTCAACATAATTCAACCAAAAGCAATAGAACAAGACCACATATATAGCAATGTATCATGGGAAAAGAATTTCAGAACTAAGAATTTCTCTCACAAAAGAAACCCGAATGAGAAGTGAAATCCATGTTCAAAAGAACTTTTTGAAGTGTCCTCCCCGCTCCTCCTTCAGACAAAAGCTGCGCTTTTCATCTATCAATTGCAGCGCAGTACCCAAGATTTACTTTGACTTTGGCTTGGGGGATGGTCAATCCCTCTTCCTGAAGCGGCAAAGGCGGAAGGCAATTCCTCCCATCAGACCAGCCTGGTGGGAGAGGGATGGGAAACCGAGCGGTACCAAAAACATCTTATCATCTCTCTCTCTCTCTCTCTCTCTCTCTCTCTCTCTCTCTCTCTCTCTCTCTCTCTCTCTCTCTCTCTCTCTCTCTCTCTCTCTCTCTCTCTCTCTCTCTCTCTCTCATATCTTTCATATCTCTCCCTCCCTCCCTCAGTCTCTCTCTCTCACACACCACACACAAACGTTTGATCAGATCATTCTGTCGCTCTCTCACCCCACCTCATGGTCTCCACCGCAGTCGGCACTGCTTCATCCTCCATCCCACCATCGCCTCACTTTGTTCGTCTTCATTCTTCGCCACTTCTCCTTGCTCTTCGCCGTAATGATGAGTCATGTACTGGTGTGGTGGCTACAAAGAGAGGCGGTGGGTGGGTGGAAGACAAAACAAGGCGGTGTCCGGAAGCCGAAGCAAGGTAGAGAGTGTGGAGCTGCCCCACGCACAGGTTTACCTGAGGGCCCTGCAGCCAGGCCATCAACGTCCTGACAACTGCCTGGCCTTGTGGCGGTGGCTCCAGAAACTCTGCCCAAGACCCTGCGTGGACGCCAGCCTGTTTCTCATTGGTCACTGCTGCAATTGAACAAGAAGCTGAGCAACGCACATGGGGTCCTGCACGGGGCTGCCGCAAGACAAGGCAGTCAGGATGTTGATGGCCTTGTTGCGGGGCGCTCAGGTGAGCTGGTGCAAGGTATCGGGGGCATCTCTGCACCTCCCTCATTCCTTCATCCACCACCCACACCACCTCACTGGCCACCGCACCAGTGCATTGCTCATCCTCCTGCTTCCTTACGGCGGCAAGAAGTGGCGAAAAATGAAGATTAATAAAGCAAGGTGGTGGGGTGGTGGAAGACGAAGCAAGGCAGGGGCTGTAGAGCTGCCCCAACTGCCCCGTCCCGGCTTACCTGAGGGCCCTTCACCCAGGCCACCCAGGCCAAACCCTCTCCCCCCCCCCACTCGACCCCAGGGTAGCCACATCCCTTCACTAACCTGCTTTCCAGCTATGTTCACTGCCGCATGCAGGAGTCTGTGGGACTACAGTAAAAAAATTAGTCCAGACATTCCAACTTCTCACAAAAAAAGAAAAGATTTCACGAAGTTAGAAAATCTCAACTATTATTTTTACCATAGTCCCACAGACTACTTTTGTTGCCCTGCAGATGGCGGTGGGGATCTGGGCCTTTGTGCGCTTGCACGCACACCACGATGGGATGGGATGAAGTGATGCGGACCAGCTCCTTACAGTTTCTAGGATGGCTGCATGGACCGGATCTAAGCTCATCGCAGGCCGCATCCAGCCCCCAGGCCTTGAGTTTGAAACCCCTGTCCTAAGCCTTCACTTCCCATCCCATGACTCTGCCACCCTCTTCTTTTCCCTCACTTCAGGGCTGAGTTTGCCCACAACCACCTTGGCTTCAAAGAGAGGCGTCCACACAGATTTTCTCTATATTCACAAGATCATAGATCGTTGTTAGACATTAAAAAAAAAGTCTAGAAATTGCTGCCTGCTGCAAACAGCCAATGTCAGAGGGAGCCTCTCCTTCTATTCCAATGCCCATCATCCCAGGCCCGCATGGAACATGACAATCTGTCCTTCGCCCTAGCAGGGTCCATCTGGCGTTGCACGCAGGATCCACCAGGGGGCTCCCCAGGTAGCCGTTGGAAAGGCAGGGGGGCCCTCACCCGCTTCAGAGAGAACTGAGCATGCGCTCTTTCACCACGTCTGAGACTCGCGGGGTATTTTGCAAAGAAGACTGAAAGTGCTTCCGTCTTTTCTAAAGAGCCCGATTCTGCTCCCCCCGCCCCCCCCCTCGCCACGAGCCTTAGGCTGAGCCTTTCCAGCAATCCAAGAGGCTGCAAGGAATCCTTCAACGGAGGGAGATCAAGACCTGACTCCGGAGTTCGTAAGTGGGGGGACTTTTTTTCCCACGGGCTGGACCGTGCATGGAGAGACGCAAGACTTCATCAAGTTCGGAGTCCTGGAAAGTGGAGAGCCCCTTGTCCCATGTTCCCCTGCCGCCCCTGTGCATGAATGCACGAGCCAGGCAGGGGAGAAATCAAAAGCTACGGTCCCGCTGCGTTGCCTCCAGGAGAAAAATCGAGACCGCCAGAAAAGTCGGAGCCATTCAGAATTAGGCAAAAAGTGAGAAACCTTTTTCCGGGAGATGCCTGAATCAAATGTTAAGTCGTAGTTTGTTTATTGATTCGGGTATTATCCTGTTTGCATTGAATCGTGGTTTGTTGATTGCGATTTCTCAGCTACCCATCGCGGTTTGGCCCAGGATGTTAATGGGGTTCTGCTATCTAACGCTATACTGGAAATTCAAATATTACTTGATTTACCTAATCAATCGATTTTAAGCAAAATTATTTGAATAAGTTGGAATTAGAAATCAAAAACATGTTTTAAATTTATGAATCCAAAGTTTTTAGTTCTTGATAGAAGTTGATCCAGAAGGTGACTACAGAAATATGTTAGTCTACCTATTAAGATTCCCCCCCCTTTTTTTTCCAGATACTGCTGGGTTCATAAGAATTTCTTATTTGGGTTTTTGTGGATGCTCAGTTGTTAAGTTAGTCAGCCGGTATTTCTGGAAGTTTCTTTTTCCATTTCAGATTTATAAGTTGGAAATCTTTCCTGGTTCCCTTGGAGTCCGAAGTCTCTTGTCTGGGAAGAGGGCTGAATGGATGCGCTTGGAAGGGGCCGCCACTCTCGCTGCTCTCCCTCCCTGCCTGTCTGCAGACATCCGCCTGCCCTCCCGAAGCAGCTCTGCCGCAGTTCACTTTTGTTTCGCGGCAGCAGAAGGAAAAAAGCGGGCAGCGAGAGCGGCAGCCTCTTCCACATCGCCTCACTTTGTTCGTCTTCATTCTTCGCTCCTTACAGTTTCTAGGATGGCTGCATGGACTGGATCTAACCTCATGGCGGGCCGCATCCGGCCCCCAGGCCTTGAATTGGAAACCCCCTGTCCTAAGTATTCAGTTCCCATCCCATGACTCTGCCACCCTCTTATTTTCCCTCACTTTAGGGCTGAGTTTGCCAACAACCACATTGGCTTCAGAGGGAGGCTCCTGTTGCTCCTGTTCCTTTTGAGCTTCCACAGAGATTTTCTCTATATTTACTTAGCGGGGGTGGGAGGAAGGGAATAAGAGGAGGAGGTTTTGGGCGAGGAGGAGTAGAGATGGAGTGAGAGAGGAGGGAGGTTTTTTTGGTTCTAGGCCAGGGAAAGGGTTCTGGGGAGGATAGGAAAAGAGGCAATTCAAGAGAGGATGAATGGTGACCAGCCACATGAGTACTATCTCATCACGTGACCTGCCTGCTTCCATCACTCCAGGGCTGAGTTTGCCAACAACCACATGAAACAAATCTGGGCTTCAAAGAGAGGCTCCTGTTCCTTTTGAGCCTCCACAGAGATTTTCTCAATATTTACAAGATCGTTCTTAGACATAAAAAGAAAAAGGAGTGTCTAGAAATTGCTGCCTGCTGCAAACAGCCAATGTCAGAGGGAGCCTCTCCTATTCCAATGCCCATCATCCCAGGCCCGCATGGAACATGACAATCTGCCCTTTGCCCTAGCAGGGTCCATCTGCCGTTGCACGCAGGATCCACCAGGGGGCTCCCCAGATAGCCGTTGGAAAGGCAGAAGGCCGTCACCCGCTTCAGGAAAGAACTGAGCATGCGCTCTTTCAACACGTCTGAGACTCTCGTGCTGTATTTTGCAGAGAAGTCTGAAAGCGCGTCCGTCTTTTCCAAAGAGCCCGATTCTGCTCCCCCCCCGCCCCTCCCTCGCTACGAGCCTTAGGCTGAGCCTTTCCACCAATCCAAGAGGCTGCAGGGAATCCTTGCACGGAGGGAAATCAAGACCTGACTCCGGAGTTCAGTAAGTGGGGAGGGACTTTTTTGTCCCACGGGCTGGACCGTGCATGGAGAGACGCAAGACTTCATCAAGTTCGGACTCCTGGAAAGTGATGAGCCCCTTGTTCCATGTTCCCCTGCCTACCCCTGTGCATGCATGCCCTTGCCAGGCAGGAAAGAAATCAAAAACTACGGTCCCACTGTGTGGCCTCCAGGAGAAAAATCGAGACCGCCAGAAAAGTCGAAGCCATTCAGAATTAGGCGAAAAGTGAGAAACCTCTTTCCAGGAGATGCCTGTATCAAAATGTTAAGTCGTAGCTGGTTTATTGATTCGGGTATTATTTGTTTGTTGATTGCGGTTTCTCAGCTACCCATAGCGGTTTGGGCCAGGAGGTTAATGGAGTTCTGCTATCTAACGCTATACTGGAAATTCAAATATTTCTTGATTTACCTAATCAATCGATTTTAAGCAAAATTATTTGAATAAGTAGGAATTAGAAATCAGAAACATGTTTTAAATTTATGAATCCAAAGTTTTCACTTCTTGATAGAAGTTGATCCAGAAGGTGACTACAGAAATATGTTAGTGTACCTATTAAGATCCCTCCCCCCTTTTTTTCCAAATACTGTTGGGTTCATAAGAATTTCCTATTTGGGTTTTTTTGGGTGCTCAGTTGTTAAGTTAGTCAGACTGTATTTCTGGAAGTTTCTTTTTCCATTTCAGATTTATAAGTTGGAACTCTTTCCTGGTTCCCTTGGAGTTTGAAGTATCTTCTCTGGGAAGAGGGCTGAAAGGCCTTTAGGGGATTTGGCCAGACCTCTTCTGATTAGTAAAACATGGGAGATCCATTCATCCATTTTGGAGCTGGATTAGAGACCACAGAAATGATGGAGGGACAAAGCCCAGCAGATGCAACTGTTGGAAAAGGCCCTCCAGCTACTCAGCCTTGGAGCTGTGGGAAGAAAGGGGCAAGTCCTGGGCAGAAGAGCCACGAAGAGGAAGCCAGCAGTTCAGAGGTCCAATGCTGTGACTTCAGAAAGGTGCAGTTCCAGGAGGGGAAGAGTCCCCGAGGTGTTTGCACTCAGCTTCACCGCCTTTGTCATCAATGGCTGCAGCCGGAAAGACACACGAAGGCTCAGATGCTGGACCTGGTGCTCCTGGAGCAGTTCCTGGCTGTCCTTCCCCCAGAGATGGAGAGATGGGTGCGGGAGTGTAGAGCGGAGACCAGTTCCCAGGCGGTGGCCCTGGCCGAAGGCTTCCTCCTGGCCCAGGAGTCAGAAAAGATGCAAGAACAGTTGCAGGTCTGAGAATGTAGTCTTAGTAGCTCTAAAGAGGAGCTCTCTGAGTTTGTGATTTCCTTTTTTGCAGAGTTTTCTGAGATTATTAACTCCTATGGACAGTAGTTCCCTTTTTCTTCCACAGGATATGTTTGGGGCAATTCTTCCATTCTGTTTAGAGTTTCAGTAATGGATATTGGGGTCTGCAGATTTAAACGTGCATTCATTAGTGCTCTTTCTTTGTTTCTCGTATCACATCATGTCCAGAAATCCTTGGAAGCTGTGACTGAATGTCGCAAGGGGAGGAAAGATTCATTCAGATCTTCTCAAGAGCTGCTGTTCAGGGAGACTTTGCACAAAGATCAAAGCCAGGATACCACACCAGGTAAGAAAAGCTCTTTCTCTGTAATATAACATTTAGCTGATACTTTTGCTCCTCTTGATTGGAATCTTTCTCTCTTTATAACAAATCTGCTTCCACCATTCTTCACTGTCTTACAGAGAGTACAAAACTGTCCTTGGAAATTTTAGAATCACCTCCTCTTTGTGGTGGGGCTGAAGGATTGGCTGAACCGCTACTTCAGGTAAGGAGGAAAAGGATGAGAAAATGTCCATGAATCTTGGATGGATTTCATTTTGTTCTAGAGCAGTGGTTCCCAACCTGGGGGTCGGGACCCCTTTGGGGGTCGAACGACCATTTCCCAGGGGTCACCCCGACGTCCTCAGCTCTCCCCCCCCCCCACTGCCACAAGCCTGGCCATATCGACTCAACTCGCCCGAGCCCTCCGATTGGTCGGGAGAGGTGCCATTCAGTGAGAGGCGTTTGTGACGCCTGGTGGCCGAGCTTTGACGGCATCAGCTAAGGGGCCAGCTTTGCTTTGAATTCTGAGAGTTGAAGTCCAGGCACCTTAAAAGTTGCTGAGATTGAGAAATATTGCTGTACACTTGTTGGTTATCAAGTCTAAATACAGAAGTAGACTTGTTGTGGAAGATGATATTCCTTGTACTCTTGCAAAGACTGGCCCGAGAATTTCTGATCTGGCATAATTACATATTGTTTTTGTGATTAATTGCTATGCTTTAATTATGTTCAACTTGTAACAATGAAAATACATCCTGCATATTAGATATTTACATTACGATTCATAACAGTAGCAAAATTACAGTTATGAAGTAGCAACGAAAATAATTTTATGGTTGGGGGTCACCACAACATGAGGAACTATATTAAGGGGTCGCGGCATTAGAAAGGTTGGGAACCACTGTTCTAGAGTTTATTGTAGTAAATTGCTGTTTCTAAGCAATGCAAATCTGACATCCGGTCATTCAAAACTGATATGCAACCTGGCCTATCTCTCCCTTCTGAGGGGATCCTTTCTGAGACGCTTTCTCCACCTCTCCTGCTTCGCCATCGGATTTCATTGACCAGACTGTTGTCATCATTGGGGCTCTCCCTTCTGTCTCCCAGGGTGGTTCTCACATACTATTTAACAAAAAAAATACTTTTTTTCCTTTTTAAAAGCTTTTGGGAGAACCGTGATCTGGTGACTGAGAATCGCCATAAACATATACTATTACAAGTGATCTCATTCTGAATTCAGCAGAAGATGCCTATTTTGTTCACCGGATCTCTCTTGATTGTTGGAAGAAAACTGACAAATTATTCTTGGGATTATCTGTTAAAAGGAAAACTTGTTTCCTTGTTCAGGATGTTGTGTCTTTTGAGGACGTGGCTGTGTATTTCTCCGAGGAGGAGTGGTCTCATCTGGATGCTGACCAAAAAACGCTCCATGGGGAAGTCATGCTGGAGAATTCCAGGAATCTCTTTTCTCTGAGTAAGAATCCCTATCTGTGCCCCGAAACAGAAGTCATAGGGTGGGAGGCTTAGATGTTATAACTGATTAAAACATCGCTTATTTATTTATCTTCTGCCACTATTTTTTGGAAATAAAAAAGGCAGCGCACAAATCCAATATTCCATCCTCCTGCTTTTTTCCCTACAATAACAACCCTGTGACATTGGTTGAGCTGACAGATTGGCCCAAAGTCACCCAGCCAGCATTCATCCCTAAGGCAGAACTAGTACTCACAGTCACCCAGTTTCTAGCCTGGTGCATTAACTGTTCACCAAACTGAATTTATAGAGGGAGGAAATTTATTGAAAGAAAAATTGGAAAACTGCATAGCTTTCCTTTTTACATAAAGGAATTGTTTTTTTTAATGCTTTCTGCTCATAAAATACAACATTTTCTGCCATAGAAGGTATTAGCGAGAATCTGAGGGACACATAGAGATGATGTCATCTCTTGAGCAAGATTCTTTCTACCAGGGTTTGGTATTCATATCTGAACCTGGTTAACGGCTCCCCAATGGGCCTGAGCTCCTATAACCAAGACTCTCATTTTAATTTAATTTTTTCTTTTTCAAGGCTTTAATGTTCAAGAGGATAAGAATTGCAAGGAGGAATGCCAAGCCATCCATCTCAAAGAGGAAAATGGGAAATTTGCATATCAGATGCAGTCAAAGAGTGATGAAACAAAGCAATCACAAGGTGGAATTAAAAAAGGCGTTCCTCGGATCAGTTGGCTTTCTAACCGTACAAACATCAATACAGGAGAAAGACCATCTCAATGCATGGAATCTGCAAAGAGCTTTAATAAATCTGATCATCTTAATTCTCATAAAAAGATACATTCAGAAGAGAAACCATATACCTGCAGGGAGTGTGGAAAGACCTTCTGTTATAATGACTCTCTTAGAACTCATGAAAGGAATCACAAAGGAGAACAATGTTACAAATGCCTGGAGTGTGGAAAGAAGTTTACTCTTAAGGGTAATCTTAATTCCCACAAGAGGATCAACACAGGAGGAAAACCATATCAGTGCATGGAGTGTGGAATGAGCTTTAGTAGGAAATCTGCTCTGATTCACCATAAAACTATCCATACAGAGAAGCAGGCACATCAATGCATGAAGTGCAGAAAAAGCTTCTGTTACAATCATTCTCTTAGAAGACATCAAAGGATTCACAAAGGAAAAAGACCTTATAAATGCTTGGAGTGTGGAAATAGCTTTACTCGTAAAAATCATCTTGATTCCCACAAGAGGATCCACACAGGAGAGAAGCCATATCAATGCATCGACTGTGGAAAGGCTTTTAGGCAGAATAGTAATCTTACCTCCCATAAGAGGATCCACACAGGTGAGAAGCCATATCAATGCATAGAGTGTGGAAAGAGCTTTAGTAGTAAATATACTCTGATTCACCATAAAATCATCCACACAGAGGAGAAGCCATATCAATGCATGGAGTGCGGAAAGGCCTTTAATCGTACCAGTTATCTTGATTCCCACAAGAAGATCCACACAGGAGAGAAACCGTATGAATGCATGGAGTGTGGAAAGGCTTTTAGGCAGAGTAATCATCTTGCGTCCCACAAAAGGATTCACACAGGAGAAAAGCCATATCAATGCATGGAGTGTGGAAGGACCTTTGCTTTTGCTAGTCGTCTTCATTATCACAAGAAGACCCACCAGAGAGAGTAGCCATATCGGCAAGATGTATAACAAAGAGGACAATTACAGCAAATTAAACGATCAAATAAAGGTGGATCTGGAAAGATGGGGAAAGTTGCAACTCCCTTATGGGGAGAATCACAGCCGCTGTTCCCTCTAAGCTGCGCAGGGATGCGGGCGCGCAAGCAACAACAGTCTTCCGCGCGGCACTTTCCAAGTGCAGCGCAGTCATGATGTCAAATCCACCCCGTGAGCACGCCCGTCACCCAGCCTGCTTATGATCGCTCTGTCTATTGAATGAATGTCAGCCTCTGAATGCTGTCTGGCTTTAAATCGAATGGGGTCTTAGTTCTGCGGTGGGCGGTCTCCTTATGTGTATGTGTGTGTGTGTAGGGGGGGGAGTATGAGAGAAAAAGCCAGGGAGGGAGGAGGAGCGTGTGTGTATGCATGTGTGCGTACTCGGGTGGTGGTGGGAGATTTAAAAAACTTCCGGCGTGAAGCTTCTAATCCAGCCGTCCCCTGTGCCTCCTTTGCCCCCGGGCGCCCTGCGAACGGGCTGCCTCCCCGCCCAAATGTTGTGGCTACTCCTCATAAATCTCCAACCCTCACACTTCCAAACAGTAGTTAAGTGTCTGGCACACCCGCATCTCCCTTTCTGGTCAAAAATAGAAGGGGAGGGGGAGGAGGAGGAGAAGAGGAAGCAGAATGCGAGGAAGAAGATGGAGACTACTGCGTGGCCGCCTGCACCAGAGCACTATGCTCCCAGCCGTTACCAACAGGCAACAGACTGCAAATTATGCAGACAGAAATTCTTGCCTATTGCCAGGTGCTTTCTTTCTCCTGGAGTCCGGGTGACCACCCCCCTCCTTCCCCTTCCCATTCAACCCGGTCTGCCCCCCACCCCCTCCTTCCTTACTCCGGTCTTCCCAGTGTCTCTCTCCTTGCTCCCCCCCCAATACCCAGCGTTGCAACTGCAAATAACTCAGTGATAGCAGATTTTTTTCCACCAACTGCAGGAGATAGTGCTAATCTTTTCATAAAAGGTCCCATTACAATAGGATCTGTCTGATCTAGATCTAGAAATACAGCCGGGCTATTATTATAAGACACTGTAATCATTCTGAATGTAGCTGTTGGGAATTGTTCAGCATTTCTGGAGGACCATTGTTTCCCATCCCTGATACAGAATTTTAACAAATGAACTTCTGTCTGCTGGAATGCAACTTTTAAAATAGTAATGTCAGTAATCTTGCAAAGTAGAGTTATCATTTAGGAATGGAATTGGAATTGGAATAATAAATGGGAGCTGCTTCATGGCTTTACTTGATTCTTTTGTTCATTTTTTTAATTTCGCTATGACAGTCCCTCACAAACAATATTAAAACTTGAAAGCCTGTTTAACATTTCATTCATTAACTTAGGCAAAGCAAATTTGTAAATTCCAGCAGGTGAAATTGGAGTTTGTGCTCTGAAAAAGGCCCTAAATCTGCCTTTTCCCACATTCCTTATACCCTTATACCATTGTTGGTCAGCTTTTGATCCAGTTGTACAAGGTCTCTTTACCTTCTTATGTTCATATGGACAAACGGAAAAACAATAAAGAGCCATCATGGCCCACAGAAAATAAGACCTCAGCACATTCCAGTTTTTAGCCTGGTGCTTTAAGCCTCTACACCAAACTGATTTTATTGTCATAAAATTTTATTGATTTTATAAGGGGAATTTTATAAAATTTATAAAATTTTATAAAATTTGATTTTATAAAATTTTATTGATTTTATCAGGGGAAGGGAAGGGAAGGAAGAAAGGGAGGGAGGGAGGAGGAAAGGTGAAGGAAGGGAGGGAGGAGGAAAGGAAGGAAGGAGGGAGTGAGAAAGGGGAAGGGAAGGAAGAAAGGAAAGGAAAGAAGCTTTTTCACTAACATATTGAACATCACAATAGTGCGGGGTCCTTGGTGCTCTCTGAACTTGGTTGTTTTCTTACAGACTTTTCATTATCCAAACTAGGTAACATAATCAGTTCTAGTGGGAGTGATGATATCATATTATCTAGTTTGGGTAATGAAACGTCTGCAAGAAAACAACCGAGCTCAGAGAGCACCAAGGACCCCTCATTTCAACTCTGAGCTACAAATATTCTCCTTTATTGTTACAGTAATATATTCTAAGAAAACCAGAAAGTTGAAGATCTGGATGTCTGTTTTAGACCAGAGTGGAAGTTTGCATAACTGATTATTTCTTCACGTATAATATTCTCTTAAGACAGAAAACACTGATTTCGTTGTCGTCTTGGGTGACATCTGTGAAAAAAATTCAGATGCTCAGGTATGAAAAATGTGCCACTCAGAGCCTATACTTTTTCGCTCACACCGAAAAAAAATTAGATGGAACATTGATCACAACCGTAAAAATGAACATCTTGCCAAAAATTCTTTTTCCATTTGAGAACATACCTATAAAATTAGACAAAGAATATTTTAGAAATTTGGACAAAATGATATCTAAATTTATTTGGCAAGGGAAAAGACAAAGGGTGGGTGGAAGACAAAATGAGGCGGTGGGTGGAAGCCAAAGCAAGATAGAGTGTGCGAAGCTGCCCCATGCACAGGGTTACCTGGGGTACCTGCAGCCAGGCCATCAACGTCCTGACAACTGCCTGGACTTTCGGCAGCAGCTCCAGAAACTCCACCCAAGACCCCGCGTGGCTCCAGCCCATTTCTCATTGGTCACTGCTGCAATGGAACAAGCTGAGCAATGCAAATGGGGTCCTGCACGGGGCTGCCGCATGACAAGGCAGGCAGGATATTGAGGGCCTGGTTGTGGGGCGCTCAGGTGATCCGGTGCAAGGTATCAGGGGCAGCTCCGCACCTCCATCCTTCCTTCATCCTCCACCCCACACCGCCTCACTGTGGCCGCCGCACCAGTGCATTGCTCATTCTCCATTACGGCGGCAAGGAGAAGTGGCAAATGATGAATATGAATGAAACGAGGTGGGGGAGGGGTGGAAGGCAAAGCAAGGCAGGGGCTGTAGACCTGCCCCACCCACCCCGCCCCGGCTTACCTGAGAGCCCTTTAGCCAGGCCAAACCCTCCTGCCCACCCGACTCCAAGGCAGCCAAATCCCTTCATTAACCTGCTTTCCAGCTCTGTTCACCGCCGCATGCAGGAGTCTGTGGGACTACAGTAAAAAAATTAGTTCAGACCAGGGGTGGGTTCCTACCGGTGTGGTCTTGCCTGTTCGTCTCCGCAGAGCTGAAGAAGCTGGCGGCGTTCACGGTGCGGGGCTTCCCCCACCCGCTTTCCCCGGCAGAACGCTTTGCGCATACGCAGTGGGAAAAAGAACGCAAATGGTGGCGTCCCGGCGGGCGGGGAAAGCGGGCGGGGGAAGCCCGGCGCCGCGAACGCCGCCAGCTTCTTCGACTCTGCGGCGACGAACAGGCAAGACTGCACCGTTAGGAACCCACCCCTGATTCAGACGTTCCAACTTCTCACGAAGTTAGAAAATCTCAACTATTCTTTTTACCGTAGTCCCACAGACTACTTTTGTTGCCCTGCAGATGGTGGTGGGGATCTGGGCCTATGTGCACTTGTGCCCACGACCTCCTGTGCGTATGCACACACACCAGGATGGGATGTGCTGTGCTGAAGTGATGCGGACCAGCTCCTTACAGTTTCCAGGATGGCTGCATGGACTGGATCTGACCTCATCGCGGACTGCATCCGGCCCCCAGGCCTTGAATTGGAAACCCCTGTCCTAAGCCTTCACTTCCCATCCCGTGACTCTGCCACCCTCTTATTTTCCCTCACTCCAGGGCTGAGTTTGAGAACAACCACATGACACAAATTTGGGCTTCAAAGAGAGGCTCCTGTTCCTTTTCAGCCTCCACAGAGATTTTCTCTATATTTACAAGAGCGTTCTTAGACATAAAAAGAAAAAGGAGTGTCTAGAAATTGCTGCCTGCTGCAGACAGCCAATGTCAGAGGGAGCCTCTCCTTCTATTCCAATGCCCATCATCCCAGGCCCGCATGGAACATGACAATCTGTCCTTCGCCCTAGCAGGGTCCATCTGGCGTTGCACGCAGGATCCACCAGGGGGCTCCCCAGGTAGCCGTTGGAAAGGCAGGGAGGCCCTTATCCGCTTCAGGAAAGAACTGAGCATGCGCTCTTTCACCAGATCCGAGACTCTCGCGGTGTATTTTGCAGAGAAGTCTGAAAGCGCGTCCGTCTTTTCTACAGTGCCCGATTCTGCTCTACCCACCCCCGCCCCTCCCTCGCTACAAGTCTTAGGCTGAGCCTTTCCAGCAGTCCAAGAGGCTGCAGGGAATCCTTGCACGGAGGGAGATCAAGACCTGACTCCGGAGTTCAGTAAGTGGGGGGGGGACTTTTTCTTCCACGGGCTGGACCGTGCATGGAGAGATGCAAGACTTCATCAAGTTCGGAGTCCTGGAAAGTGGGGAGCCCCTTTTCCCATGTTCCCCTGCCGCCTCTGTGCATGCATGCACGGGCCAGGCAGGGGAGAAATGAAAAGCTACGGTCCCGCTGCGTTGCCTCCTGGAGGAAAATCGAGACCGCCAGAAAAGTCGGAGCCATTCAGAATTAGGCGAAAAGTGAGAAACCTCTTTCCAGGAGATGCCTGAATCAAAATATCATGTTAGGTCGTAGCTGGTTTATTGATTCGGGTATTATTTGTTTGTTGATTGCGATTTCTCAGCTACCGATAGCGGTTTGGGCCAGGAGGTTAATGGAGTTCTGCTATCTAAAGCTATACTGGGAATTCAAATATTACTTGATTTACCTATTACATCGATTTTAAGCAAAATTATTTGAGTAAGTAGGAATTAGAAATCAAAAACATGTTTTAAATTTATGAATCCAAAGCTTTCACTTCCTGATAGAAGTTGATCCAGAAGGTTACTGCAGAACTTTTTCCATACCCAGATATCTTAGTCTACCTGTTAAGATTCCCCTCCCCCCTTTTTCCAGATACTGTTGGGTTCATAAGAATTTCTTATTTGGGTTTTTGTGGATGCTCAGTTGTTAAGTTAGTCAGCCTGTATTTCTGGAAGTTTCTTTTTCCATTTCAGATTTATAAGTTGGAACTCTTTCCTGGTTCCCTTGGAGTTTGAAGTATCTTCTCTGGGAAGAGGGCTGAAAGGCCTTTTAGGAGATTTGGCCAGACATCTTCTGATTAGTAACACTTGGGGAGATCCATCCATCCATTTTGGAGCTGGATTAGAGACCAGAGAGGAGATGGAGGGACAAAGCCCAGCAGATGCAGGAGTTGGAAAAGGCCCTCCAGCTACTCAGCCTTGGAGCTGTGGGAAGAAAGGGGCAAGTCCTGGGCAGAAGAGCCAAGAAGAGGAAGCCAGGAGTTCAGAGGTCCAATGCTTTGACTTCAGAAAGGTGCAGTTCCAGGAGGGGAAGAGTCCCCGAGATGTTTGCACTCGGCTTCACCGCCTTTGCTGTCAGTGGCTGCAGCCGGAAAGACACACAAAGGCTCAGATGCTGGACCTGGTGCTCCTGGAGCAGTTCCTGGCTGTCCTTCCCCCAGAGATGGAGAGATGGGTGCGGGAGTGTGGAGCGGAGACCAGTTCCCAGGCGGTGGCCCTGGCCGAAGGCTTCTTGCTGAACCAGGAAGAGGAAAAGATGCAGGAAGAGTTGCAGGTGGGAGAATGTAATCTTAGCAACTCTAAAGAGGAGCTCTCTGAGTTTGTGATTTCCTTTTTTGCAGAGTTTTCTGGGATTAACACCTAAGGCCAGTTGTTCCCTTTTTCTTCCACAGGATATGTTTGGGGCAATTCTTCCATTCTGTTTCGAGTTTCAGTAATGGACATTGGGGTGGCCTAATTTAAATTTGCAGCATGATAATTCCTTAGTGCTCTTTTTTTGTTTCTCGTATCACATCATGTCCAGAAATCCTTGGAAGCTGTGACTGAATGTCCCAAGGGGAGGAAAGATTCATTCAGATCTTCTCAAGAACTGCTGTTCAGGGAGACTTTGCACAAAGATCAAAGCCAGGACACCACTCCAGGTAAGAAAAGCTCTTTCTGTGTAATATAACACTTAGCTGATACTTTTGCTCCTCTTGATTGGAATCTTTCTCTCTTTATAACAAATCTGCTTCCACCATTTTTCACTGTCTTACAGAGAGTACAAAACTGTCCTTGGAAATTTTAGAATCACCTCCTCTTTGTGGTGGGGCTGAAAGATTGGCTGAACCGCTACTTCAGGTAAGGAGGAAAAGGATGAGAAAATGTCCATGAATCTTGGATGGATTTCATTTTGTTCTAGAGTTTATTGTAGTAAATTGCTGTTTCTAAGCAATGTGAATCTAACATCCGGTCATTCAAAACTGATATGCAGCCTGGCCTATCTCTCCCTTCTGAGGGGATCCTTTCTGAGACGCTTTCTCCACTAGTCCTGCTTCGCCAACGGATTTCATTGACCAGACTGTTCTCAGCATCGGGGCTCTTCCTTCTGTCTCCCAGGGTGGTTCTCACATACTATTTAACAAAAAAATACTTTTTTTCCTTTTTAAAAGCTTTTGGGAGAACCGTGATCTGGTGACTGAGAATCGCCATAAACATATACTATTACAAGTGATCTCATTCTGAATTCAGCAGAAGATGCCTATTTTGTTCACCGGATCTCTCTTGATTGTTGGAAGAAAACTGACAAATTATTCTTGGGATTATCTGTTAAAAGGAAAACTTGTTTCCTTGTTCAGGATTTTGTGTCTTTTGGTGACGTGGCTGTGTATTTCTGCAAGGAGGAGTGGTCTCAACTGGATGCTGACCAAAAAGCGCTCCATGGGGAAGTCATGCTGGAGAATTCCAGGAATCTGTTTTCTCTGGGTAAGAATCCCTATCTGTGCTGAGAAACAGAAGTCATAGAGTGGGGGGCTTAGATGTGATTACTGATTAAAACTTAGATGTGATTACTGATTACTGATAAATAAAATCATTTATTTATCTTCTGCCTTTATTTTTTGGAAATATAAAAGGCAGCGCACAAACCCAATACAGTAATCCCTCGTTTTTCGCTGGGGTTACGTTCCAAAAAGAACCCGTGATAGGCGAAATCCGTGAAGTAGTAACTTCAGCTTTGCGCATGCGCAGAGGGCAAAAGAACGCAGATGCCGACATCCAGGTGGGCGGGGGAAGCGGGTGGGGGAAGCCCCACGCCGCGAACGCCACCAGGTTGTTGAGCTGTGCGAACCGGGAGGATTTCACCCCTGGCCTCACGTGTATTTCACTGCTCTTGGCAAGCTGTTTTACCAATCAGCCAATCAGAATGCAGAACACAATGCACGATGCAAATCTGTGAAGCAGCGAGACCGTGAAAGGTGAACCGTGATATAGCGAGGGATTACTGTATTCCTTCCTCCTGTTGTTTTCCCTACAGTAACAACCCTATGACATGGGTTGAGCTGACAGAGATTGGCCCAAAGTCACCCACCAGCGTTCATCCCTAAGGCAGAACTAGTACTCACAGTCACCCAGTTTCTAGCCTCGTGCGTTAACTGTTTCACCAAACTGAATTTATAGAAGGACATTTATTGAAAGAAAAATTGGAAAACTGCATGGCTTTCCTTTTTACATAAATGAATTGTTTTTTTTTAATGCTTTCTGCTCATAAAATACAACATTTTATGCCATAGAAGGTATTAGCGAGAATCTGAGGGACACACAGGGATGATGTCATCTCTTGAGCAAGATTCTTCCTACCAGGGTTCGGTATTCATATCTGAACCTGGTCAATGGCTCCCCAATGGGCTGAGGTCCTATAACCAAGACTTTCATTTTAATTTTAATTTTTCTTTTTCAAGGCTTTAATGTTCAAGAGGATAAGAATTGCAAGGAGGAATGCCAAGCCATCCATCTGAAAGAGGAAAAAGGGAAATTTGCATATCAGATGCAATCAAAGAGTGATGAAACAAAGCAGTCACAAGGTGGAATTAAAAAAGGCTTTCCTCAGATCAGTTGGCTTTCTAACCGTACAAACATCGATACGGGAGAAAGACCATCTCAATGCATGGAATCTGGAAAGAGCTTTAATAAATCTGATCATCTTAATTCTCATAAAAAGACACATTTAGAAGAGAAAACATATACCTGCATGGAGTGTGGAAAGACCTTCTGTTATAATGACTCTCTTAGAACTCATGAAAGGAATCACAAAGGAGAACAATGTTACAAATGCCTGGAGTGTGGAAAGAAGTTTACTCTTAAGGGTAATCTTAATTCCCACAAGAGGATCCACACAGGAGGAAAACCATATCAGTGCATGGAGTGTGGAATGAGCTTTAGTAGGAAATCTGCTCTGATTCACCATAAAACTATCCATACAGAGAAGAAGCCATATCAATGCATGAAGTGTAGAAAAAGCTTCTGTTACAATCATTCTCTTAGAAGACATCAAAGGATTCACAAAGGAGAAAGACCTTATAAATGCATGGAGTGTGGAAAGAGCTTTACTTGGAGCAGTTGTCTTAATTCCCACAAAAGGATACACACAGGAGAAAAACCGTATGAATGCATGGAGTGTGGAAAGACCTTTACTCGTAGCAGTAGTCTCAGTTCCCACAAGAGGATCCACACAGGAGAGAAGCCATATCAATGCATAGAGTGTGGAAAGAGCTTTAGTAGTAAATATGCTCTGATTCACCATAAAATCATTCATACAGAGGAGAAGCCATATCAATGCATGGAATGCGGAAAAACCTTCTGTTACAATAATTCTCTCATAAGACATCAAACGATTCACAAAGGAGAAAAACCTTATAAATGCATGGAGTGTGGAAAGGCTTTTAGGCAGAGTAGTCATCTTACATCCCATAAGAGAATCCACACAGGAGAGAAACAATGCATGGAGTGTGGAAAGACCTTTACTGGTACCAGTGATATTAATTCTCACAAAAAGATCCACACAGAAGCGAAGCCATATAAATGTGTGGAATGTGGAAAGACCTTTAGTCATACCAGTTATCTTGATTCCCACAAGAAGATCCACACAGGAGAGAAACCGTATGAATGCATGGAGTGTGGAAAGGCTTTTAGGCAGAGTAATCATCTTGCGTCCCACAAAAGGATTCACACAGGAGAAAAGCCATATCAATGCATGGAGTGTGGAAGGACCTTTGCTTTTGCTAGTCATCTTCATTATCACAAGAAGACCCACCACAGAGAGGAGCCATATCGGCAAGATGTATAACAAAGAGGACAATTACAGCAAATTAAACGATCAAATAAAGGCGGATCTGGAAAGATGGGGAAAGTTGCAACTCTCCCTTATGGGGAGAATCACAACCACTGTTCCCTCTAAGCTGCGTGGGCGTTTGGCTGCGCACGCAACAACAGTCTTCCGCGCAGCACTTTCGAAGTGCAGCCCAGTCGTGATGTCACATCCACCCCGTGAGCACGCCAGTCATCCAGCCTGATTATGATCGCTCTATCTATTGAATGAATGTCAGCCTCTGAATGCTGTCTGGCTTTAAATCGAATGGGGTCTTAGTTCTGCGGTGGGCGGTCTCCTTATGTGTATGTGTGTGTGTGTGTGTGTGTGTGTGTGTGTAGGGGGGGAGTATGAGAGAAAGAGCGAGGGAGGGAGGAGGAGGGTGTGTGTATGCATGTGTGCGTGCTCGGGTGGGGGGAGATTTAAAAAACGTCCGGCATGAAGCTTCTAATCCAGCCGCCCCCTTTGCCCCCCCCTGGCGCCCTGTGAATGGGCTGCCTCCCTCCCCTCAGCTAGCCTTCGCACCCCTGCTCCCCGCCCAAATGTTGTGGCTACTCCTCATAAATCTCCAACCCTCACACCTCCAAACAGTAGTTAAGTGTCTGGCACCCCCGCATCTCCCTCTCTGGTGAAAAGTAGAAGGGGAGGGGGAGGAGGAGGAGAAGAGGAGGAAGAAGATGGAGACTACTGCGTGGCCGCCTGCACCAGAGCCCTATGCTCCCAGCCGATACTAATAGGCAACAGACTGCAAATTATGCAGACAGAAATTCTTGCCTATTGCCAGGTCACGGTGCTTTCTTTCTCCTGGAGTCCGGGTGACCACCCCACTCCTTTCCCTTCCCATTCAACCCGGTCTGCCCCACCCCCACCTTCTTTACTCCGGTCTCCCCAGTGTCTCCTCGCTCCCCCCCCAAACACCCAGCCTTGACACTGCTAATAACTCAGTGATAACAGATTTTTTTCCACCAACTGCAGGAGATAGTGGTAATCTTTTAATAAAAGGTCCCATTACAATATGATTTGTCTGATCTAGATCTAGAAATACAGCCAAGCTAATATTAGAAGACACTGTAATCATTCTGAATGTAGCTGTTGGGAATTGTTCAGCATTTCTGGAGGACCATTGTTTCCCATCCCTGATACAGAATTTTAACAAATGAACTTCTGTCTGCTGGAATGCAACTTTTAAAATAGTAATGTCAGTAATCTTGCAAAGTAGAGTTATCATTTAGGAATGGAATTGGAATTGGAATAATAGGAGCTGCTCCATGGCATTACTTGATTCTTTTCTTCATTTTTTAATTTCGCTATGGCAGTCTGTCACAAACAGTATTAAAACTTGAAAGCCTGTTTAACATTTCATTCATTAACTTAGGCAAGGCAAATTTGTAAATTCCAGCAGGTGAAATTGGAGTTTGTGCTCTGAAAAAGGCCCTAAATCTGCCTTTTCCCACATTCCTTATACCCTTATACCATAGTTGGTCAGCTTTTGATCCAGTTGTACAAGGACTCTTTACCTTCTTATGTTCATATGGACAAACGGAAAAACAATAAAGAGCCATCATGGCCCACAGAAAATAAGACCTCTGCACATTCCAGTTTTTAGCCTGGTGCTTTAAGCCTCTACACCAGTGTTTCCCAAACTTTTGACATATGTGTACCCCTTCTATAATTTTCGTAACACTGAGTACCCCTCATAAAAAACATGTTTTAATAAAAATCAAAATATATATATTTTTTTTTTTTTGGTACATACGCAAAATAAAAATTGTATTTTATAAAAATAATCAAAATCAGTGGAACTTACTAATGCACGATAACAGGCGCCCGGAACTAACTATTAAAGAAGTAAGTTGTCTCTGTTACGAAGTGCAGTATATTCACGCCGTGTCACGCCTCACAAGACTGTCTAACCGTTAGATAACACTGCAATTCTCCGGCGTTTAAACAGCTCCGCAGCTCAACATCAACTGTTAATGTTCCTGCAGTTTAAAAATGGCCGAACCCGAGCTGCGCGAAGGATGCGCAGAAGTTCCCGCCATAATGAGTTGCGATACGATGTACGATGGCCCCAGTTCCCATGTAAAAACTGCGATATGCGCCTATTTCTTTCCTTGTTCTGTGGGCGCAGCTAAGCACGGTGCAGTGGATATTCCCACGTGATCCCCACCAAACTCCGGTGCAACGCGTACCCCCACCAAACTCTTCCCGTACCTCTGGGGGTACGCGTACCACACTTTGGGAAACACTGCTCTACACCAAACTGATTTTATTGTTATAGGGGAGGGGAGGGGAAGGGAAGGAAGAAAGGGAGGGAGAGAGGAAAGAGGAAGGGAAGGAAGGAAGAAGGGAGGAGGAAAGGGAAGGGAGGGAGGGAGGAGGAAAGGGAAAGGAGGAGGGAGGGAGGAGGAAAGGGGAAGGAAAGGAAGGAGGGAGGGAGAAAGGGGAAGGGAAGGAAGAAAGGGAAAGGAAAGAAGCTTTTTCACTAACATATTGAACATCACAATAGTGCGGGGTCCTTGGTGCTCTCTGAGCTCGGTTTTCTTACAGACGTTTCATTATCCAAACTAGGTAACATCATCAGTGGTAGTGGGAGTGATGATATATTATCTAGTTTGGGTAATGAAACGTCTGCAAGAAAACCGAGCTCAGAGAGCACCAAGGACTCCTCATTTCAACTCTGAGCTACAAATATTCTCCTTTATTGTTACAGTAATATATTCTAAGAAAACCAGAAAGATGAAGATCTGGATGTCTGTTTTAAACCAGACTGGAAGTTTTTATAACTGAATATTCCTTCATGTATAATATTCTCTTAAGACAGAAAACGCTGATTTCGTTGTCGTCTTGGGTGACATCTGTGAAAAAAATTAAGGTGCTCAGGCATGAAAAATGTGCCACTCAGAGCCTATACTTTTCCACTCATACCCAAAAAAAATTAGATGGAACATTGATCACAACCGTAAAAATGAACATCTTGCCAAAAATTCTTTTTCCATTTGAGAACATACTTATAAAATTAGATGAATATTTTAGAAATTTGGACAAAATGATATCTAAATTTATTTCGCAAGGGAAAAGACAAAGGGTGGGTGGAAGCCAAAGCAAGGTAGAGAGTGCGAAGCTGCCCCATGCACAGGGTGACCTGGGGGACCTGCAGTCAGGCCATCAACATCCTGACAACTGCCTGGCCTTGGGGCGGCGGCTCCAGAAACTCCACCCAAGACCCCACGTGGCTCCAGCCCGTTTCTCATTGGTCACCGCTGCAATGGAACAAGAAGCTGAGCAACGCACATGGGGTCCTGCACGAGGCTGCCGCATGACAAGGCAGTCAGGATGTTAATGGCCTGGTTGTGGGGCGCTCAGGTGATACGGTGCAAGGTATCGGGCAGCTCCGCACCTCCATCCTTCCTTCATCCTCCACCTCACACCGCCTCACTGGCCGCCGCACCAATGCATTGCTCATCCTCCGTTACGGTGGCAAGGAGAAGTAGCAAAGAATGAAGATGAATGAAATGAGGTGGGGGAGGGGTGGAAGGCAAAGCAAGGCAGGGGCTGTAGAGCTGCCCAACCGCCCCGTCCTGGCTTACCTGAGGGTCCTTCAGCCAGGCCAAACCCTTCCACCCCACCCGACCCCAGGGCAGCCACATCCCTTCATTAACCTGCTTTCCAGCTCTGTTCACCGCCGCATGCAGGAGTCTGTGGGACTACAGTAAAAAAATTAGTTCAGACGTTCCAACTTCTCATGAAAAAAGAAAAGATCTCACGAAGTTAGAAAATCTCAACTATTCTTTTTACCATAGTCCCACAGACTACTTTTGCTGCCCTGCAGATGGCGGAGGGGATCTGGGCCTGTGTGCGCTTGCGCCCACCACCTCCTATGCGCATGCACGGACACCAGGATGGGCTGGTCTGTGCTGAAGTGATGCGGACCAGCTCCTTACAGTTTCCAGGATGGCTGCATGGACTGGATCTGACCTCATCGCGGGCCACATCCAGCCCCCAGGCCTTGAGTTTGAAACCCCTGTCCTAAGCCTTCACTTCCCATCCTGTGACACTGCCACCCTCTTATTTTCCCTCACTTCAGGGCTGAGTTTGCCCACAACCACCTTGGCTTCAAAGAGAGGCTCCTGTTCCTTTTCAGTCTCCACACAGATTTTCTCTATATTTACAAGAGCGTTCTTAGACATAAAAAGAAAAAGGAGTGTCTAGAAATTGCTGCCTGCTGCAGAAAGCCAATGTCAGAGGGAGCCTCTCCTTCTATTCCAATGCCCATCATCCCAGGCCCCCATGATACATGACAATCTGCCCTTCGCCCTAGCAGGGTCCATCTGCACGCAGGATCCACCAGGGGGCTCCCCAGGTAGCAGTTGGAAAGGCAGGGAGGGCCTCATCTGCTTCAGGAAAGAACTGAGGATACGCTCTTTCACCACGTCCGAGACTCGCGGTGCATTTTGCAAAGAAGACCCTAAAGTGCGTCCGTCTTTTCTAAAGAGCCCGATTCTGCTCTTTCCCCCCCTCTCTCGAGCCTTAGGCTGAGCCTTTCCAGCAGTCCAAGAGGCTGCAAGGAATCCTTGCACGGAGGGAGATCAAGACCTGACTCCGGAGTTCAGTAAGTGGGGAGAGACTTTTTTTCCCCACGGGCTGGACCGTGCATGGAGAGATGGAACACTTCATCAAGTTCGGAGTCCTGGAATGTGGGGAGCCCCTTGTCCCATGTTCCCCTGCCGCCTCTGTGCATGCATGCACGGGCCAGGCAGGGAAGAAATCAAAAGCTACGTCCCGCTGCGTTGCCTCCAGAAGGAAAATCGAGACCGCCAGAAAAGTCGGAGCCTTTCAGAATTAGGCGAAAACTGAGAAACCTGTTTCCGGGAGATGCCTAAATCAAAATATGTTTGGCCGTAGCTGGGTTATTGATTCGGGTATTATTGGTTTGTTGATTGCGATTTCTCAGCTACCCATAGCGGTTTGGGCCAGGAGGTTAATGGAGTTCTGCTATCTAAAGCTATACTGGGAATTCAAATATTACTTGATTTATCTATTACATCGATTTTAAGCAAAATTATTCGAATTTTTCCATACCCAGATATGTTAGTCTACCTATTAAGATTTCACCCCCTTTTTCCAGATACTGTTGGGTTCATAAGAATTTCTTATTTGAGTTTTTTTGGATGCTCAGTTGTTAAGTTAGTCAGCCTGTATTTCTGGAAGTTTCTTTTTCCATTTCAGATTGATGTTGGAGATCTTTCCTGGTTCCCTTGGAGTCCGAAGTCTCTTGTGTGGGAAGAGGGCTGAAAGGCCTTTAGGAGATTTGGCCAGACATCTTCTGAATAGTAACACTTGGGGAGATCCATCCATCCATTTTGGAGCTGGATTAGAGACCAGAGAGAAGATGGAGGGACAAAGCCCAGCAGATGCAGATGTTGGAAAAGGCCCTCCAGCTACTCAGCCTTGGAGCTGTGGGAAGAATGGGGCAAGTCCTGGACAGAAGAGCCAAGAAGAGGAAGCCAGGAGTTCAGAGGTCCAATGCTGTGACTTCAGAAAACTGCAGTTCCAGGAGGGGAAGAGTCCCCGAGATGTTTGCACTCAGCTTCACCGCCTTTGCCGTCAGTGGCTGCAGCCAGAAAGACACACCAAGGCTCAGATGCTGGACCTGGTGCTCCTGGAGCAGTTCCTGGCTGTCCTTCCCCCAGAGATGGAGAAATGGGTGCGGGAGTGTGGAGCGGAGACCAGTTCCCAGGCGGTGGCCCTGGCCGAAGGCTTCTTGCTGAACCAGGAGGCGGAAAATATGCAAGAACAGTTGCAGGTGGGAGATTGTAATCTTAGCAGCTCTAAAGAGGAGCTCTCTGAATTTGTGATTTCCTTTTTTGCAGAGTTTTCTGGGATTAACACCTAAGGCCAGTTGTTCCCTTTTTCTTCCTGAGGATATGTTTGGGGCAATTCTTCCATTCTGTTTAGAGTTTCAGTAATGGATATTGGGGTCTGCAGATTTAAACGTGCAGTATGATAATTCATTAGTGCTCTTTCTTTGTTTCTCGTATCACATCATGTCCAGAAATCCTTGGAAGCTGTGACTGAATGTCGCAAGGGGAGGAAAGATTCATTCAGATCTTCTCAAGAGCTGCTGTTCAGGGAGACTTTGCACAAAGATCAAAGCCAGGATACCACACCAGGTAAGAAAAGCTCTTTCTGTGTAATATAACATTTAGCTGATAGTTTTGCTCCTCTTGGTAGGAATCTCTCTCTCTTTATAACAAATCTGATTCCACCATTTTTGTCTTTCTCAGAGAGTAGAAAGCTGTCTTTGGAAACTTTAGAATCACCTCCTCTTTGTGGTGGGGCTGAAGGATTGGCTGAACCGCTACTTCAGGTAAGGAGGAAAAGGATGAGAAAATGTCCATGAATCTTGGATGGATTTCATTTTGTTCTAGAGCAGTGGTTCCCAACCTGGGGGTCGGGACCCCTTTGGGGGTCGAACGACCATTTCCCAGGGGTCGCCCCGACGTCCTCAGCTCCCCCCCCCCACTGCCACAAGCCTGGCCATATCGACTCAACTCGCCCGAGCCCTCCGATTGGTCGGGAGAGGTGCCATTCAGTGAGAGGCGTTTGTGACGCCTGGTGGCCGAGCTTTGACGGCATCAGCTAAGGGGCCAGCTTTGCTTTGAATTCTGAGAGTTGAAGTCCAGGCACCTTAAAAGTTGCTGAGATTGAGAAATATTGCTGTACACTTGTTGGTTATCAAGTCTAAATACAGAAGTAGACTTGTTGTGGAAGATGATATTCCTTATGCTCTTGCAAAGACTGGCCCGAGAATTTCTGATCTGGCATAATTACATATTGTTTTTGTGATTAATTGCTATGCTTTAATTATGTTCAATTTGTAACAATGAAAATACATCCTGCATATTAGATATTTACATTACGATTCATAACAGTAGCAAAATTACAGTTATGAAGTAGCAACGAAAATAATTTTATGGTTGGGGGTCACCACAACATGAGGAACTATATTAAAGGGTCGCGGCATTAGAAAGGTTGGGAACCACTGTTCTAGAGTTTATTGTAGTAAATTGCTGTTTCTAAGCAATGCAAATCTGACATCCGGTCATTCAAAACTGATATGCAACCTGGCCTATCTCTCCCTTCTGAGGGGATCCTTTCTGAGACGCTTTCTCCACCTCTCCTGCTTCGCCATCGGATTTCATTGACCAGACTGTTGTCATCATTGGGGCTCTCCCTTCTGTCTCCCAGGGTGGTTCTCACATACTATTTAACAAAAAAAAATACTTTTTTTCCTTTTTAAAAGCTTTTGGGAGAACCGTGATCTGGTGACTGAGAATCGCCATAGACATATACTATTACAAGTGATCTCATTCTGAATTCAGCAGAAGATGCCTATTTTGTTCACCGGATCTCTCTTGATTGTTGGAAGAAAACTGACAAATTATTCTTGGGATTATCTGTTAAAAGGAAAACTTGTTTCCTTGTTCAGGATGTTGTGTCTTTTGAGGACGTGGCTGTGTATTTCTCCGAGGAGGAGTGGTCTCATCTGGATGCTGACCAAAAAACGCTCCATGGAGAAGTCATGCTGGAGAATTCCAGGAATCTCTTTTCTCTGAGTAAGAATCCCTGTCTCTACTCAGAAACAGAAGTCATAGGGTGGGGGGCTTAGATGTGATTACTGATTTAAACATCGCTTATTTATTTATCTTCTGCCACTATTTTTTGGAAATAAAAAAGGCAGCGCACAAATCCAATATTCCATCCTCCTGCTTTTTTCCCTACAATAACAACCCTGTGACATTGGTTGAGCTGACAGATTGGCCCAAAGTCACCCAGCCAGCATTCATCCCTAAGGCAGAACTAGTACTCACAGTCACCCAGTTTCTAGCCTGGTGCGTTAACTGTTTCACCAAACTGAATTTATAGAAGAAGGACATTTATTGAAAGAAAAATTGGAAAACTGCATGGCTTTCCTTTTTACATAAATGAATTGTTTTTTTTAATGCTTTCTGCTCATAAAATACAACATTTTATGCCATAGAAGGTATTAGCGAGAATCTGAGGGACACATAGAGATGATGTCATCTCTTGAGCAAGATTCTGCCTACTAGGGTTTGGTATTCATATCTGAACCTGGTCAACGGCTCCCCAATGGGCTGAGGTCCTATAACCAAGACTTTCATTTTAATTTTAATTTTTCTTTTTCAAGGCTTTAATGTTCAAGAGGATAAGAATTGCAAGAAGGAATGCCAAACCATCCATCTGAAAGAGGAAAAAGGGAAATTTGCAGATCAGATGCAACCAAAGAGTGATGAAGCAAAGCAATCACAAGGTGGAATTAAAAAAGGCTTTCCTCGGGTCAGCTGTCTTTCTAATCGTGCAAACATCGATACGGGAGAAAGACCATCTCAATGCATGGAATCTGGAAAGTGCTTTAATAAATCCGATCATCTTAATTCTCATAAAAAGAAACATTCAGAAGAGAAACCATATACCTGTAGGGAGTGTGGGAAAACCTTCAGTAATAATGACTCTCTTAGAACTCACAAAAGGAATCCCAAAGGAGAACAACTTTACAAATGCTTTGAGTGTGGAAAGAAGTTTACTCTTAAAGGTAATCTTAATTCCCACAAGAGGATTCACACAGGAGACAAACCATATCAATGCATGGGGTGTGGAAAGACCTTTAGTAGTAAATCTGCTCTGATTCACCATAAAACTATCCATACAGAGAAGAAGCCATATCAATGCATGAAGTGCAGAAAAGCCTTCTGTTATTATTACTCTTTCATAAGACATCAAAGGATTCACAAAGGAGAAAGACCTTATAAATGCATGGAGTGTGGAAAGGGCTTTACTCGTAAAAATCATCTTGATTCCCACAAGAGGATCCACACAGGAGAGAAGCCATATCAATGCATGGAGTGTGGAAAGAGGTTTAGTAGTAAATATGCTCTGATTCACCATAAAATCATCCATACAAAGGAGAAGCCATATCAATGCATGGAATGCGGAAAAACCTTCTGTTACAATCATTCTCTCATAAGACATCAAAGGAATCACAAAGGGGAAAGACCTTATAAATGCATGGAGTGTGGAAAGACCTTTACTCGTAACAGTTATCTTAATTCCCACAAGAGGATTCACACAGGAGAGAAGCCATATCAATGCATGGAGTGTGGAAAGAGGTTTAGTACTAAATATGCTCTGATTCACCATAATATCATCCATACAAAAGAGAAGCCATATCAATGCATGGAATGCGGAAAAACCTTCTGTTACAATCATTCTCTCATAAGACATCAAAGAAATCACAAAGGGGAAAGACCTTATAAATGCATGGAGTGTGGAAAGACCTTTACTTGTAACAGTTATCTTGATTCCCACAAGAGGATCCACACAGGAGAGAAGCCATATCAATGCATGGAGTGTGGAAAGACTTTTAGGCAGAGTGGTAAACTTACCTCCCATAAGAGGATCCACACAGCAGAAAAACCGTATCAATGCATGGAGTGTGGAAAGACCTTTACTTGTACCAGTTATCTTAATTCCCACAAGAGGATTCACACAGAAGGGAAGGCATATCAATGTGTGGAATGTGGAAAGGCTTTTAGGCAGAATCATAATCTTACCTCCCATAAGAGGATCCACACAGGTGAGAAACCATATCAATGCATGGAGTGTGGAAAGATTTTTACTTGTACCAAGGATCTTAATTCCCACAAGAGGATCCACACAGAAGAGAAGCCATATAAATGTATGGAATGTGGAAAGGGCTTTAAGTGGAATTCTGCTCTTACCTCTCACAAAAGGATCCACACAGGAGAGAAACCATATCAATGTGTGGAATGTGGAAAGGGCTTTAAATGGAATTCTGCTCTTACCTCCCACAAAAGAATCCACACAGGAGAGAAACCATATCAATGTAAGGAGTGTGGAAGGAGGTTTACTTGTAGCAGTCATCTTAATTCCCATCACTTGATCCACACAGGAGAGAAGCCATATCAATGCATAGAGTGTGGAAATAGCTTTAGTAGTAAATATGCTCTGATTCAGCATAAAAGTATCCATACCGAGCAGAAGCCATATCAATGCATGGAGTGTGGAAAGACCTTTGCTTTTAGCAGTAGTTTTAATTTCCACAAAAGGCTCCACACAGGAGAGAAGCCATACCAATGCATGGAGTGTGGAAAGTCGTTTGCTTCTAATAGTTATCTTGATTCTCACAAAAAGATCCACACAGAAGAGAAGCCATATAAATGTGTGGAATGTGGGAAGGGCTTTAAGTGGAATTATGCTCTTACCTCCCACAAAAGGATTCACACAGGAGAGAAGCCATATCAATGCATGGAGTGTGGAAGGACCTTTGCTTTTACCAGTCGTCTTCGTTATCACAAGAAGACACACCACAGAGAGAAGCCATATCAGCAAGATGTATAACAATTAAAGAGGACAATTAGAGCAAATTAAACGATCAAATAAAGGCGGATCTGGAAAAATGGGGAAAGTTGCAATTCTCCCTTATGGGGAGAATCGCAACCGTAAAAATGAACATCTTGCCAAAAATTCTTTTTCCATTTGAGAACATACCTATAAAATTAGACAAAGAATATTTTAGAAATTTGAATAAAATGATATCTAAATTTATTTGGCAAGGGAAAAGACCTAGAATTAAATTTAAATTATTACAAGGAGCTAAAGAAAGAGGAGGATTCGGCTTACCGGACTGGGAAAGATATTATCAAGCTGCCGCACTCACATGTGCGAGAGAATGGATAAATTTAAAGAATAAGAGGTTATTAACGTTGGAAGGACATGACATACAAATAGGATGGTACACATTTTTGTGGGATGGCAGACACAAAGCTCACCAGTACTTCCAAAGGCATCAGCTATTTTTGAAGTTTGGATAAAAGTTAAATAATAGTAGTACATGGAAATTCCGGCCTGGCTCTCTACGTTAGAGGTACATCCAAATTTTATGAATATGGGGAAAGTAGTTACATATAAGGATGTTCTAAATGAAGGAGGGGATCTAAAATCTAGAAAAAAATTACTAGAGGAAGGGGTAGACCTGGAATGGTGGGCATACCTACAGATTAAATCACGCTATATGAAAGATAGAAATTACTGGGGTATTAAGAAAGAATTAACGGCGTTAGACAAAATTTTACTAGATGAAAAGGCGATAAAGAAAATTTACCAATATTTATTGGAGTATAAAATGGCGGAAGTACAAGTGAAAGAAACTGGTAGGGTGGGCCCAAAATGTTGGTTATAATATTGATCTGGACAAATGGTAAGACCTATGGGAGAGAAACAGGAAACTAACCTTAGCTACAGCTTATAAAGAAAATTTATATAAAATGTTCTATCGGTGGCAACTTCCACCTACAAGGTTAGCAAAAATGAACAGGAATCTATCACCGCAATGTTAGAAATGTAATTCAGCGATAGGATCTTTTTATCACATGTGGTGGTTATGTATAAAAGCTAGGGTATTTTGGCACCAGATAAAGACATGGGTGGAAGAGAGAGTAGACCAAAATATAGATTTGAAACCAGAATTATTCCTACTAGGAATCACAAAAGACAAATATGACAAAGGACAGATATACTTAATGCTGCATGTTATAACTGTAGCAACACTGGTTTATGCACAATATTGGAAAAACAAGAAGAAATCCCCCCCGGAAGAAGAGATAATAAAGAAAATTTTGGCCTGCACAGAAATGGACAGACTGACAATAGAACTCAAAAATAAGGGTGAGACAGAATACTTTGAAATATGGAACAAACTGTATCAATGGCTGGAAAGGAGGAAAAGGAGTTGGAGAAGAAAAGACTTACAACAGAAACAGAAACTAGACAATGCTTAGATAAATAAACAAATGAAGACAAGGGCTATGTTTATAAGAACAAAATAGCGATGTATGACGAGTAGTACGCTGTTTCCCCCAAAATAAGACATCCCGTGATAATAAGCCCAGTCGGGCTTTTGAGTGAGTGGCAATAAGGCCAAGTGCTTATTTCAAGATTCAAAAAAATATAAGAGAGGTTCTTATTTTCGGGAAAACACAGGTAATTATATTTGTTGTTATGTTAAAAATATGTATAAAAATGACAAAACTAGGATGGTCACACTGTCCAATGTTTTTAATGTTTATTTAATAAAAAACTTTGTAAAAAGAGAAACCATATCAATGCATGGAGTGTGGAAAGATCTTCTGTCATTATTACTCTTATAAGACATCAAAGCAATCACAAAGGAGAAAGACCTTATAAATGCATGGAGTGTGAAAAGACCTTTACTAGTAGCAGTAAACTTAATTCCCACAAGAGGATCCACACAGGTGAGAAGCCATATCAATGCATGGAGTGTGAAAATACTTTTCATTGTACCAGTAATCTGAATTACCATAAAAATTTCCATGCAGGAGAGGAGCCATATAAATGTGTGCAATGTGGGGATCGCTTTAAAAAGAGTTATCTCACTTCCCATGAAAGAATTCATACGGGGAAGGGGGAACCATATGAATGCATGGAGTGTGAAAGAGCTTTACATGCAGGAGAAACCATATCAATAAAGGAAGTGTGGGAAGAGGTTCAATAGAAATACAGTTTTATGACTCCAGTTTGAGCCCAAAATTCCCATTGCTAAGTGAAAAAGTTGTTAAGTGAATTTTGCTCCATTTTATGACATTTTTGCCACATTTGTTAAGTAAATCATTGTAATGGTTAAGGTAGTAACACTATTGTTAAGGGAATCTGGTTGTAAGTGTGAAAAATGGTCACAAGTCCCTTTTTTCAGTGCTAGTGTAACATTGAACAATCACTAAATGAAGTGTTCTAATCAGGAAGTTATTTCTACTTTTTGGTTCTTTACTGAATTCAAGATGACGTCAATGCCAGCCACCAAGAGTGTGGTTCTTTTCTCTCACTGAAAACAGAATCCAGGATGAAATCTTTGGTTCTGCTGCCATGTGAAGGGAGAGAAGAGAGGTTTGTATTGCAAAAATCAAGCAGCGAACAACAAAGATTTTGTAGCAAAGAGGCAACCAGGACTGTATGGCTGCAGTCACACAATGTGACACTTGTGGATATAATGAAGTTGGGTCATTTGCAGTTCCACATGTGCCATTGTACAATGTTGCTATTCCTAAACAAAAAACCATTTTTACTTACCTTCGTTAACTTTATATGCCGCCCATCTCACCCTAGAAAGGGACTGTGGACACTTCTGACGACATCGGACACATTCAGTTTTGCTAACCTCTCCAGATTGTTGGAAAGTGACTGAAATTTCCATAATGAGGAATACACATTACGAATACACATTAGCTTATAAATCCAAAGAGAATTGAAGATCCATAAAACTATATAGAGTTTAGTCTGTTTCTTTCTCTCTCTCTCTGCCAAGTTAGTCATATTCATGAGAATGAAAGCCATTTCAATGTGTTGACATTGCAAATAATCAAGCAAGGGAGACATTTGGTTTATTGATAAAATAAAACCTAATAAAATAATATGAAAGTAAGAAAAACTACTTCAGAAAGTAATTTCAGTTTCTGACAGAGACGTAAGGAGAAGCGACTCCTATCATCATATTTGCAAATCAAGGAAATTTATTTGGTCAAAGGCCTATTACTTGAGAAACTGATCATATACATATCAATGTATCCTATGTGGAAAAAACATTCTTCAGGATGAAGAATTCCTCTCACACAAAATAAGCCAAACTGAGGAAAGCTCATCAAATGCATGTTCAAAAATACCTTTTTCAAGCATTTTTTTTTTTGCCTTTCTAAGGTATGACAAGGATTTGGTTATAGTCTAAAATTGATTTATAAAGTTAATTAAATAGCAATGGTATGATTATTTGTGAAACTTTATTAAATTTTATTTTGTTCTAACTTAAAAATTAAAAGCACATGAAAACTTTTGGAAGGGTTTGTGTGGGGGGAGGATACTTCAGACTCTCAGAGGATCAGGCTACTTTGAAACTATTCAAACATTGGTCACTGATGACTTCATTCAAATCATTGCCAGGATATATTCTTTTTGGATACTTTTAGTTTGGATGATTGAATCTTCTTTTAAATATTGTTGACTGATGGTTCTGGATCAAACAGATGAAGGGGCACCGATTTTGGTTTTGTAATGATGTCAATTTTTTTCATAATAGAAGATTGACAAAATTAGACAGGTGGTACTTAGAAGGAGCCTTGATGTATAAAGAAATTGGCTGAAAACAGCAGAGCAAGCATGAGAAGTTAAGGCCATTCTTTTAAAATTGCTCCTTAACCACTATTTTCCCTCTATTTACATGTTTTCTTTCAATAACTAAATCTGTAACTAATTTTCCTTTTTTCTTGAGAGAAAATGGTCTGAAAAGAAGCAGGCTTTTGGCAAGAGAGAGATGTTAATTCCATTTTTTAAATTGTTTATTTCCTCATTTCTTTATTTTATTAATGTAGATAAATCTTTTTGTTGTTCTTGCACTATCACATCCAAATCCAGACTACTCTCTTCAAACTATTGATGTCTTCATTTCTTTTGGCTAGAAAAAAATGCACCTTCTTTTACTCCAAAGGTCTTAAGGTTCCTACTCATATTTCCTGCAGCGTATTCCCGACTGAACACTTAAATAAAACTATTGTCTTTTTTTTTTTTTTGGCTTCATGGTATTTGAGCCTTATATTTACTTTTCAATATTTGCCTTCCCTAGTTTTGTAATTCCGCCTTTTTCTCCAGTCACACATGAGATTTCAATGTTCCATTCTCCATTTCTCCATCATGGGATCTGTTTTGAGGTAAAATTTCTGAAAGGTCTATGAGTTTCACTTTTGTCTCCATTTTGGAACTTGATTTCTTTTGGGCATCTTTTTTTTAGCAGGATTGTTTCCTCAGGATTATTTTTATTATTGTCGGCTACCTCTTGGTGCTTCCAACTCTCCTGGGCTGCCCAGAGGCATGAATTTGAAAAGGCAGCTGTAATAATTGAACTCACTAAAGAAAGTCAATACAAATCTTAATTTTCCTAACTTATCTCTTTCCTCATTGGGTCTCTGCCAGGCCCCATATCTTCCATCACTTCAGGGTTGAGTTTGCCAACATAGACGCTTGTCTTTCAAAGAGAGGCTTTGTTTCTTGTCTTTTGACAGCCCTGCCATTTCTGACAGGATTTTTGCTCGTTTTTGAGGCCTCTTACAGACCCTTCGGCAGAGAAGCTGCTCTTGAGGAAAGCGGCTTTTGAGTCTCCACAGAGATTTCCTCAATGTTGGCAAAACCACAGATGGTTCTTAGACATCAAAAAGAGGAAAATCTTGAAACTGCCGCCTGCTGGAGACGACACCGCCTTTCTAGACAGGCAATGTTAGAGGGACACTTTTCTGCTAGTCCAATGCCCATCATCCGAGTCCCACATGGAACATGATGTCCTCTGGCATCGCTCGCAGGATCCTCCAGGGGGCTCCCTCGCTAGCCGTTGGAAGAGCCGAACAGCGCTCTCTCCCCCTCCCGCTTTCGAAGAAAACTGAGCATGCGCGTCGTTCTTTTCCCGTCACAAGTGTTCTCCGGGCCATTCTCTCTTCCCCCCACCCACCCCGAAAAGGCTGGGAGAGCATCTGGCTTTTCTACCGTGTCCTATCCTGCTCCCCTTCGCTGTGAGCCTTAGGGTGAGTTTTTTCCCAGAAGTCCAAGAGTTTGCAGGGAAATCTTGCACGGATGGAGATCCAGACGTTGTTATTGGAGGCGTGCATGGCGACCTACAAAGGTTCATCAGGTTCGGAGTTATGGGAAAGGGATCCCGTCCCATGTTCCCCTGCCGCCCCTGTGCATGCACGGGCCAGGCAGTGGAGAAAGAAAGCTCCGGACCATCGCGCTGTTCCCTTTGGAGGGATCAGAATCGCAGAAATGAAGGATCCATTTACCCTCCATTTTATTGGGGAAAAGCCTGCAAGGGGGGCTCCGGGAGAGAGAGATCGGCTTTGCAAAACAAATTTCTACTTTCAAATCGGTCTTGACTCCTGGACAATTTCCTGCAAATTTCTTGCCCCGTTTTCACAAGGGGATTCCCTCTCCTCTTTCCAAGGCTGAGAGAAGCGCCCTGCCGAAGTCGCTCCTGCTGGCTTTGCATGCAAGGCTGCAACTCCGTGTGCAAGAAATTGGATATAAGGTGTGCAAGGACTGGAACTCGGTTTCCTGGTTTCCAGCCCTTTCACCACCAACTGGTTCTTCCAGCACATCACACGATCCTCCACATCATGTTAATGCATAGATGGTTTATTCATTGAGATATTAGTTCTGTATACCTAGGAGGATAGTTTTAATTCTGTCTTCTGGAGTTTCCCCAGGAGTTTGGGCCAGGAGGTTGATGGGATTCTCATCTCAATTGCTGTTTGTGAACTAAGAGATTTATGATTCCGATTGTGCTGAAGGGACATAATAATAATAATAGAATAAGCAGAATTAGTTTAACTGCTCTTTCACTTATATAAGAATTGCTTTGCTTCTGCCAGTGATAGAATTAAGCACCACTTCTGCTTGTTTTTCTGTACCACCCTGTGCCTGGTGCATGGCTCAAACAAGAAGCAGGATGTGTCCATGGCAGGGTTCAGACATTGGGGAAATACCTGTGATGCTAAGCACCCAGCCTCCCTGTAGTCAGTCTTCCTAATAAGATACCCCCTCCTTACAGATATTGCTGGATTTCTTATTCTTTTTTTGGAGGAGGAAGAAGAAATATTCAGATTTGTCACCTCACCATATTGAACACGCTGTGTTTTCCATTTCAGATATATAAGTTGGAAATCTTTCCTGGTTCATCTGGAGTCCGAAGTATCTTGTGTGGAAAGAGGGCTGAATGGCCTTTACGTGATTTGGCCAGACCTCTTCTGCTTAGTAACACTTGGAGAGATCCATCCATCCATTTTGGAGCTGCATTAGAGACCAGAGAGAAGATGGAGGGACAACGCCCAGCAGATGCAGCAGTTGGAAAAGGCCCTCCAGCTACTCAGCCTTGGAGCTGTGGGAAGAATGGGGCAAATCCTGAGCAGAAGAACCAAGAAGAGGAAGCCAACAGTTCAGAGGTACAATGCTGTCACTTCAGAAAAGTGCAATTCCAGGACGGGAAGAGTCCTCAAGATGTTTGCAGTCAGCTTCACCATCTTTGTCGTCAGTGGCTGCAGCCGGAAAGACACACCAAGGCTCAGATGCTGGACCTGGTGCTCCTGGAGCAGTTCCTGGCTGTCCTTCCCCCAGAGATGGAGAAATGGGTGCGGGAGTGTGGAGCAGAGACCAGTTCCCAGGCGGTGGCCCTGGCCGAAGGCTTCCTCCTGGCCCAGGAGTCAGAAAAGATGCAAGAACAGTTGCAGGTCTGAGAATGTAGCCTTAGCAGCTCTAAAGAGGAGCTCTCTGAGTTTGTGAATTCCTTTTTTGAAGAGTTTTCTGGGATTATTAACTCCTATGGACAGTTGTTCCATTATTCTTCCAGAGGATATGTTTGGGGCAATTCTTCCATTCTGTTTTGATTTTCAGTAATGGGCATTGGGGTCTGCTGATTTAAAGGTGCAGTATGATAATTCCTTAGTGCTCTTTCTTTGTTTCTCGTATCACATCATGTCCAGAAATCCTTGGAAGCTGTGACTGAGTATCCCAAGGGGAGGAAAGATTCATTCAGATCTTCTCAAGAGCTACTGTCCAGGGAGACCTTACAGAAAGATCAAAGCCAGAATACCACACCAGGTAAGAAAAGCTCTTTCTGTAAAATATAACATTTAGCTGATTCTTTTGCTCCTCTTGATTGGAATCTCTCTCTCTCTATAACAAATCTCCTTCCACCATTTTCCAAAATTTTTCTCTTTCTCACAGAGAGTAGAAAACTGTCCTTGGAAATTTTAGAATCACCTGTTCTTTGTGGAGGGGCTGAAGGATTGGCTGAACCGCTACTTCAGGTAAGGGGGGAAAAGATCAGAAAATGTCCATGAATTTTGTTCTAGAGTTTATTGTAGTAAATCTATTTAATTAATTAAAATTAATTAATGTTTCTAAGCAATGCGAATCTGACATCCGGTCATTCAAAACTGATATGCAGCCTGGCCTGTCTCTCCCTTCTGACGGGATTCTTTCTGAGATGATTTCTCCACTTCTGCTTCTCCATCAGATTTCATTGACCAGACTGTTCTTAGCATCAGGGCTCTTCCTTCTGTCTCCCAGGGTTATTCTCACACACCAATACAAAAAAAAAAACTTTTTTTCCTTTTCAAAAGCATATTTGGGACCACCGTGACTTGGTGACTGAGAATCTCCATAGACATATACTATTACAAGTGATCTCATTCTGAATTCTGTAAAATATGCCTATTTTGTTCACCGGATATCTCTCAATTGGTGGAAGAAAACTGTCAAATTATTCTTGGGATTATCTGTTAAAAGGAAAACTTGTTTCCTTGTTCAGGATGTTGTGTCTTTTGAGGACGTGGCTGTGTATTTCTGCGAGGAGGAGTGGTCTCAACTGGATGCTGACCAAAAAGCGCTCCACGGAGAAGTCATGCTGGAGAATTCCAGGAATCTCTTTTCTTTGGGTAAGAATCCCTATCTGTGCTGAGCAACATAGAGCAGTTTTGTGGTGGGGGCTGAAATATTATTTCTGATAAAAATATTTATTTATTTATATCTAAATAAGCAGACATACCTGTGACATGGGTTGAGCTGAGATATACTGGCCCAAAGTTATCCAGTCAGCATACATCCCTTAAGCTGAACTAGTAGTCACTGACCTAGTTTCTAGCTTTCTTAACCATTTTACCATAGCTATAACTGAATTTATAGAAGAAGGAAATTTACTGAAAGAAAAATTGGAAAAATGCATTGCTTTCCTTTTTACGTAAAGAAATTGGTTTTTTAAAAGCTTTCTGCTCATAAAATACAACATTTCATGCCATAGAAGATATTAGCAAGAATCTGAGGGACACACAGGGATGATGTCATCTCTTGAGCAAGATTCTTCCTAGCAGGTTCGGTATTCATTTCTGAATCTGGTCAACGGCTCCCCAATGGGTTTGAGCTACTATGACCAGGACTGGATGATTCCTGAGTGGGATGTTTCCTTCTCTGAGATGTGCCCACTTGTGTACCAAGTTTGGCATCATCCTAATTGAGGGTGGGGAGCTATTGCCATCCAGAAATTCCCCTTGGCTTTCAAGGATTCTGCTCTGCAGACAAGTGGGGCTGAGTCTTACAATGAAGTTGGGGAGCCAGCATGTTGTTGACCCAGCATGATACCGTGTCCAATGGACTTCAGGAGTTTGTGGCACCATGGAATAGTCCCAGGTCAAATATTAGATCAGGGTTGTGTCTTAGATTCATTGTGATGTGATCCAATCCTGTAAGATGAGGATCAGTAGGGCTCCACTTGAAAATGAAAATCTTAGTTTAAAATATTCATGTTTGCCAACAATGCAGCCAAAATATATTAATGATTCTTTGGCTAAAATTCTGAAGAAAAGGTTTGATTGTTCCCCTGTTTTTGCTACATTTCATTTTCATTTTTCTTTTTGAAGGCTTTAATGGGCAAGAGAATAAGAATTGCAAGGAGGAATCCCAAGCCATCCATCTGAAAAAGGAAGGGGGGAAATTTGCAGATCACATGCAATCAAACAATGATGAAACAAAGCAATCACAAAGTGGAATTAATAAAGGCTTTTCTCGGGTCAGTTGGCTTCCTAACCGTACAAACATCCATACAGGAGAAAGACTATATCAATACATGGAATCTGGAAAGAGCTTTAATAAATCCGATCATCTTAATTGTTATGAAAAGTCACATTCAGAAGAGAAACCATATACCTGCAGGGAGTGTGGAAAGACCTTCCGTACTAATGACTCTCTTAGAACTCACAAAAGGATTCACAAAGGAGAACTTTACAAATGCTTGGAGTGTGGAAAGAACTTTACTCGTAAGAGTAATCTTAATTCCCATAGGAGGATCCACACAGGAGGGAAACCATATCAGTGTATGGAGTGTGGAAAGACCTTTAGTAGGAAATATGCTCTGATTCACCATAAAAGCATCCATACAGCAGAGAAGCCATATCAATGCATGGAATGTGGAAAGACCTTCTGTTATTATGACTCTCTTGTAAGACATAAAAGGAATCACAAAGGAGAAAGACCTTATAAATGCATGGAGTGTGGGAAGACCTTTACTGATAGCAAAAATCTTAATTCCCACAAGAGGATCCACACAGTAGAGAAACCCTATCAATGCATGGAGTGTGGAAGGAGCTTTACTTGTAGCGGTCATCTTATTTCCCACAAGAGGATCCACACTGGAGAGAAGCCGTATCAATGCATTGAGTGTAAAAAGACCTTTTGTTATAATCATTCTCTTATAAGACATCAAAGAAATCACAAAGGAGAAAGACCTTATACATGCACGGAGTGTGGAAAGAGCTTTACTTGTCGCAGTAGTCTTAATTCCCACAATTTGATGCACACAGGAGAGAAGCCATATCAATGCACTGAGTGTGGGAAGACCTTTATTCGTAACAGTTATCTTAATACCCACAAAAGGATCCACATAGGAGGGAAGCCACATCAATGCATGGAGTGCAAAAAAACCTTCTGTTATTATGAATCTCTTATAAGACATCAAAAAGTCCACTCAGGAGAGAAACCATATCAATGTAAGGAGTGTGGAAAGAGCTTTACTCATAGAAGTCATCTTAATTCCCACAAAAGGATCCATACAGAAGAGAAGCCATATAAATGTGTGGAATGTGGAAAGGGCTTTAAGTGGAATTCTAGTCTTACCTCCCACAAAAGGATCCACACAGGAGAGAGACCATATCAATGTAAGGAGTGTGGAAAGAGTTTTGCTCGTAGCAGTCATCTTAATTCGCACAAAAGGATCCACACAGGTGAGAAGCCATATTAGTGCATGGAATGTGAAAAGACTTTTCATTAGAACAGTAATCTGAATTCCCATAAATGGATCCATGCGGGAGGAAAACCATATAAATGTGTGCCATGTGGAGAGGGCTTTAAAAAGAGTTGTCATCTCACTTTCCATGAAAGAATCCATACTGGGCGGTGGGGTAGATGAGGTCTGATCGGGCCCATGCAGCTATCCTGGAAACTGTAAGGAGTTGGCCCGTGTCATTTCAGCCTGGCCCACGCCTTCCTGATTTGCCTGCATGTGCACGGGCCTAGTTCGCCACCTCCATCGGCAGGGCAACAAAAGTTGTCTGGAAATTTTATGAATATGGGGAAAGTAATTACATATAAGGATATTCTAAATGAATATTCTAAAATCTAAATATTCTAAAATCTAGAAAAGAATTACTAGAGGAAGGGATAGAACTGGAATGGTGGGCATACCTGCAGATTAAATCACGCTATATGAAAGATAGAAAAGAATGGGGTATTAAGAAAGAATTAACGGAGTTAGACAAAATTTTACTAGGAGTGGATGAAAAGGCAATAAAGAAAATTTACCAATATTTATTGGAGTATAAAATGGCAGAAGTACAAGTGAAGGAAACTGGTAGCATGGGCCCAAAAGTTTGGTTATAATATTGATCTGGACAATATACAGTAAGAAAGGGTCTTATTTTGGGGGAAACACAGGTAATTATATTTGTTGTTATGTTAAAAATATGTATAGAAATGACAAAACCTGGGTGGGGACACTGTCCAATGTTTTTAATGTTTATTTAATAAAAAACTTTTTTTAAAAAAGAGAGAGAACGTTTCAATGCATGGAGTGTGAAAATACTTCATTGTACCAGTAATCTGAATGACCATAAAAGGATCCTTGCAGGAGAGAAGCCATATAAATGTGTGCAATGTGGAAAGGGCTTTAAAAAGAGTTGTGATCTCGCTTCCCATGAAAGAATCCATGGGGGTGGGGGCCATATGAATGCACGGAGTGTGGAAAGAACTTGACAAGGAATAGCGCTCTTTACTTGGCATAGTAGAATACACATGCAGGAGAAACCATATCACTAAAGGGAGTGTGGGAAGAGGTTCAATAGAAATACAGCTTTATGACTGCAGTTGTGCCCAAAATTCCCATTGCTCAGCGAAACAGTTGTTAAGTGAGTTGTGCTCCATTTTATGACATTTTACTACATTTGCTAAGTGAATCATTTAACGCTATTGTTAAGGGAATCTGGCTTCCCCATTGACTTTGCTTTTCAGAAGGACAAGGACCCTGCAACCCTCATAAATGTGAGTGACTTGTCAAACATCTGAATGTAAATCATGTGACCATGCTTCAACAGTCACAAGTGTGAAAAATGGTCATAAGACACTTTTTTCAGTCCCGTTGTAGCTTCAAAAAGTCAGTAGATGAACTTTTCTAAGTTGAAGACTACATGTCTGGGAATTCAACATAATTCAACCAAAAGCAATAGAACAAGATCACATATATAGCAATGTATCATGGGAAAAGAATTTCAGATTGATGAATTTCTCCCACAAAATAAACCGGAATGACAAGTGAAATCCATGTTCAAAAGAACTTTTTGAAGTGTCCTCCCCGCTCCTCCTTCAGACAAAAGCTGCGCTTTTTGTCTGTCCATTGCAACGCAGTACCCAAGATTTACTTTGACAGTGGTGGGGCTTGAGGGATGGTCAATCCCCGTTCATGGCCGGCGAAGGCGGAAGGCAATTCCTCCCACCAGACCAGACCAGACCAGACCAGCCTGGCAGGAGAGGGATGGGAAACCGAGCAGTACCGAAAGAATCTATCTATCTCTTTCTCCCTCCCTCCCTCCATCTCTCTCTCATAAATATACATATGCTTGATCAGATCATTCTGTCGCTCTATCACACCACCTCATGCTCTCCACGGCACTACTTCATCCTCCATCCCACCATCGTCTCACTTTGTTCGTCTTCATTCTTTGCCAATTCTCCTTGCTCTCCGCTGTAATGGAGCAGGAGGATGAGTAATTTACTGTCTGGTGGCTACAAGGAGAGGTGGTGGGTGGGTGGAAGACAAAACGAGGCGGTGGGCGGAAGCTGAAGCAAGGTAGCGAGTGCGGAGCTGCCCACGCACAGGCTTACCTGAGGGCCCTGCAGCCAGGCCATCAACGTCCTGACAACTGCCTGGCCTTGTAGCGGTGGCTCCAGAAACTCTTCCCACGACCCTGCGTGGACGCCAGCCTGTTTCTCATTGGTCACTGCTGCAATGGAACAAGAAGCTGAGCAACGCACATGGGGTCCTGGACGGGGCTGCCGCAAGATGAGGCAGTCAGGATGTCGATGGCCTGGTTGTGGGGCTCTCAGGTAAGCCAGTGTGAGGTATCGATGGCAGCTCTACACCTCCTTCCTTCATCCTCCACCAGAATGGGATGGGATGGGATGGGCTGAAGTGATGTGGACCAGCTCCTTACAGTTTCCAGGATGGCTGCATGGGCCGGATCTGATCTCATCGCGGGCCGCATCCGGCCCCCAGGCCTTGAATTGGAAACCCCTATACTAAGTCTTCACTTCCCATCCTGTGACTCTTCCACCCTCTTATTTTCCCTCACTTCAGGGCTGAATTAACCCACAACCACTTTGGCTTCAAAGAGAGTCTCCTGTTCCTTTTGAGCCTCCACAGAGATTTTCTCTATATTTACTTAGCAGGGGTGGGAGGAAGGGAATAAGAGGAGGAGGTTTTTGACGAGGAGGAGTAGAGATGGAGTGAGAGAGGAGGGAGGGTTTTTTTGGTTCTAGGGAAAGGGTTTTGGGGAGGATAGGAAAAGAGGCAATTCAAGAGAGGGGAGAGGAAGAATGGCGACCAGCCACATGAGTACCATCTCATCACGTGACTTGCCTGCTTCTGTCACTCCAGGGCTTAGTTTGCCAACAACCACATGAAACAAATCTGGGCTTCAAAGAGAGGCTCCTGTTCCTTTTCAGCTTCCACAGAGATTTTCTCAATATTTACAAGATCATTCTTAGACATTAAAAAAAAAGAAAAGCCTAGAAATTGCTGCCTGCTGCAGACAGCCAATGTCAGAGGGAACCTTTTCCTTCTATTCCAATGCCCATCATCCCAGGCCCGCATGGAACATGACAATCTGCCCTTCGCCCTAGCAGGGTCCATCTGGCGTTGCACGCAGGATCCACCAGGGGGCTCCCCAGGTAGCCGTTGGAAAGGCAGGGAGGCCCTCACCCGGTTCAGGAGGGAACTGAGCATGCGCTCTTTCACCACTTCCGAGACTCTGGCGGGGTATTTTGCAGAGAAGTCTGAAAGCGCGTCCGTCTTTTCTACAGTGCCCGATTCTGCTCCCCCCCCCGCCCCTCCCTCGCTACGAGCCTTAGGCTGAGCCTTTCCAGCAGTCCAAGAGGCTGCAAGGAATCCTTGCACGGAGGGAGATCAAGACCTGACTCCGGAGTTCAGTAAGTGGGGCGGGACTTTTTCTTCCACGGGCTGGACCGTGCATGGAGAGATGCAAGACTTCATCAAGTTCGGAGTCCTGGAAAGTGGGGAGCCCCTTTTCCCATGTTCCCCTGCCGCCTCTGTGCATGCATGCACGGGCCAGGCAGGGAAGAAACAAAAAGCTACGGTCCCGCTGCGTTGCCTCCTGGAGGAAAATCGGGACCCACAGAAAAGTCGGAGCCATTCAGAATTAGTCGAAAAATGAGAAACCTCTTTCCGGGAGATGCCTGAATCAAAATATCTTGTTAGGTCGTAGCTGCTTTATTGATTCGGGTATTATTTGTTTGTTGATTGTGATTTCTCAGCTACCCATATTGGTTTGGGCCAGGAGGTTAATGGAGTTCTGCTATCTAAAGCTATACTGGAAATTCAAATATTACTTGATTTACCTAATCGAGTTTAAGCAAAATTAATGGAATAAATTGGAATTAGAAATCAAAAACATGTTTCAAATTTATGAATCCAAAGTTTTTAGTTCTTGATAGAAGTTGATCCAGAAGGTGACTACAGAAATATGTTAGTCTACCTATTAAGATTTTCCCCGCTTTTTCCAGATACTGTTGGGTTCATAAGAATTTCTTATTTCTTGGGTTTTTGTGGATGCTCAGTTGTTAAGTTAGTCAGTCTGTATTTCTGAAAGTTCCTTTTGTTTTCCATTTCAGATTTAAAAGTTGGAAATCTTTCCTGGTTCCCTTGGAGTCCGAAGTCTCTTGTGTGGCAAGAGAGCTGAAAGGCCTTTAGGAGATTTGGCCAGACCTCTTCTGATCAGTAAAACATGGGAGATCCATTCATCCATTTTGGAGCTGCATTAGAGACCAGAGAAATGATGGAGGGACAAAGCCCAGCAGATGCAGCAGTTAGAAAAGGCCCTCCAGCTACTCAGCCTTGGAGCTGTGGGAAGAAGGGGGCAAGTCCTGGGCAGAAGAACCAAGAAGAGGAAGCCAATAGTTCAGAGGTCCAATGCTTTGACTTCAGAAAGGTGCAGTTCCAGGAGGGGAAGAGTCCCCGAGGTGTTTGCACTCAGCTTCACCGCCTTTGCCGTCAGTGGCTGCAGCCGGAAAGACACACCAAGGCTCAGATGATGGACCTGGTGCTCCTGGAGCAGTTCCTGGCTGTCCTTCCCCCAGAGATAGAGAAATGGGTGCGGGAGTGTGGAGCAGAGACCAGTTCCCAGGCGGTGGCCCTGGCCGAAGGCTTCTTGCTGAACCAGGAGGCGGAAAAGATGCAAGAACAGTTGCAGGTGGGAGATTGTAATCTTAGCAGCTCTAAAGAGGAGCTCTCTGAGTTTGTGATTTCCTTTTTTGCAGAGTTTTCTGGGATTATTAACACCTAAGGCCAGTTGTTCCCTTTTTCTTCCTGAGGATATGTTTGGGACAATTCTTCCATTCTATTTAGTGTTTCATTAATGGATATTGGGGTGGCCTAATTTAAAGGTTCAGTATGATAATTCATGAGTGTTCTTTCTTTGTTTCTCGTATCACATCATGTCCAGAAATCCTTGGAAGCTGTGACTGAATATCCCAAGGGGAGGAAAGATTCATTCAGATTTTCTCAAGAGCTGCTGTTCAGGGAGACTTTGCACAAAGATCAAAGCCAGGATACCACACCAGGTAAGAAAAGCTCTTTCTGTGTAATATAACATTTAGCTGATACTTTTGCTCCTCTTGATTGGAATCTCTCTCTCTCTATAACAAATCTGCTTCCACCATTTTTGTCTTTCTCACAGAGAGTAGAAAACTGTCCTTGGAAATTTTAGAATCACCTCCTCTTTGTGGTGGGGCTGAAGGATTGGCTGAACCGCTACTTCAGGTAAGGGGGAAAAGGTTGAGAAAATGTCCATGAATCTTGGATGGATTTTATTTTGTTCTAGAGTTTATTGTAGTAAATTGCTGTTTCTACGCAATACGAATCTGACATCCGGTCATTCAAAACTGATATGCAGCCTGGCCTATCTCTACCTTCTGAGGGGATCCTTTCTGAGACGCTTTCATTGACCAGACTGTTGTCAGCATTGGGGCTCTTCCTTCTGTCTCCCAGGGTGGTTTTCATATATCATAAAAAATACTTTTTTTCCTTTTTAAAAACATTTGGGACAACTGTGATTTGTTGACTGATAATCTCCATAGACATATACCAGTGATGGCGAACCATTTCAGCACCGAGTTCCCAAACTGGAATGCCCTCGCCCCAGAGCGCCGGAAACCAGAAAAGGAGCTTGGAATGGTGTGCATACCCACAGAGGGCTCTGCTTGCCACCTCTGGCATGCGTTCCATGGGTTCGCCATCACGGACATATACTATTACAAGTGGTCTTATTCTGTGTTCTGCAGAATATGCCTATTTTGTTCACCGGATATCTCTGAATTGGTGGAAGAAAACTGACAAATTATTCTTGGGATTATCTGTTAAAAGGAAAACTTGTTTCCTTGTTCAGGATGTTGTGTCTTTTGAGGACGTGGCTGTGTATTTCTCCAAGGAGGAGTGGTCTCAACTGGATGCTGACCAAAAAGCGCTCCACGGAGAAGTCATGCTGGAGAATTCCAGGAATCTGTTTTCTCTGGGTAAGAATCCCTGTCTCTGCTGAGAAACAGAGAGAAGTTATGGGGCGGTGGGCTTAGATGTGATTACTGATTAAAACATCACTTATTTATTTATCTCCTGCCTATATTTTTTTGAAATATAAAAGGCAGCGAACAGACCCAACATTTCTTTCACCTGCTGTTTTCCCTACAACAGCAACCCTGTGACATTGGTTGATCTGACAGAGATTGGCCCAAAGTCACCCAGCCAGCATTCATGCCTAAGGCAGAACTAGTACTCACAGTCACCCAGTTTGAAGCCTGGTGCGTTAACTGTTCACCAAACTGAATTTATAGAGGGAGGAAATTTATTGAAAGAAAAATTGGGAAACAGCCTAGATTTCCTTTTTACATAAAGGAATTGATTTTTTTTAATGCTTTCTGCTCATATAATAGAACATTTCGTGCCATAGAAGATATTAGCGAGAATCTGAGGGACACATAGGGATGATGTCATCTCTTGAGCAAGATTCTGCCTACCAGAGTTTGGTATTCATATCTGAACCTGGTTAACGGCTCCCCAATGGGCCTGAGCTTCTATAACCAAGACTTTCATTTTAATTTTTCTTTTTCAAGGCTTTAATGTTCAAGAGGATAAGAATTGCAAGGAGGTAGGCCAAGCTATCCATCTGAAAGAGGAAAAAGGGAAAGTTTCAGATCAGATGCAACCAAAGAGTGATGAAGCAAAGCAATCACAAGGTGGAATTAAAAAAGGCTTTCCTCGGGTCAGTTGGCTTTCTAACCGTGCAAACATCATTACGGTAGAACGACCATATCAATGCATGGAATCTGGAAAGAGCTTTAATAAATCCGATCATCTTAATTTTCATAAAAAGATCCATACAAAGAAGAAGCCACATCAATGCATGAAGTGCAGAAAAACCTTCTGTTATTATTACTCTCTCATGAGACATCGAAGGATTCACAAAGGAGGTAGACCTTATAAATGCATGGAGTGTGGAAAGACCTTTACTTCTAACATTAATCTTAATTCCCACAAGAGGATCCACACAGGAGAGAATCTACATCAATGCATGGAGTGTGGAAAGGGCTTTAAGTGGAATTCTGCTCTTATCTCCCACAAAAGGATCCATAAAGAAGAGAGACCATATCAATGTGTGGAATGTGGAAAGGGCTTTAAGTGGAATTCTGGTCTTACCGACCACAAAAGGATCCACACAGGAGAGAAACCATATCAATGTAAGGAGTGTGGAGGGAGGTTTACTTGTAGCAGTAGTCTTAATTCTCACAAGAAGATCCACACAGGAGAGAAGCCATATCAGTGCATGGAGTGTGGAAAGAGCTTTGGTAGTAAATATGCTCTGATTCAACATAAAAGCATCCATACAGAGGAGAAGCCATATCAATGCATGGAGTGCAGAAAAACCTTCTGTTACAATCATTCTCTCATAAGGCATCAAAGGATTCACAAAGGAGAAAGTCCTTATAAATGCATGGAGTGTGGAAAGAGCTTTACTTGTAGCAGTAGTCTTAATTCCCACAAAAGGATCCACACAGGAGAGAAGCCATATCAATGCATGGAGTGTGGAAAGACGTTTGCTTTTAATAGCTATCTTGATTCCCACAAAAAGATCCACACAGGAGAGAAGCCATATAAATGTGTGGAATGTGGAAAGACCTTTACTCGTAACAGTTATCTTAATTCTCACAAGAGAATTCACACAGAAGAGAAACCGTATCAATGTAAGGAATGTGGAAGGAGGTTTACTTGTAGCAGTCGTCTTAATTCCCACAAGAGGATCCACACAGGAGAGAAACTATATCAATGCATGGAGTGTGGAAAGACCTTTACTTGTACCAGTGATCTTAATTCACACAAGAGGATCCACACAGAAGAAAAGCCATATAAATGTGTGGAATGTGGAAAGGGCTTTAAATGGAATTCTGCTCTTACCTCCCACAAAAGGATCCATACAGGAGAGAAGCCATATAAATGTGTGGAATGTGGAAAGACCTTTACTCGTAACAGTTATCTTAATTCCCACAAGAGGACTCACACAGGAGAGAAACCGTATCAATGTAAGGAGTGTGGAAAGACGTTTGCTTTTAATAGTTATCTTGATTCCCACAAAAAGATCCACACAGGAGAGAAACCGTATCAATGCATGGAGTGTGGAAAGAGCTTTGCTTTTAGCAGTAGTTTTTATTGCCACAAAAGGATCCACACAGGAGAGAAGCCATATAAATGTGTGGAATGTGGGAAGGGCTTTAAGCAGAAATCTGCTCTTACCTCCCACAAAAGGCTCCACACAGGAGAGAAGCCATATAAATGTGTGGAGTGTGGAAGGAGCTTTGCTTCTGCCAGTCATCTTGATTCACACAAGAAGACCCACCACAGAGAGCAGCCATTTCGGCAAGATGTATAACAATTAAAGAGGACAATTACAGCAAATTAAATGATCAAATAAAGGCGGATCTAGAAAGATGGGGAAAGTTGCAACTCTCCCTTATGGGGAGAATCGCAACCGTAAAAATGAACATCTTGCCAAAAATTCTTTTCTTATTTCAGAACACACCTATAAAATTAGACAAAGAATATTTTAGAAATTTGAACAAAATGATATCTAAATTTATTTGGCAAGGGAAAAGACCTAGAATTAAATTTAAATTATTACTAAAGAAAGAGGAGGATTCGGCTTTCCGGACTGGGAAAGATATTAACAATAGGATCTTTTTATCACATGTGCTGGTTATATATAAAAGCTAGGGAATTTTGGCACCAGATAAAGACATGGCTGGAAGAGATACTAGACCAAAATATAGATTTGAAACCAGAATTATTCCTACTAGGAATCACAAAAGAGAAATATGACAAAAGACAGATATACCTAATGCTGAATATTATAACTGCAGCAAGACTGGTTTATGAGCAGTATTGGAAAACCGAAGACACCCCCCCCCCCCCCGGGAAGAAGAAATATTAAAGAAAAATTTGGCCTGCTCAGAAATGGACAGGCTGACCTTAGAACTAAAAAATAAGGGTGAGACAGAATACTTTGAAATATGGAACAAACTGTATCAATGGCTGGAAAGGAAGAAAAGGAGTCGGAGAAGAAAAGACAGGGTTTGGAGAACGGAAACTGGACAATGCTTAGATAAACAAACAAAGTCAAGGGATATGTTTACAAGATCAAAATAGCGATGCATGATGAGTAGTACCCTGTTTCCCCCAAAATAAGACATCCCCTGATAATAAGCCCAATTGGGCTTTTGTGTGCATGGCAATAAGGCCAAGCGCTTATTTCAGGATTCAAAGAAATATAAGACAGAGTCTTATTTTTGGGGAAACACGGGTAATTATATTTGTTGTTATGTTAAAAATGTGTACAGAAATGACAAAACCACGATGGTCACACTGTGTCCAATGTTTTTAATATTTATTTAATAAAAAACTTTTTTTTTAAAAGGGAGAAACCGTATCAATGCATGGAGTGTGAAAATACTTCATTATACCAGTAATCTGAGTTACCATAAAAGGATCCATGCAGGATAGAAGCCATATAAATGTGTGCAATGTGGACATGGCTTTAAAAGGAGTTGTGATCTCACTTCCTATGAAAGAATCCATGGGGGGGGGGGGTAGAGATCATATGAATGCATGGAGTGTGGAAAGAGCTTTGCAAGGAATAACGCTCTTTACTTGCCGTAGTAGAATCCACATGCAGGATAAACCATATCAATAAAGGAAGTGTGGGAAGAGGTTCAATAGAAATACAGGTAATTATGACTGCAGTTTGAGCCCAAAATTCCCATTGCTAAGCGAAACAGTTGTTAAGTGAGTTGTGCTCCATTTTATGACATTTGTGCCACATTTGTTAAGTGAATCATTGGAATGGTTAAGTTAGTAACGCTATTGTTAAGGTAATCTGGCTTTTCCATTGATTTTGCTGGTCAGAAGGTTACAAAAAGTGATCATATGACCCAGAGATATTGCAACCATTAAAAATTGAGTCAGTTGCCAAGCATTTGAAGTTTGATCAGGCTACCATGAGGATGCTGCAATGGTCGCAAGTGTTGAAAATGGTCACAAGTCACTTTTTTCAGTGCTGGTGTAACTTTGAACAATCACTAAATGAAGTGTTGTAATTGAGGACTAGATATAGTTGACTAAAATCCCACGCAAATACCATTTGAGTAGATTTATTTATTTATTTATTTATTTATTTATTTATTTATTTATTTATTTATTTATTTATTTAAATTTCTATGCCGCCCAACTCCCGGGGGACTCTGGGCGGCTAACAGCAGGTATAGAAACATATAAGCAATAAAAGCAATTTAAAAAACATGTTAAAATACTATCAATATTTAAAAAAGAACTTTCACTGACACATGCATACGTGGGCCGATCTAACAAGACCACATCTTAGGGTCATCGGCCCCAGGCCTGCCGGAAAAGCCAGGTCTAATACCCTTTCCGGAAGGCCAGTAAGGTGGGGGTAGTACGGATCTTGGGAGGTAGTTGGTTCCAAAGAATCTGAGCCGCTACAGAGAAGGCCCTCCCCCACGGACCCGCCAGCCGACATTGTCTAGCTGACGGGACCTGGAGAAGGCCGACCCTGTGCGATCTCACTGGGTGTTGGGAGGAATGCAGTAGAAGATGGTCACGCAGATAAACTGGTCCTGAGCCATATAGGGCTTTAAAGGTAAGAACCAACATCTTAAATTGCATCCGGAGACCAATCGGAAGCCAGTGCAGCTGGCGAAGGATGGGCTTAGTGTGGGTGTATCTTGAGGCACCCACAACAGCTCACGCAGGTGCATTCTGGACTAACTAGTCTCCGAACACTCTTCAAGGGTAGCCCCATGTGGAGCGCATTGCAGTAATCAAGCCATGAGATGATAAGGGCATGAGTGACTGTGAGTAGAGCCTCTTGATCCAAATAGGGCCGGAATTGGTGCACTAGGCGAACCTGTGCGAAGGTCCCCCTAGCCACAGCTGTCAAGTGGTGGTCTAATTTCAGCTGTGGGTCTAGGAGGACACCCAAATTGCGAACCCTTTCTGCGGGGATTAAATTTTCTCCCCCCAGAACAGTGGAAGAATGATCTACCTGGTCCTTCGGAGGCAATATCCACATCCACTCGGTCTTGTCGGGGTTTAGTTTGAGCCTGTTGACTCCCATCCAGACCTTTACATCTTCCAGGCACCGATCCATCACGTCCACTGCTTCACTGAATTGACATGGGGTGGAGAAACCTCACCCCGTGTCTTCGGATGATCTCACCCAGTGGTTTCATGTAGATGTTAAATAAGAGAGGGGAGAGAACCGAACCCTGAGGCACCGCACCCCACAGACGAGGGGACGAGGGGTCGATCTCTGTCCCCCTGCCAACACTGACTGTGACCGAGCAGAGAGATAGGAGGAGAACCACTGTAGAACTCCCAACTCCCTTAGTTGGCACAGAAGGATACCGTGGTCAACGGTATCGAAAGCAGCTGAGAGGTCAAATAGCACCAAGATGGAGAAAAAAAAAACCCTTGGGCTCGCCAGAGATCATCCATCAGCAGTTTCCGTGCTGTAGCCGGGCCTGAAACCCGATTGAAAAGGGTCTAGATAATCCGTTTCCTCCAATAACCGTTGGAGTTGGAGCGCCACCACTTTCTCAACAACCTTACCCACAAAGGGTAGGTTGGAGACTGGACGAAAGTTCTTAAATTCTGCTGGATCCAGGGAAGGCTTCTTGAGGGGCCTAACCACTGCAAACTTCAACGGCTGCGGGACGGACCCCTCTCTCAAGGAGGTATTAATCAAAACTTGGAGCCAGCCTCGTGTCACCTCCCTGCTGGAAGAAACCAGCCAGGAGGGGCACGGGTCCAATAAACAAGTGGCGGAGCTCATAGCTCCAATAGGCTTCTCCACTTCCTCAGGGGTCACGGGCTCAAATTCCTCCCATAAAATAGGACTAAGATCTGCCCGTCATCTCAGTCTGAACTGCCCAATCAGAGTCCAGGTCCATCCGAATCTGAGCGACTTTATCCAACAGAAACTACAAATTCCTCAGCTCTACCCTGTAAAGGTTCCTCCTTTCCCTCTGTTAAGTAGGGAGTGAGTTACCTTAAACAGGGCGGCCAGGCGTGAATCCGCGGATGCAATAAGAGCGGAAAAATGGGAACATTTTGCCGCCCGTATCGCCACTAAGTAAGTCCTAATAAAGGTTCTTAGAAGTGTTCGATCAGATTCAGACTTACTGGATCTCCAGTGTCGCTCTAGATGTCTCTTATGGCGTTTCATCTCCCGGAGCTCCTTGTTAAACCAGGGAGCCCTCCGGGATCCACTGCCACAGAGAGGTCTCAAAGGCGCAATCCGATCCAGAGCCCAGATGCCGCCCTATTCCAGGTGGCTACCAGGGCCTCAGATGGACTGTGGACAAGGGATTCAGGTATCTCCCCAAGCTCCTTCTGGAACCCCTCAGGGTCCATCAGGCGTCTGGGGCGGAACCATTTAATCGGTTCCACCTCCCTGCAATGGAGTGGTGCCTTAAAGTCCAATCTCAGCAGGAAACGATCCGACCATTGGCTGCCTGAGGAAGACGAGCTGACAGCCAAATCAGGAGAAGGAACCATTTGGCTGCACACTAAACGCAAGAAATCTTTCTCCCCTTTCGCTCGAAGAGGCTGTGCAGATACGATGAGTCTCACAAAGACTAATTTCTGGTGGAGTTTTGAAGAGAGAAAGATTTCTTGCATTCAGCGTGCAGCCAAATGGTTCCTTCTCCTGGTGCTGTGTCTTAAGTGCACTCTTCTCCCCCTCCCCCCCCCCGCCGAGAGAGACGGGCACGTTTGGAAGAGACGAGGAAGTGCGTGCCCAGCTGCTTCTGCCACTGAGCCTGGCTAGAAGTTTGGCTGTCAGCTTTCTCAGGCAGCCCGCGAGAGTTTCTTCCCCCTCCCGCTTCGCTCAAGAGCCGGAGGTGGGGGAGGATCAGTGGACACAACACCGAGGAACGCGATGGAGCTACAATTTCCATGTAGGACGCACGTCTCGCGGCCCACCCCACCCAACCTGCCACCCCCAAATTGTGCCCCACCGTGAGACGCCTATCCTACCTGGGATTTGTAGCTCCATCATGTTCCTCATTGTGTCCAGAGAAGCCCATTGTGAAAGAAAACTTCTCGCGAATTCGAGAAGTTTGATTGAACTCGTGACAAGTTTTCTTTTACAATGGGCTTCTCTGGACACAACGCTGAGGAACACGACGGAGCTACAAGTCCCAGGTAGGACGCGCGTCTCACAGCCCACCCTGCCCCGCCCCACCTGCCACCCCCAAATTGCGCCCCACCGCAAGACGCCCGTCCTACCTGACACTTGTAGCTCTGTCGCATTCCTCGGCGTTGTGTCCAGAGAAGCCCATTGTAAAAGAAAACTACTCACAACTTCGAGAAGTTTGATTGAACTCGCGACAAATTTTCTTTTACAATGGCTTCTCTGGACACAACGCTGAGGAATGTGACGGTGCTACAAGTGTCAGGTAGGATGTGCGTCTCGCGGCCCAACACATCCCACCTGCCAGAAATGAGTCTCTGTGAGACTCGTCACGCCACCGCCGCTGCCTTGTGGAGCAGGACTCTGCAAGGCTTGTGCTGTTGCATGCACGAACGGCAGCAGGACCCCAGCTGTGCCGGTATGATGAAGCTTGCGGCAGTCCTGCAGTTCATGCATGCAACGGCACAACAAGCCTTGCAGAGTCCTGCTCCATGAGGCAGCGGCAGTGGGCCAGCCACTCGGCCTGCGCCAAATACCGGAAGAAGAGGCGGCGGCGATGGGATATCCAGTCCCACACTCACTGCCTACTGCACCCCCCAAATAATAAGCCCCCTCCCCGATAATAAGGCCAAAGCCATATTTCAGGGTTTAAAAAAATATTAGGCCCTGTCTTATTTTGGGGAAAACACGGTATGCTATATTAATATTATTTCTACTGCATTGTTAATATTGTTAACTATTGCTACTATACTTGTGGAATGGAATGGAATTCTTTATTACCAAGTGTGATTGGACGCACAAGGAATTTGTCTCCGGTGCATAAGCTCTTAGTGTACATACAAGCAATGTACTCTGTAGCAGTAGACAACAATATTTTTATTCTTACAAACACTGGACTGTCTTTAATTCCTCTCTGGAGTTTCCTCTGTTGTTTTCCTTCTTTATTAATGGGCAGCAGGTAAAGCACCTTCCCAACATTGGGCTTGGCTTATGCAATGTCACGCTTTATGACCGCATCACTTAATGATGGAAGTTCTTATCCAAATTCTATTACTTAACCAAGAACTACATGTACAGGTGGTGCACAATATATGACCACAATTGAGGCAAGAATTTACGTTGCTAAGTGAGAAATTTGTTAAGTGAGGTTGGCCCCATTTTACGACTCTTCTTGCCACATTTGCTAAGTAAATCACTGGAATTATTAAAGTAGTAACGTTGCTGTTAAGTGAATTTGGCTTCCCCATTGACTTTGCTTGTCAGAAGGACAAGGACACTGCAACCATCATAAATGTGAGTGACTTGTCAAACATCTGAATGTAATATCACAGTAGATGAACTGTTCTAAGTTGAGGACTACCTGTCTGGGAATTCAACATAATTCAACATAATTCAACCAAAAGCAATAGAACAAGATTTATTTAATCGTTCTTATAGGCTGCCCAACTCCCATGGGAGTATATGAATGTATCATGGGAAAACAATTTCAGAATGATGAATTTCTCTCACAAAAGAAACCCGAATGAGAAGTGAAATCCATGTTCAAAAGCACTTTTTGAAGTGTCCTCCCTGCTCCTCTTCCTCCTCCAGACAAAGGCTGTGCTTTTCGTCTGTCCATTGCAACACAGTACCCAAGATTTACGTTGACAGCGGTGGGGCTTTAGGGATGGTCAATTCCTCCCACCAGACCAGACCAGACCACCCTGGCGGGAGAGGAATGGGAAACCAAGGGTTACCGAAAGCATATATATCTCTCTCTCTCTGTCTCTCTCTCTCCCTCTCCCTCTCCCTCTGTCTCTCTCTCTCTCTCTTTCACACACACACACACACACACACACTTGATCAGATCATTCTCTCGCTCTCTCACTCCACCTCATGCTCTCCATGGCGGCCGGCACTGCTTCATCCTCCATCCCACCATCGCCTCACTTTGTTCGTCTTCATTCTTCACCACTTCTCCTTGCCTCTCCGCCATTATTTATTTATTTATTTATTTATTTATTTATTTATTTATTTATTTATTTATTTATTTATTTATTTATTTATTTATTTATTTATTTATTTATTACGATTCTTATATGCCGCCCTACTCCCTGGGGACTCAGGGTGGCCCACAACATATATAAGAGCAGCTATAGTAAAAACAGCAATAAAATACCAATTAAAAAAATAAAAACAACACAAGCAACAGTCGCAGGAGCCTCTCCTTCTATTCCAATGCCCATCATCCCAGGCCCGCATGGAACATGACAATCTGCCCTTCGCCCTAGCAGGGTCCATCTGGCGTTGCACGCAGGATCCACCAGGGGGCTCCCCAGGTAGCCGTTGGAAAGGCAGGGAGGCCCTCACCCGCTTCAGGAAAGAACTGAGCATGCGCTCTTTCACCAGGTCCGAGACTCTCTCGGTGTATTTTGCAGAGAAGTCTGAAAGCACGTCTGTCTTTTCTACAGTGCCCGATTCTGCTCCTCCCCGCCCCTCCCTCGCTACGAGCCTTAGGCTGAGCCTTTCCAGCAGTCCAAGAGGCTGCAAGGAATCCTTGCACGGAGGGAGATCAAGACCTGACTCCGGAGTTCAGTAAGTGGGGGGACTTTTTCTTCCACGGGCTGCACCTTGCATGGAGAGACGCAAGACTTCATCAAGTTCGGAGTCCTGGAAAGTGGGGAGCCCCTTGTCCCATGTTCCCCTGCCGCCCCTGTGCATGCATGCCCGGGCCAGGCAGGGAAGAAATCAAAAGCTACGGTCCCGCTGCGTTGCCTCCAGGAGGAAAATCGGGACCCACAGAAAAGTCGGAGCCATTCAGAATTAGGCGAAAAGTGAGAAACCTCTTTCCAGGAGATGCCTGAATCAAAATACCATGTTAGGTCGTAGCTGCTTTATTGATTCGGGTATTATTTGTTTGTTGATTGCGATTTCTCAGCTACCCATATTGGTTTGGGCCAGGAGGTTAATGGAGTTCTGCTATCTAAAGCTATACTGGAAATTCAAATATTACTTGATTTACCTAATCGATTTTTAGCAAAATTATTTGAATAAGTAGGAATTAGAAATCAAAAACATGTTTTAAATTTATGCATCCAAAGTTTTTAATTCTTGATAGAAGTTGATCCAGAAGGTTACTACAGAAATATGTTAGTCTACCTCAGGGGTCCCCAAACTTGGCAACTTTAAGACTTGTGGACTTCAACTCCCAGAATTATGGGAGTTGAAGTCCACAAGTCTTAAAGTTGTCAAGTTTGAAGACCTCTCGTCTACCTATTAAGATCCCCCCCTTTTTTTCCAGATATTGTTGGGTTCATAAGAATTTCTTATTTGGGTTTTTATGGATGCTCAGTTTTAAGTTGGTCAGCCGGTATTATTGGAAGTTTCTTTTGTTTTCCGTTTCAGATATATAAGTTGGAAATCTTTCCTGGTTCCCTTGGAGTCCAAAGTATCTTGTGTGGGAAGAGGGCTGAAAGGCCTTTAGGAGATTTGGCCAGACATCATCTGATTAGTAAAACATGGGAGATCCATCCATCCATTTTGGAGCTGCATTAGAGACCAGAGAGAAGATGGAGGGACAAAGCCCAGCAGATGCAACAGTTGGAAAAGGCCCTCCAGCTACTCAGCCTTGGAGCTGTGGGAAGAATGGGGCAAGTCCTGGGCAGAAGAGCCAAGAAGAGGAAGCCAGGAGTTCAGAGGTCCAATGCTGTGACTTCAGAAAAGTGCAGTTCCAGGAGGGGAAGAGTCCCCGAGATGTTTGCAGTCAGCTTCACCGCCTTTGTCGTCAGTGGCTGCAGCCGGAAAGACACACGAAGGCTCAGATGCTGGACCTGGTGCTCCTGGAGAAGTTCCTGGCTGTCCTTCCCCCAGAGATGGAAAAATGGGTGCGGGAGTGTGGAGCACAAACTAGTTCCCAGGCGGTGGCCATGGCCGAAGGCTTCCTCCTGGCCCAGGAGTTGGAAGAGATACAGGTGTGATAATGTTATAGTTTCAGCTCTAAAGAGAATCTCTCTGAATTTCTCAATTCCTTTTTCGTAGAGTTTTTTGGGATTATTAACATCTAAGGCCAGTTGTTTCATTTTTCTTCCAGAGGATGTATTTGGGGCAATTCTTCCATTCTCTTTCAACTTTCGCAAATGGACATTGGGGTCTGCTAGTTTGAAGGTGCAGTATGATAATTCATTAGTGCTCTTACTTTGTTTCTCGTCTCACATCATGTCTAGAAATCCTTGGAAGCTATGACTGAATGTCCCAAGAAGAGGCAAGATTCATTCAGATCTCAAGAACTTCTGTTCAGGGAGACCTTTCTCAAAGATCAAAGTCACGACGCCACTCCAGGTAAGAAAAGCTCTTTCTGTGTGATGTGAGATTTCTTTTATTATTATTATTATTATTATTATTTATATTTTTTTCTTAAATTACATAAAAGCTCTATATCTACAAGAACAATGTGTTGATTGGGTACCTTTTAAGAAGTACTGTATTTTTCAGAGTATAAGATGCACCTTTCCCCCCCTAAAAGAGGGTCGAAATGTCGGTGCATCTTATACACCGAATACAGCCATTTTTGGCCTCCCAAAGTCCCGCCCCCGCAAAAATGGGCCCATTTTTCAAAAAAAAAAAAAGGGGTGTGCAGAGGGTTTGGGAGGCTTGCAGAGTGCTCCTGGGGGCTGGGGGAAGGCAAAAACACCCCCATTTTTGCAGGAAAAAAAAGGGTGAAAAACAGGTCATTTTTTTGCAAAAACGGGGGCGTTTTTGCCTTCCCCCCCAGCCCCCATGAGCCCTCTGCAGGTCTCCCAAACCCTCTGCACACCCCATTTTGGTGTGCAGAGGTTTTTGGAAAAACGTGTTTTTCGCAAAAACGGGGGCGTTTTTGCCTTTCCCCAGCCCCCAGGAGCACGCTACAGGCTTCCCAAGCCCTCTGCACGCCCCATTTTTCACAAAAAAATGGGTGAAAAATGGGGCGTTTTTGCCTTCTCCCAGCCCCCAGGAGCACTCTGCAGGCTTCCCAAACCCTCTGCGTGCTTCGTTTTTCGCAAAAATGGGTCTGTTTTTGCGAAAAACTGAGTGCGCAGAGGGTTTGGAAGTCCTGCAGACTGCTCCTGGGGGCTGGGGAGAACAAAAACTTTTTTTTCTTACTTACCACTTTGAAATCTTGGTGCGTCTTATACACCGGTGCGTCTTATAGTCCGAAAAATACGGTACTAATAATAATGACAGTAATAATCATAACTGTAATTGTATTCACATATTGATAGTAATATTTGCTTCTCCATACTAATTAATTTTCATTATTTGATTAATTATCAAATTAATCAAATAATGACTTATTGGCATATCTCCCATGCTCCTTCTTTGGGATCTTTTATCTTCTTACATTGTTCATGTTTGATCTAAGTATTTCATCTATCTCTACAGCTTCTTCACTCTGGTGAGCTTTCAATACACCCTTCAATGGTTCTTTCCTCACTTCAGGAATGTCTTTCTGTGTATCCTCTTTTATATTTTGATCTCTTAAGATGTAATTTGCCTTTTCTATTTCATAAGCTTTTACTATCGCTTCTTTTTTATCTTTTTGTATCATTTGTCACTTTTCTTCCCCTGTCCTTTCCTCTGTTCTTTCTATTTTCTCCTCTATTTCCTGGATTTCTTGTTCATTATTCAGTGTCATTTGCTCATGGTTTTCTGGTCTCACAACTATATCATGTATCAATTCCTTTATCTCCCTATGGTTCCTTGTCATCACTTCAGTAATATTTCTTTTAGTAATACACTTATTTTTCCCTGTTGTAACATTTTGCCTTATTTTAATGAATTAAAACATTACTCAGTAATCTGTCAAGATCCCAATGTCCCAATATCTGTCGCACCCAAAAAGCCAATATTAGAGCAGTTCACAAAATCACTCCATTAAATAATGTATTAGCAACCTCTACTTAGTTTCAAAACAAATCCAAACTGTTTCACACTCTCACACTGTCCAGCGTATTTGTAATTCTCAAAGATTCTAAAATTTGAATGTTTTCACAGTTTGTCTCGAGACGCTAAGTATAATCAATTTGCAGGTGGTGTTTAGTGTGTTCCAACGTATCTATCCAAGTCAAAACAACATTCACTTTTCACTTTTTTCAGCTCTACATAAAATCTCCGACCAGTAGGTATCGCTCTTACTCTTTTTCTCCGTTTTTGCTGCAAGTAAAATGTCTTCAAAAATATTTTTAAATAATTTTTCAAAGTCCCTCAAATCAAGATGACAAGAAAAATATACAGTAATCCAATATTTTAAAACAATTTAAATTGCTGAAAACTAGCCAATCCAGACTATCCTTTATCTTTAAGGTTGCTTCTTTCTACAATTTATTTTCTTTCTTTTCTGGATCTGACAGTAACTCCGGGTCTTGGTCTCTGTTATACTTTGGGGTGCAGGGAAAAACCCTACCACCACCTCAGTTGAGTTCCACTTTCCAAAGGGGGTGTTTTGGTGGAAATTCCACAGCAAAAATTTGAACATTGTCACCCAGATCAACCACACTGTTGCAGGACCTTTTCTTCCTTCTCTTCCATTTCACTTGTCACAGCTTCGGTTCAGCCATAATGGCCGTCCTCTCTTCCCCGGGTCAAACTATGCTGAGATGTGAGATTTCAATATTTAGCTGATTCTTTTGCTCCTCTTGATTGGAACCTCTCTCTTTATAACAAATCTGTTTCCACCTTTTTTCCCTTACAGAGAGTAGAAAGCTGTCCTTGGAAATTTTAGAATCGCCTCCTCCTTTTGGTGGGGCTGAAGGATTGCCTGAACTGCTACTTCAGGTAAGGAGGAGAAAGATCAGAAAAGGTCCATGTATCTTGGATGGATTTCACTTTGTTCTAGAGTTTATTGTAGTAAATTGCTGTTTGTAAGCAATGCGAATCTGACATCCGGTCATTCAAAACTGATATGCAGCCTAGCCTATCTCTCCCTTCTGAAGGGATCCTTTGTGAGTCACTTTATCCACCTCTCCTGCTTCGCCTTCAGATTTCATTGACCCCTTTGTTCTCAGCATTGGGGCTCTTCCTTCTGTCTCCCAGGGTTATTCTCACATACCATTTACAAAAAATACTGTTTTGCTTTTTCAAAAGCATATTTGGGACAACCATGACCTGGAGATTGAGAATCTCAATAGACATATTAAAGCTCTTCTAACACCTTCATGAAGGTGTGGAGTTGATCCATCAGTGGATAAAGTAAACCATTGGCAAAAATGTATTTCACTGTATCGAACACTATTTCACATTGCCCACCCTTGGAAGAATTGGAGCCACTGATAACTAGTGGATTTAAGACCCAACTACCAATTTGGCATTCCAACTATTTGTAACTTAATCAAATGTTGCTTCACTTGTGCCGTCAGCCAAAACAAGGACTTCATTCTGAATTCTGCAGAAGATTTTGTTCACAGGATCTCTCTCTTTGAGCTGGTGAAAGAAAACTGTCAAATTATACTTTGGGTTCTCTGTTAAAAGAAAAACTTGTTTCCTTGTTCAGGGTGTTGTGTCTTTTGAGGACGTGGCCGTGTATTTCTCCAAGGAAGAGTGGTCTCAGCTGGATGCCGACCAAAAAGCGCTCCACGGAGAAGTCATGCTGGAGAATTCCAGGAATCTGTTTTCTCTGGGTAAGAATTCTATCTCTGCTGAGAAACAGAGAGAAGTCATAGGGTGGGGGGCTTAGATATTATTTCTGATAAAAACATTTATTTATATCTAAATAAGCAGACATACCCAATATTCCTTCCTCCTGCTGTTTTCCCTACAACAACAACTCTGTGACATGGGTTGAGCTGAGGGAGACTGGCCAAAGTCACCCAGTGAGCATTCATGCCTAAGGCAGAACTAGTACTCACGGTCACCTAGTTTCTAGCCTGGTGCCTTAACTGTTTCACCAAACTGAATTTATGGAACAAGGAAATTCATTGAAAGAAACATTGGAAAACTGCATTGCCTCCCTTTTTACATAAAGGAAATGTTTTTTACTAAATGCTGTCTTCTCATAAAATAAAAAAAATATTCATTCCCAGTTCATAGGAGATATTAATGCTGAAGTGGTGCAGTGGTTAAATGCAGCCATTGCAGGCTGACTGCTAGTTCAGCAGTTCAGCTGTTCAAATCTCACTAGGCTCAAGGTTGACTCAGCCTTCCATCCTTCCGAGGTCGGTAAAATGAGGACCCAGATTGTTGGGGGCAATATGCTGAACTCTGTAAACCGCTTAGAGAGTGCTGTAAAGCACTATGAAGCGGTATATAAGAAAAGTGCTATTGCTATTGCTATTAGCAAGAATCGGAGGGACAGACTACAGATAGTGATGGTGGGCCCACTCTTGAGCAAGTTTCTGCCTACCATGGTTCGGTATTCACTCCTGAACCTGGTCACTGGCTCCCCATTGGGCCTGAGCTGATATAACTAAGACTGGATGGGTCCTGAGTGGGATGTTTCCTACTCTGAGATGAGGCCACTTGTATACCAAGTTTGTCATAAGCCTAGTTGAGGGTGGGGAGCTATTGCCATCTAGAAATTCCCCTTGGCTTTCAAAGATTCTGTTCTGTAGACAAGTGGGGATGAAGCTTCCAATGAAGTTGGGAGAATGGTAGGTATGTTGTTGACCCAGCATGTTGGGACTGGTCTTGAAGCATTATGTGAATTTCGTTGTATGGATGTACTGTGTATATACATAAAATTAAGTTTAAGTTTAAGTTTAATCAAATTTATATACCCCCCTTCTCCAGGGGACTCAGGGCGGTGAACAGCCAAGTAAAAAAACATTAAAATACATTTAAGCCAAGTAAAAAACATTAAAATACATTTAAAATAAAATATTCAATGTGGCCCTAATTTAATACAATTAAAATTTAGTAAAATCTTAAAATTTTAAAAACCCCAAAAACTTTTTCACGCCAGCCCGGCTTGATAAAAATAATACGTCTTGAGGGCACGGCGGAAGGTGGACAGGTCGTGAATTGTTCTTAAGTCTGGAGGGAGCTGATTCCAGAGGGTGGGTGCTCCCACAGAGAAGGCCCTCCCCCTGGGCGTCACCAGCCTACACTGCTTGGCTGATGGCATCCCGAGGAGGCCCTCTCTGTGGGAGCGCACTGGTCGATGGGAGGCAATTTGTGGCAGCAGGCGGTCTCGGAGATACCTAGGTCCAATGCCATGGAGCGCTTTAAAGGTAGTAACAAGCACCTTGAAGCTTGTTATGACAATAAAATGACAATAAATTATTATTATTATTATTATGACACAGTGTCCAATCGACTTCAGGAATGGGACTATTCCAATGGCACTATGGTCCCAGATGAAGGATTAGATCAGGGTTGTGTCTTAGATTCATTGTGATGTGATCCAATCCTGTTTATATGAGGATCAGTAGGGATACACTTGGAAATGGGTCTTTGCTAAAATCTTAGTTTGGCATCTTTATGTTTGCCAACAAAACGGCCAAAATATATTGATGGTTCGTTGGCGAAATTTCAAAAGAAAGGGTTTGATTTTTGATTTTCCTGTTCTTGCTACACTTTCTTTCTTTTTTTTTTAAGGCTTTAATGGGCAAGAGGATAAGAATGGCAAACAGGACTGCCAAGCAATCCATCCGAAAGAAGGAAAAACGCAGTTTGCAGATCAGTTGCAACCAAAGAGTAATGAAACAAAGCAATCACAAAGTGGAATTAAAGAAGGCTTTCCTCAGGTCATTTGGCTTTCTAACCATACAAACATTGATATGGGAGAAAAGCCAATTCAATGCATGGAGTCTGGAAAGAGCTTCAATAAATCCGATAACCTCATTTGCCATAAAAAGACACATTCAGAAGAGAAGCTATATACCTGCAGGGAGTGTGGAAAGACCTTCTGTTATAATTACTCTCTTATAAGACATCAAAGGAATCTCAAAGGAGAAAAACCTTATAAATGTGGGGAGTGTGGAAAGAACTTTTGTAACAATCACTCTCTTAGAACTCATGAAATGAATCACAAAGGAGAAAAACCTTATAAATGCATGGAGTGTGGAAAGTCCTTTATTCGTAGGAGTAAGCTTAATTCCCACAACAGGATCCACACAGGGGAGAAGCCTTATCAATGCATGGAGTGTGGAAAGACCTTCTTTTATCATTACACTCTTATAAGACATCAAAGGAATCTCAAAGGAGAAAAACCTTATAAATGCGGGGAGTGTGGAAAGACCTTCTGTAACCATCACTCTCTTAAAACTCATGAAATGAATCACAAAGGAGAACAACTTTATGTTTGCATGGAGTGTGGAAAGACCTTTACTGGTAGGAGTAAGCTTAATTCCCACAAGATGATCCACACAGGAGAGAAGCCATATAAATGTGTGGAATGTGGAAAGGGTTTTAGGTTGAATTCTGTTCTTACCATCCATAAAAGGATCCACACAGGGGAGAAACCACATCAATGCATGGAGTGTGGAAAGCGTTTTAGGAAGAGTAGTGATCTTGCCTCCCATAAGAGGATCCACACAGGAGAGAAACCGTACGAATGCATGGAGTGTGGAAAGACCTTCTGTTATTCTACGTCGCTTATAATTCATCAAAGGAATCACAAAGGAGAAAGACCTTATAAATGCATGGAATGTGGAAAGACCTTTACTTGTTCCAGTCATCTTAATGGCCATAAGACGATCCACAGAGAAGAGAAGCCATATCATTGTGTGGAGTGCGGAAAGACATTCGGTTATAATCGTTCTCTTACAAAACATCAAAGGATTCACAAAGAAGAAAGACCTTAGAAATACATGGAGTTTGGAAAGACCTTTACTTGCAGCAATAGTCATAACTCCCACAAGAAGAACCACACAAGAGAAACCATATTAATGCATGGAATGCATAAAAAGCTTAGTAGGAAAAATGCTCTGATTCACCATAAAACTATCCATATAGAGGAGAAGCCATATCAATGCATGGTGTGTAGAAAGACCTTCTGTTATTATGACTCCCTTATAAAATATTAAAGGAATCACAAAGGAGAAAGATCTTTATAAATGCATAGATTTGGAAAGACCTTTAGTTGGAGCAGTAATCTTAATTTCCTTAAAAGGATCCACGCAGGAGGTTCTTCCTATGTTCGTTCTCTTATACTAGATATTTAGTATATTGATACTATACAATGTTCTTTTTAATATACTATTACTATATTATATGCAATTGTCCATCAATGCTGTATTATACTATTTTTACTGCAAGTATATCATTAACTATTGCTACTATACTTGTGGAATGGAATGGAATGGAATTCTTCATTTGCCAAGTGTGATTGGACACACAAGGAATTTGTCTCCAGTGCATAAGCTCTCAGTGTACATACAAGCGATGTACTCTATAATAATATACAATAATATTATTATAAACCCTGGACTGTCTTCAGTTCCTCTCTGGGGTTTCCTCTTTTATTTTTCTTCTTTATTAATGGACAGCAGGTAAAGCGCTGACACCTAACCAACATTGGACGTGGCTTATTCAATGTCACACTTTATGACCACATCACTTAGTGATGGACCTTCTGATCAAAATTCCTTTCCTTAACAGGTGGTCCACAATTTTCGACCACAATTGAACCCAGAATTTATGTTTGATAAATTCTGATAAAGAAATTTGATAAGTGAGGTTGTCCCCGTTTTATGACTCTTCTTGCCACTTTTGTTTAGCGAATCACTGGAATTATTAAATTAGTAACATGGTTGTTAAGTGAATCCAGCTTCCCCATTGACTTTGCTTATCAGAAGGTCACAAAAGCTGATCTCGTGACCTCAGGACACTGCAACTGTCATAAATGTGAGTCACTTGTCAAACATCCACGTCTTCCCTCCTGAAAAACCAAAATGAAGCGATTTTTCTTTTTCACCTCATGGAATTTGAACTTTATATGTACTTCTCAAGATTTGCCGTCCTGCATTTTGTAATTCCACCTTTCCTCCAATCACCTTTGAGACACTGCCTAAGCAAGGGGTTGGACTAGAAGACCTCCAAGGTCCCTTCCAACTCTGTTATTCTATTATATTATGAGACACCATTCTCCCATTCATCTCTCCATCATGGCGCCTTGTTTTGAGGTAAAATTTCTAAAACGCCCATGAGTTTGACCTTTCTCTCCATTTTGGAACTTGTTTCCTAGACCTTCTTTGTCAGAAGGTCGCAAAAGGCGATGACATGACCATGAGGCATTGGAGCTGTCATAAATATGAGTCAGTTGCGAAGCATCAGAATTTTAATCACACGATCATGGGGATGCTACAAAGGTAACACTGAAAAACGGTCATAAGTCACTTTTTTCAGCCATTGCAACTTTGAATGGTCACTAAATGAACTATTGTTAAGTCGAGGACTGCCTGTACAAATTTTCTTAAGCCTTCACTTCCCATCCTGTTACTGCCACACTCTTCTTTTCCCTCACTTCAGGGCTGAGTTTGCCCACAACCACCTTGGCTTCAAAGAGAAGCTCCTGTTCCTTTTGAGCCTCCACAGAGATTTTCTCAATATTTACATAGTGGGGGTGGGAGGAAGGGAATAAGAGGAGGAGGTTTTTGGCGAGGAGGAGTAGAGATGGAGGGAGAGAGGAGGGAGGGTTTTTTTGGTTCTAGGGAAAGGGTTTTGGGGAGGATAGGAAAAGAGGCAATTCAAGAGAGGAGAGAGGAAGAATGGCGACCAGCCACATGAGTACCATCTCATCACGTGACTTGCCTGCTTCTGTCACTCCAGGGCTTAGTTTGCCAACAACCACATGAAACAAACTGGGCTTCAAAGAGAGGCTCCTGTTCCTTTTCAGCCTCCACAGAGATTTTCTCAATATTTACAAGATCGTTCTTAGACATTAAAAAAAAGCCTAGAAATTGCTGCCTGCTGCAGACAGCCAATGTCAGAGGGAGCCTCTCCTTCTATTCCAATGCCCATCATCCCAGGCCCGCATGGAACATGACAATCTGCCCTTCGCCCTAGCAGGGTCCATCTGGCGTTGCACGCAGGATCCACCAGGGGGCTCCCCAGGTAGCCGTTGGAAAGGCAGGGAGGCCCTCACCTGCTTCAGGAAAGAACTGAGCATGCGCTCTTTCGCCACGTCCGAGACACTCGCGGGGCATTTTGCAAAGAAGATTGAAAGTGCGTCTGTCTTTTCTAAAGAGCCCGATTCTGCTCCCCCCGCCCCGCCCTCTCTACGAGCCTTAGGCTGAGCCTTTCCAGCAGTCCAAGAGGCTGCAGGGAATCCTTGCACGGAGGGAGATCAAGACCTGACTCCGGAGTTCAGTAAGTGGGGAGGGGGGCAGGAGTTTTTCTTCCACGGCTGGACGGTGCATGGAGAGACGCAAGACTTCATCAACTCCGGAGTCCTGGAAAGTGGGGAGCCCTTTGTCCCATGTTCCCCTGCCGCCTCTGTGGCTGTGCATGCACGGGCCAGGCAGGAAATAAATCAAAATCTACGGTCCCGCTGCGTTGCCTCCAGGAAGAAAATCGAGACCGTCAGAAAAGTTGGAGCCGTTCAGAATAAGTCGAAAAATGAGAAACCTCTTTCCAGGAGACGCCTGAATCAAAATGTTAGGTCGTTGATTCGGGTATTGTTCTGTTTGCATTGAATCGTGGTTTGTTGATTGCGATTTCTAAGCAACCAATCGCGATTTGGCCCAGGAGGTTAATGGGGTTCTATCTAGTAACTTTCCAGTATATAGTTTCCAGTATAAACTTATAATGGAAATTCAAATATTGATTAATTTACCTGTTAAATCGATCGAGAAAGCTATTAATCACAATGGCTGTTTGTGACCTGAGACATTTATGATCTGAATTGTACTGAGGTTGTTTTTAATCTCTCAAGCAGCCATCAAAATTATTTGAATAAATAAGTAGGAATTAGAAAACAGAAATATGTTTTAAATATATGTATCCAAAGTTTTTAGTCCTTGATAGAAGTTGATCCAGAAGGTTGCTACAGGTTTTTCCCCATACACAGATGTGTTAATCTACCAACTAATAAGATTTACTCTCTCTTTTTAGATACTGTTGGATTCATAAGAATTTCTTATTTGGGTTTTTGTGGATGCTCAGTTATTAAGTTGGTCAGCCGGTATTATTGGAAGTTTCTTTTGTTTTCCGTTTCAGATATATAAGTTGGAAATCTTTCCTGGTTCCTCTTGAGTCCAGAGTATCTTGTGTTGAAAGAGGGCTGAATGGCCTTTAGGTGATTTGGCCAGACCTCTTCTGATTAGGAAGACCTGAGGAGATCCATACATCCATTTTGGAGCTGGATTAGAGACCAGAGAGAAGATGGAGGGACAAAGCCCAGCAGATGCAGGAGCTGGAAAAAGCCCTCCACCTACTCAGCCTTGGAGCTGTGGGAAGAAGGGGGCAAGTCCTGGGCAGAAGATCCAAAACAACGAAGCCAACAGTTCAGAGGTCCAATGCTGTGACTTCAGAAAAGTGCAGTTCCAGGAGGGGAAGAGTCCCCGAGATGTTTGCAGTCAGCTTCACCGCCTTTGCCATCAGTGGCTGCAGCCAGAAAAACACACCAAGGCTCAGATGCTGGACCTGGTACTCCTGGAGAAGTTCCTGGCTGTCCTTCCCCCAGAGATGGAGAAATGGGTGCGGGAGTGTGGAGCGGAGACCAGTTCCCAGGCGGTGGCCCTGGCCGAAGGCTTCCTCCTGGCCCAGGAGTCCGAAAAGATGCAGGTGTGATAATGTTATAGTTTCAGCTCTAAAGAGAATCTCTCTAAATTTCTCAATTCCTTTTTCGTAGAGTTTTCTGGGATTAATAATACCTAAAACCAGTAGTTTCCTTTTTCTTCCAGAGGATATGTTTGGGGCAATTTTTCCATTTTGTTTCGAGTTTCAGTAATGGACATTGGGGTCTGCTGATTTAAAGGTGCGGTATGATAATTCATTAGTGCTCTTTCTCTGATTCTTGTATCACATCATGTCCAGAAATCTTTTGAAGCTGTGACTGAGTATCCCAAGGGGAGGAAAGATTCATTCAGATCTTCTCAAGAGCTGCTGTTGAGGGAGAACTTACACAAAGATCAAAGTCAGGACACCACTCCAGGTGAGAAAAGCTCTTTCTTGCGTGATGTGAGATTTCAACATTTAACTGATTCTTTTTTTTAAAGATTTTATTAATTTTCTATTGTTTACATTTTTTAGTGCTTAATAATGATCGTGTTGTCTCGGTTATTTAATTTGTTAACAATACGGATTGCATTCTTAATCTCCACCCCTTTCATCCAACCATTGGTAAAATAGTTTCCATGTTTGATAATATTCTGTTTCTTCTTTCTGTTTAATCTTTAGTGTAAGTCTGTCCATTTCTGCATAATCTAAATCTTCCTAATTATTTCTTCATCTCGTGATGTTTCTTCACTTTTCCAATATTGTGCGAATATAATCCTCGCACCTGTTAAGACATGCAATATTAAATACCGTATTTTTCGGAGTATAGGACGCACCTTTTTACTCCCAAAAAGGGGGTCAAAAAGTGGGTGCGTCCTATACACCGAATGCAGCCCCCAACCCCCCCAGCCCCCACCCTTCGGAAGTTTTCCCCGCCGCTGCCTCCGCCACCGCCGCTTGCCCCCCCCGCTGCTTGCCCCCGCCGTCCCCGCTGTTGCTTGCCGCCGCCACCACCGCTGCTTGCCCCCGCCACCCATTCCTGAGCTAGCACCTTTCGAGGTGCCACCGCTCCGCTTCGATCCCCACCGCTGCCCGCTTGCGAGCGAGCGGGCGTACGAGCAGGCGAGGCGTGGCGGCAGGCAGGTGTCTTAAAAGCACCGAGGGCAGCACGCGCGTCCGGGATGCCGCTTAGCCGGCAGCAGCGGGCGCAGCGAGTCCCATCCTTACGCGCGTCCCCGGCGCTTGCTGTGGCGACGCTGTTTTCTCTGAGACCTTTGTCTACTGCTCCTTCTCCGAGACAAAGGTCTCGGAGAAAACAGCGTCGCCACAGCAAGCGCCGGGGACGCGCGTGGGGACGGAACTCGCTGCGCCCGCTGCTGCCGGCTAAGCGAGAGGGCTGCCCTCAGCGCTTCCAAAACACCTGCCTGTCGCCGCGCTTCGCCTGGTTCCTCAGCTGCTCTTCTCTAGCGAGCGCTCTTTGGCCGGGAAAACCAGGAGCCGCCGCTTTCGCCGCAGATCTGCTCAGCTCAAGTTGCAGCCCTTGAGCTTCAGGAGGGAACTGGCTGCGAGACCGGGAGGACTTGTGGACTTCAACTCTAGCTAGCATGACTGGAGGAGGAATTCTGGGAGTTGAAGTCCACAAGTCTTAAACTTGCCAAGGGGGTGCAAGGGTCTTCAAACTTGTGGACTTCAACTCCCAGAATTCCTCCTCCAGTCATGCTAGCCCAGGAATTGGAGTTGAAGTCCACAAGTCTTAAAGCTGTCAAGTTTGAAGACCCTTGGGTTAGGGGTGCAAGGGTCTTCAAACTTGGCAAGACTTTTTACAACCATGTACACTTTTTACAAACTTCAAACTTGACAGCTTTAAGACTTGTGGACTTCAACTCCCATTCCTGAGCTAGCATGACTGGTGAAGGAATTCTGGGAGTTGAAGTCCACAAGTCTTAAAGCTGTCAAGTTTGAAGTTTGTAAAAAGTGTACATGGTTGTAAAAAGTATACATGGTTGTAAAAAGTATTCTGCTACACTGGTATTTTATTAAATAATATATTACTACACCATTTGGTTCAGAATACTTTTTTCCTTGTTTTCCTCCTCTAAAATCTAGGTGCGTCCTATACTCCGGTGCGTCCTATACTCCGAAAAATACGGTATATACTTTGCTTATCAAGTTTTTCTGTTGTTATACCTAGTAAAAACAGTTCAGATTTAAAATTTACATGCTTTCCTATCATCTTTTCTAGCCACTTATATATTTTTCCCCAAAATTTTTTGCTTTAATACAAGTCTACCACATAAGGGACGCGGTGGCTCAGTGGCTAAGATGCTGAGCTTGTCGATTGAAAGGTCGGCAGTTCAGCGGTTCGAATCCCTAGTGCCGCATAACGGGGTGAGCTCCTGTCACTTGTCCCAGCTTCTGCCAACCTAGCAATTCGAAAGCATGTAAAAAATGCAAGTAGAAAAATAGGGACCACCTTTGGTGGGAAGGTAACAGCATTCAATGTGCCTTTTGCATTTAGTCATGCCGGCCACATGACCACGGAGATGTCTTCGGACAGCGCTGGCTCTTCGGCTTTGAAACGGAGATGAGCACCGCCCCCTAGAGTTGGGAACGACTAGCACATATGTGCGAGGGAAACTTTTATCTTGACCTTTACCACAGATGTGCCCGTTTTTTAATTACATTTCCAACATTTGCTATATTTCTAAACATTTTAGGTAACCTAGCAGGTGGTATGTGCCATCTATGAAACATTTTATATAAATTTTATTTATAAGAAGTTGCCATTGTTAATTTATATTTCCTTTCCCATAAGTTTTGCCATTTCTCTAATTCTATATTATGACCAAAACATTTTCCCCACTCTATCATTGTGTCTTTACTTGTTTGTCCTGATTTCCAATTTAGTAAAAAATTATATATTTTCTTAATTAGTTTTTCATCAGAGTTCAATAGTATCTGATCAAAAGCTGTTTGTCCTTTATAAAAACTGTACTTTTTCCATGTCTTTATCGTATCTAGATTGTATTTGCAATTGAGGCCATCATGATAGTATATAATACCCATGATAGTATATAATACACCATGATTATAATAATATAATCAAGCTCTTGCTTAGATTTTAGTTCCCTTTCAGTGTTCAAGATACCTTTATATGTCACAATTTTTTCAAAGTTCACCAGATTTGGATATGTAAAGGCTTCCATCGTTGAGAGCCATTCTGTGATTTTTAAATAAATCTTGGGTTTTATTTTTTTCCCATAAAAATAATAGTGAGTTTCTTATGTAGTGATTTTGGAAGTATCTGTGAATTTTATTCTCGTACCATAGGAAGGCGTGCCATCCCAGTTATAAATCATGTCCTTCTAAATATAATAGTCTCTTCTGCCTGATGGTTATCCATTATTTTAGCCATGTTATTACAGATGCTGTTCTGACCTAGGCTTCCCCAAAAAGCAAGAAGCAGAATCCTGGTCCCAACAAAACCTCTTTTTACTAAACGAATGTGAATTCCTCTCATTCACATTCAATAAAGGCCTGGCAAACAGTCTTTCAAAAGTGTATTTATGACCACAGACCTTATCTAGCTTGGAAAGCTGCCATGTAAATATTTTCCAAACGCAGTGCTGTGCAAGGAAAGACTTGGCACAGAGTCTCTGAGATTCACGGACAGATCTTCACACTCCTGAACTGAATGAATTGTTTCCTGCAAAAGCCCACTCCCCTTTCGCTCCTCTTATTTCCTATAGGAGGGGCCATTCATCATCCACCTGTGGCTTTACTCCCAAGTTGACCCTGATTTCTTAGCTGTTCTTTTCTTCTGGCAGCTCTGCGCATGCGTTCACTGAGAACAGGCTCCAGCTGTTACTCTGCCTCATTGCTGTCTAGCTCCGGAGGCAGCTGATAACTGCCAGACGGCCTTGGCCCCCCTCTCTGCCTCTGACGCAGAGCTCTCGTCCAAGCCTTCCCCAGCCTCCAGGACTGGCCCATGTTCCTCCCCAACCACCTCACTGTCTGACTCTGCTGCCAGCTCCGCTGGCTGCTGGCGGCCCACAACAGATGCTTGGAAGTATAAGAGCCAATCTGGTAGTCCAGTTCCTCCATTTTCTTTACGTTCTTGTAACATTTTCAGTTTAATTCTCGCTTTTTTCCCTTGCCAGACAAATTTCAGAATCAGTTTATTCAAGTCATCAAATAATTTCTTTTCAATTTTTTTATAAGTACTGTTTGGAACAGGAAAAGCAGTTTTGGTAGAATATTCGTTTTTACAGTAGCAATCCTTCCCACCATTGATAGATGCACATTTTTCCTTTTTTCCAAGTCTAATTTTATTTGCCTAAATAATTTTAAATAATTATCTTCTTTTATTGTTGCACATCTTGCTGTTAGGTATATTCTCAAATATTTAACTTCTTTAACTATTTGAAAGTCCACTCATTTCTCCAGTTGTTCTTTTTGTTTTTGTGTAAGGTTTTTGATTATAACTTTTAGGTTTTTTCTCTGTTTATTTTCAATCCTGCTACCTTTCCAAATTCCTCTTATCTTTTTTAATAGTTTAGGAATTATCTCCAATGGTTCTTCTACAATAAATACCAAATTGCCTGCATAAGCTTGCATTTTGTATCTTTCCTCCCTTATCTCCATTCTGTTGTGAGCTGCCAGCGGAGCTGGTGGCAGACTCGGACGATGAGGGGGTTGGGGAAGAATTTGGGCCAGTTCTGGAGCCTGGGGAAGACACTTATGGATGCTCAGTGCCGAACACAGAGATAGAGCCAGGGCTGTCCGACATTTCCCAGCCACCGGAGAGGCAGCTGCCTTTGGAGGCTGAGATGAGTGAGGAGGAAGAACAGCTAGGGCCTGTTCCAGATGCAGTTATATGCAGAGCAATTAGGAGAGGTGAACAACGGAGGACAAGGAGTCGACTCAGGAGACAAAGCAAATGTGGACACTGAATGGCCCCTCCCTGGCTGGGGAATAAATAGAAGGAAAGGGGAGTGGTTGTAGGAGACAACAGTTCGTATTTCTGAATATTTTGCTCATTGTGTTTTGTGCAACAAAGACTGCTTGCCAGAACTTAATTTGAAGCCTTTTGGCTGGGAGCTGCACTTATCGTAATGAACTGATAAGGTCTGCTGCTGCAGTTAACTTCTTGCAGGACTTTTGCCTGGACTTTCAGTGGGTGAATGCAATTAATTCACAAGAGGTAAATAAAGATTTTTTATTGGTGAGTCTGTTTCTTGCTCTGCTAAGGCTGGGTCATTCCTTTAATTTCTGGATCTTGTCTGATATTTCTGTTCAAGACTTCCAAAGTCAATATAAATAGTAGATAGAGGCGATAGTGGACATCCTTGTCTTGTTCCTTTCTTTGTTAAAATTCTCTGTATAGTCTTCATTTATAATTACTTTAGTTATTTGCTTATAGTATATCGTCTTAATTACATTTATACATTTTTCTCCAAAATCCATACAAGGTGGTTGATGTGTCATAAATCTCCAGTTTACATTATCAAAGGCTTTCTGAGCATCTAAAAAAATTAGTGCCTTTTGTTTTCCTGGATGTGTTTCATAGTATTCTAATGTATCTAAGATAATCCTTTTATTTGTCTTTTAGATAAGAAACCATTTTGATCTGGATGGATAAATTCAATCTCAATTTCTTTGCTATTATTGAAGCAAATATTTTATAGTCCACATTTAATAGAGATATTGGTCTATAATTTTTTATCTGTGTCAGATCTACCTCTTTTGGTATTAGCATAATGTTCACTTCTGTCCATGTGTTTGGTAGTTTAGCTTCAAATAATAGTTCGTTACAAACTTCCTTCAGTGATAAGCTTAACATATCTTAAAAGCATTTATAGAATTCTGCAGGTAGCCATCTGGGCCTGGGGTTTTATCATTTTTCTGTCTTTTTATCACTTCTGTTATCTCCCACATTGTTATTTTTTCATTTAGCATATTTTTAACGTTTTCTGGAACTTTTTGGGTAGATTAGCTTCTTCCATATATTGTGTTATTTTTTCCATAGATTTGTTTTTTGTATCGTATAGCTTTTCATAATATTCTTTAACTTTTTTTATTGTCTCATTTTGGAATTTTATGTTTCCCTGCTCATCTTGCAGTTAGTTTATCACCTTATTCTCTTTTTCTTTTTTCAGTTTATACGCCAGCCATCTTCCCAGTTTATTTGCATTCTCAAAAAAAAAATTTTTTTTTTGCCCTTTTGGTTTGTTGGGCTATTATTTCTGAGAGTATTAAGTTCAATTTGTGTTTACTTCTGTCCATTTTTCTTTTGTGGATGTATTTGGAATTCTGACTCCAGTTTCTTATACTCTTCTTTTAACATCATACCTTGTTATTTTTTTCTTTATTCTTTTTAGCCATATAAGTTATAGCTAACCTTCTGAAGTATGCTTTGGCTATATCCCATACATTCTTAAATAGAATAGAATAACAGAGTGGGGTGTCTTCTTTTTTATTCTCTTTGAAGAAAAAATTCATTTCCTTTGCTGCATGTTCTGAATATTTTTTCTCTTTTAATATGGATTGGTTCAGTGTCCATCTAAAATTTTTCTTTATTCTTCTCCAAGTCAATTTTACTGGGTTATGGTCAGCCCAAACACTATCTCCACCTCAAGTATATTGGTTCTTAATTCAGGGGATATCCATATCGTATCAGTTCTAGACCATGATTTGTGTCTGTTCGAATAAAATGTGTACTGAGTCTTTTTCGGATTTATTTCTTTCCAGACGTCCTGTATACAGATTTCTTCTGTCATTTTGAAAAACGTCTTAGGTAATCTCTTTCTTCCTTTCTTCCCTATTTTAGTGCTTGTATAATCTAGTTTTTCATCCACGATTGCATTGAAGTCTCATAGGAGACAAATATTTTGGTATTCCATTTCCAGTAATTTCTTGTGTAATGCTTGGTAGAATTTTTCTTGCTTATTATTTTGTGCGTATATTGCTATTATGAAGGTCTTTTTTTATTAATCATTGTTTCCACCATCAAAATTCTTCCTTCTTCGTCTGAATAGATCTGTTTAGAGTCCATTGATTCTTTAATATATAAGGCTACTGTTCTATTATTGTGATTTTTTTGTGCTGACGTGAAATATAGTTTCCCAATTTTTGGGCATTCTAAGAGTTTATTCCCCTTCCAAAAGAAAAAAAATCTTTACACGACTACAAAAATTGGAAACAGAAATAATTTCTCTGCAAGACACACATACAGAAATAACATTTAGCTGATTCTTTTGCTCCTCTTGATTGGAATGTCTCTAACAAATCTGCTTCCACCATTTTTTCTTTTTCTCACAGAGAGTAGAAATCTCTCCTTGGAATTTTTTGAATCACTTCAACTTTGTGGCAGAGCTGAAGGATTGGCTGAACCGCTACTTCAGGTAAAGAGGAGAAACATCGGAAAAAGGTTCATGGATGGGTTTCATTTTGTTCTAGAGTTCGATGTAATAAATTGCTTTTTCCAAGCAATATGAATCTGATATTAGATTCAAAATTAATATTTAGCTTACCCTATCTTTCCCTTCTGAGGGATCCTTTGTGAGACAATTTCTCCACCCCTCCTGCTTCACAGTCAGATTTCTTTGACCAGACTGTTGTCAGCCTCAGGGCTCTTCCTCTGAGGGTCATTCTCACATACCATTCCAAAAAAATATCTTTTTTTGCCTTTTGAGGGCAACCATATCCTGGTGATTGAGAATCTCCATAGACATATCCTGTTACAAGCTCTTCCAACACCTTCAATAAGGTGTGGAGTTTGGTTACATTTCCCCCTCAGTGGATAAAATAAGCCACTGGCAAAAATGTCAGATGAGTTTTGCCAGTAATTGGCATTGCCCACCCTAGGAAGAATTGGAGCCACTGATAAGTAATGAATTTAAGACCCAACTACCAATTGACCAAGAAAACTATTTTAGTTGGCTACACTGAAAGGCATTCCAAATACTTCCAACATGATCCAATGTGCTTCAGTTGTGCCGTCAGTCAAAAGCAGCGAGATCTCATTCTGAACTCTGCACAAGATCAGCAGTTCAGCTGTTCAAATCTCACCAGCTCAGGGTTGACTCAGCCTTCCATCCTTCCCAGGTAGGTAAAATGAGGACCCAGATTGTTGGGGGCAATGTTACTCTGCCTCATTGCTTAATGATGTAAACCGCTTAGAGAGTGCTTGCACTATGAGGCGGTATATAAGTCTCACTAATAAATAAATAAACAAACAAATAAATAAGATGCCCATTTTGTTCACTGGATCTCTCTCCTTGAATTGGTAGAAGAAAACTCTCAAATTATTCTTGGGATTATCTGTTAAAAGGAAAACTTGTTTCCTTATTCAGGAAGTCGTGTCTTTTGAGGAAGTGGCTGTGTATTTCTCCAAGGAGGAGTGGTCTCAACTGAACGCTGACCAAAAAGCGCTCCATGGGGAAGTCATGCTGGAGAATTCCAGGAATCTGGCTTCTCTGGGTAAGAATCCCTATCTGTGCTCAGAAACATAGAAAAGTCACGGGGTCAGAGAGGGGGGCTTAGATGTTATTAAAAAAATAGGCTAATTGAAATAAGTGATTTTAAAAAACCACTTATTTATATGCTGCCTTTATTTTTTGTAAATAATAAAGGCAGCGGACAAACCCAGTATTCCTTTCTCCTGCTGTTTTCCGTGCAACAGCAACCCTGTGACATGGGTTGAGCTGAGAGAGACTAGCCCAATGTCACCCAGCCAGTATTCATCCTAAGGATGAACTAGAACTCACTGACCTAGTTTCTAGCCTGGTGCCTTAAGCATTTCACCAAACTGACTTTATGGCAGAAGGAAATTTTTTGAACAAAAACTTAGAAAACTGCATAGCCTCTCTTTTTACATAAAGGAAATGTTTTTTTAATTGTTTTCTGCTCATAAAATACAAAATATTCATTTCCATGCCACAGAAGATATTAGCAAGAGTTTGAGCGATAGGCTACACATAGAGATCATGTGGCCTTTCTTGAGCAAGGTCCTGCCTACCAGGGTTTGGTCTTCACTCCTGAATCTCGTCTCTACGTCCCTGATGGCCCTGAGCTGCTATAACCAAGACTGGATGGGTCCTGAGTGGGATGTCACTTCTCTGAGAGGTGCCCACTTGTGTACCAAGTTTGGCATCAGCCTAATTGAGGGACGGGAGCTATTGCCATCCAGAAATTCCCTTTGGCTTTCAAAGATTCTGCTCTGCAGACAAGTGGGGCTTCCAATGAAGTTGGGGAGCTAGTGGCTATGTTGTTGACCCAGCATGATACCGTGTCCAATGGACTTCAGGAGTTTGTGGCACCATGGAACAGTCCCAGGTCAAAGATTAGATCAGGGTTGTGTCTTAGATTCATAGTGATGTGATCCAATCCTGTTAGATGAGGATCAGTAGGGATACACTTGGAAATGGGTCCTTGCTAAAATCTTAGTTTGGAATCTTCATGTTTGCCAACAAAGCAGCCAAAATATATTAATGATTCTTTGTCTAAATTTCAGAAGAAAATTGATTCCCCCCCCCCCCCTATTTTTGCTACAGTTTTCATTTTTCTTTTTTTAAGGCTATAATGGGCAGGAGAATAAGAATTCCAAGGAGGAATGCCAAGCGATCCATTTGAAAGAGGGGAAAGGGAAGCGAAATCAATGCATGGAGTGTGGAAAGACCTTCAGTAGGAAAAGAGTTCTGATTCAGCATAAAACTATCCATACAGAGGAGAAATTATATCAGTGCATGGAATGTGAAAAGACCTTCTCATATTATAGCTCTCTTCTAGTCCATCAAAGGAATCACAAAGGAGAAAGACCTTATAAATGCATGGAGTGTGGAAAGAGCTTTACTTGTAGCAGTACTCTCAATTCTCATCTGAGGATTCACACAGGAGAGAAGCCATATCAATGCAAGGAATGTGGAAAGAGCTTTACTTGTAGCAGTAGTCTCAATTCCCATAAGAGGATCCACACAGGAGAGAAGCCATATAAATGCAAAGAATGTGGAAAGACCTTCTCTCATAATTACTCTCTTACAATTCATCAGAGGAATCACAAAGGAGAAAAACCTTATAAATGCATGGAATGTGGAAAGAGCTTTACTTGTAACAGCAGTCTTAATTTTCACAAGAGGATTCACACAGGAGAGAAGCCATATCAATGCATAGAGTGTGGAAAAGGTTTTAGCAAGAGTAGTCATCTTACCTCCCATAAGAGGATCCACACAGGAGAGAAACCGTACGAATGCATGGAGTGTGGAAAGACCTTCTGTTATTCTAAGTCTTTTATAATGCATCAAATGAATCACAAAGGAGAAAGACCTTATAAATGCATGGAGTGTGGAAAGAGCTTTACTTGTACCAGTCATCTTAATACCCATAAGATGATCCACACAGAAGAGAAGCCATATCATTGTGGCGAGTGCGGAAAGACCTTCTGTTATAATCGTTCTCTTACAATCCATCAACGGATTCACAAAGGAGAAAGACCATATCTATGTATGGAGTGTGGAAAGACCTTTACTTGTACTAGTAGTCTTAATTCCCACAAGAAGATCCACACAGGAGAGAAGCCATATCAATGCATGGAGTGTGGAAGGACCTTTACTTTTGCCAATCATCTTGATTCCCACAAGAAGACCCACACAGGAGAGACGCCATATCAGTGTATGGAGTGTGGAAAGAGGTTTAGTAGGAAACATGCTCTGATTCACCATAAAACTATCCACACAGGAGAGAAGCCATATCAATGCATAGAGTGTGGAAAGACTTTCTGTTATTATGACTCTCTTATAAGACATCAAAGGAATCACAAAGGAGAAAGACCTTATAAATGCATGGAATGTGGAAAGAGCTTTAGTTGCAGCAGACATCTTGATTCCCACAAGAAGATCCACTCAGGAGAGAAGCCATATAAATGTGATGAATGTGGAAAGGGCTTTAGGTGGAATTCTGCTCTTACCACCCATAAAAGGATCCACACAGGAGAAAGACCGTATCAATGCATGGAGTGTGGAAAGAGCTTTACTTGTGGCAGTAGTCTTAATTCCCACAAGAAGGTCCACACAGGAGAAAGACCGTATCAATGCAAGGAATGTGGAAAGAGCTTTACTTGTGGCAGTAGTCTTAATTCCCACAAGAAGGTCCACACAGGAGAAAGACCGTATCAATGCAAGGAATGTGGAAAGAGCTTTACTTGTGGCAGTAGTCTTAATTCCCACAAGAAGACCCACACAGGAGAGAAACCATATAAATGTGTGGAGTGTGGAAAGGGCTTTAGGTGGAATTCTGCTCTTACCAAGCATAAAAGGATCCACACAGGGGAGAAACCATATCAATAAAAGGATGTGTGAGAAGTGCTTCAATAGAAATCCAGGTAGTCTTCGGCATATGCCTGCAATTGAGGTCAAAATGTCTGTTGCTAAGTGAAACAGTTATTAAGTGACTTTTGCCCCATTTTATGACTTTTTTTGTCACAGTGAATCGCTGTTGGTAAGTTAGTAACTCTGTTGTGAAATGAATCTGGCTTCCCTACTGGCTTTGTTGTCAGAAAGTCACAAAAGGTTATCACATGGCCCGGGAACACTTCAACTGTCATAAATATGAGTCAGTTGCCAAGCATCTGAAATTTGATCACATGACCACGGGGATGCTGCAACCGTCGTAAGTTTGAAAAATGGTCATAAGTCACTTTTTTCAGTGCTGCTGTGACTTTTAAAAATCACTAAATGAACTGTTGTAAATTGAGGACTACCTAAAATCCCATGCAAGGACCACATGAATAATAATCCGATTAAATTGTAGTCCTTAGACATGCATGCATAAATTGCCTTTCTAGTGCAAACCAGAACAAGGTGGATCCCTAATCCTGCCTGTGGTTTTTGCCATGTTCAAATAATCAAAGGTCTTTTGTGCATGTAGAAATATTCCTGATTGTTCTTCATTATATTGTTTCAAATATTCCAAAATATCAAACACAATTATCACATTAATCTTCAAGTATCTTTTAGGTTAAAAAAAAACCTAATATCTTTTGCTGGTGCCTCAGTATTTCTGTTCTGGTATTCAGCCAAGTGTCTGGACCTAGCTTTTTTTCTGTCTGTTCTACCTTTCCATCCTTGTTTGTATTTTGAAGGCTAGAATTAAAAGTCTGATTTCTGCATACAGAGTGTTGGTTGTTGCTTGCAAAGTCTTGCAGTTTGTGAGTGCCGAATCCCTTCCTTTAGCAGCTAACATTTGTTTTCATACACAATACTTAATGAGTCCCATGAATCAAATTCGATTCCAACACTGCCACCAATTTGTCATGGGTTCTTTTTAAACCATGCCTAATTTCATTGACTTGACCTCAAAAGAGCCATCAAAGGTATGAATTTTAGACGATTTAAACTTTCTGTCTCCTATAAGAGTTGTGGAGATGTCTATTTTGAAAAAATATCCAAAATACAAAAATGAAACGTACAAATCACATGTAATTTCTTACTATGTTTGTTCTCTTATGCTAGATAGCTAGTATATTGATATGATGTTCTCTATAATATACTATCACTATATTATATACCAGTGATGGCGAACCTTTTTTGGTTTGCATGCCAAAAGGGGGGGAGGGGGGTCGCACACATGTATGCCCACACCCATAATTCCATGCGGGGGGGCCCGCGCATGCGCACGTGACACCCCGCTCCCGGCATGCGATGGCACACCCGTTTTCCACTCTCCCCAGGCTTCAGAGCCTTTCTAGGAGCCTGGGGAGGGCGAAAACGGCCTTCCCCACCCCCTGGAGGCCAGAAATGGCCCGTTTCAAGTTGGGAAATGGACCATTTCTAGCCGCCTGAGGGCCTCCGGGGGTGGGGGAGGCTGTTTTCGCCCTCCCCAGGCTCCTAGAAAGGCTCTAAAGCCTGGGGAGAGCAAAAAAATAGAACTTCCGGTTCAACCAGAAGTCGGCAAACGGAATGTTCCTGGCCTCCTGAGAGCCTCCGGGGAGGTGGGGAAGGCCGTTTTTGCCCTCCCCGGGCTCCTAGAAAGGCTCTGGAGCTTGGGGAGAGCAAAAAACGGGCCTTCCCCACCCCCTCCGGAGGCTGAAAACAGGCTGTTTCCCGACTCCCAGTGGGCCCAGAAGGGCCAGAAATCAGCTGGTGCACGCATGTGTGCCGGATCTGACCTCGCGTATCCACCAATATGGCTCCACCTGCCACTTGTGCACGAATGGAATGGCATTCGTTCTTGGCCAAATATAATTGCCCACACAAGAAATTTGTCTCCGGTGCATAAGCTCTCATTGTGCAGCGATGCACACTGTAGTACTATACAACAATATTTTTACTCTTCCAAACTCTGGTCTGTCTTTAAATAGAGGAGTTTCCTCTATTATGTTTCTTTTTTTTATTAATGGACAGCAGGTAAAGCGCTGGCACCTTCCCAACATTGGGCTTGGCTTATGTGATGTCACGCTTTATGACCATGTCACTTAGTGACGGAAGTTCTGATCCAAATTCCATTCTTTAACCAAGGATTACAGGTGGTCCACTCAACTTTCGAACACAATTGAGCCCAGAATTTATGTTGCTAAGTGAGAAATTTAATAAGTGAGGTTTTCCCCATTTTACGACTCTTCTTGTCACATTTGTTAAGTAAGTCAGTGGAATTATTAAATTAGTAACATGGTGGTTAAGTGAATCTGGATTCCCCATTGACTTTGCTTGTAAGAATGTCACAAAAGTTAATAACGTGACCCCGGAACACTGCAACTATCATAAATGTGAGTGACTTTGTCAAACATCCACAAGTAAATCATCATGCTTCAATGGTCATAAGTGTGAAAAATGGTCATAACTCACCTTTTTCAGTGCCGTTGTAACTTCGAACTGTCTCTAGACGAACTGTTCTAAGTAGACAACTATCTGGGAATTCAACATAATTCAAGCAAGAGCAATAGAACAAAATCACATATGTATCAATGTATGGTGTGAAAAAAGTTTCAGGATGACGAATTCCTCTCACAAGAGAGACCAGAATGAGAAGTAAAATCCACGTTCAAAAACACTTTTGGAAGCATTAGAGCCATCGTGCTGCGGTGGTTAGAATGCAGTATTGCAAGCTAATTCTGCTTACTGCCAGGAGTTCGATTTTGACCGGCTCAAGGTTGATTCAAACTTCCATTTTTCTTAGGCTGATAAAATGAGGATCCAGATTGTTGGGGGCAATATGCCAATTCTGTAAACTGTTTATGGAGTGTTATAAAGCACTGTGAAGAGGTGTATAAGTTTAGGTGGTATAGCTATTGCTATTTTGCCTTTCTGTGATACGATAATAAGGAAATCTTTAAATTCAATTTAAATAAATTGTATTTAATTTATGTTAATTGGATTTTAATTAGAATCGAATAACAATTATTTTGGATATAAATAAAATTAAATAGCACTAGTATGGTTATTCATGAGACAATTTTAAATTCTAGTGTATTAAAAATTAAACTCGCAGGAAAACATTTGGAAGGATTTGGAGTGGGGGGAATACTTCACGTTTTCAGAGATGCAGGCTAGTTTGAAACTATTTATTCAAATAGTGCTCATTTATGGTTCTGGATTAAAACTGGTGAAAGGGCAACAATTTTGGTTTAGTAGCCATTATGTCAATTTTTTCTATTACAGATGATTGATAAAAGTGGGCTCCAAAGAAGCAGGCTTTTGGCAAGAGATGTTAATTCCATTCTTTTAAAATTGCTTCTTCACTCTCTTTCCCCATTTCTTTATTTCATTAATATAGATAAATCTCTTTGTTGTTCTTGCACTATCACCTCCAAATAAATATAAACCGCTCCAAACTCGATTGCAGAAAATATGACTTCAGCAATAGAGTGGTCAATGCCTGGAATGCTCTGCCTGACTCCGTTGTTACTTCCTAAAACCCCCATAGTTTAAACCTTAAACTCTCTACCATGGACCTCACACCATTCCTAAGAGGTCTGTAAGGAGCGTGCATAAGCACACCAACGTGCCTACCGTTCCTATCCTACTGTCCCCATTTATTTGTACTCATTTCATGTGCTCATGTCCATGTTTATAGTTACACCTGTTATCTCGTACATGTTTGACAAACTAAATAAAACAAATGAATAAATCCACACTAATCTCTTCAAACCGTGGGAGTCTTCAACTCTTTTGGCTAGAAGAAAACTTGTACTTTGTTTAGTCTGGTTGACTGACATTGTCTTTCAACATCCTACTCCTATTTCCTGAGCTGTCTTCCCTACTAAAAAACCGAAACGAAGCCATTTTTCTTTTTTACCTCATGGAATTTGAACTTTATATGTACTTCACAATATTTGCCTTCCTGCATTTTGTAATTGTGCCGAAGAAGCCCACCATCAAGGAACTGAACGACTACAGACCAGTTGCTCTAACATTTGTAGTTATGAAAATCTTTGAAAGGCTAGTGCTGTCCCACTTGAAAACCATCACGGATCCACTGTTAGACCCCCCTGCAATTTGCATACCGAGCAAACAGATCAACAGATGATGCTGTTAATATGGCTCTGCACTACATCCTACAACATCTTGAATCTCCAAAGACCTACGCTAGGGTCCTCTTTGTAGACTTTAGTTCAGCATTCAATACCATCATTCCAGACACTCTTCTAACTAAACTAAATCAGCTAGCGGTACCTGAACACACTTGTAAGTGGATCACAAGCTTCCTAACAGACAGGAAGCAGCAGGTGAAGCTAAGCAGAATCACATCAGATACCTGTACAATTAGCACAAGGGCTCTCTCCACTTCTCTCTCTACCAATGACTGCATCTCTAACCATCCATCTGTTAAACTACTGAAGTTTGCAGATGATACAACAGTGATTGGTCTCATTCGAGACAATGATGAATCTGCATACAGACAGGAGGTTGAACAACTAACCTTGTGGTGCGACTAGAACAATCTCGAACTTAATACACTCAAAACCGTAGAAATGGTGGTAGACTTTAGGAGAAACCCTCCCATACTTCCACCTCTTACAATACTAGACAACACAGTATCAACAGTAGAGACCTTCAAATTTCTAGGTTCTACCATATCACAAGATCTAAAATGGACACCTAACATCAAAAACGTCATCAAAAAAGCACAATAATGTTCTTTCTGCACCAACTCAGAAAGCTCAAACTGTCCAAGGAGCTGCTGATACAGTTCTACTACTATTAATCTTCTCATTGTTCCTATCACCCATCTCCTTCCATTAATGACTGTATGACTGTAACTTTGTTGCTTGTATCCTTACAATTTATATTGACAGGTTCCTAATATGATTTGATTGCTTATTTGTACCCGGACTATCATTAAGTGTTGTACCTTATGATTCTTGATGAACGTATCTTTTCTTTTATGTACACTGAGAGCATATGCACCAAAGACAAATTCCTTGTGTGTCCAATCACACTTGGCCAATAAAGAATTCTATTCTATTCTAATTCCACCTTTCCTCCAGTCAACTATAAGACACCATTCTCCCATTCATCTCTCCATCATGGCGCCTTGTTTTGAGGTAAAATTTCTAAAACTTCCATGAGTTTCAGCTTTCTCTCCATTTTGGAACTTGTTTACTTTTGATGCCCCTTTTTGAAGCAGAATCGTTTCTTCTGGATTCTTCCCATGTTTGCTGCTGTCACTCGTTGTTTTGAACTGCTGTTAGCTGCCCAGAGGCATGAATTTGAAAAGGCAGCTGAAATAATGGAAATAAAATATTAATACAAATCTTAATTGTTAAATTGTGGGCAAAGATCGCAGGAGACCGACTTCAGAACAGCTCTTTTATTAGCTCACTCAAGCAACCAGCAACTTGCAGTCTGACAGATAGCTCTTTTATAGGGAGCTGTCAGACACAACAACCAATAGCGTATGAGCATTCAAACACATGACCAGGGTGGCAACAACAGTTCAGGTAGAATTCAACTATAAACATAACGACTTGCAGTTCAGTCAGAGGTCGTCTGGTCAAAACAAGTTTATGGTTCAGTTATAGGTTAGTCAGAACACAACACCCCTCCCCTTCTAGATGGAACAGTCTGACAGACATAGTCGCGCAGGTAGGCGGGGCGTTTGGGAACCCTCCCTGACCTGCGCAGCTCAGACTCTGGTGAGGCAGCAGCCTGTTCGGACAGGTCTGCTGTTGCTCTTGGGGTGGAGCATGGAAGCTCCTGGAATGTATCGGGTGTGGCCTCTGCGACTGGTGGAACCGGTTCTAATTGAGAACACTGCTTACAGGCTCCTCGACAGAGCCCATGTGGACCGCAGAAGGAGGCTTAGTGTCCTTTTTAGAGGAGGCGAAACGGTGCAGAGATTCGGCCGCTTTGGATGAGGACTCAGCAGCTCTGGCTTTGTCCAGGGCAGCGGCCAGCGTGAGGTTGGGCCGAGCCAGGAGCCGGCGTCGCAGGTGAATGTCCTGCACGCCACAGATGAGCTGGTCAAGCAGGATGTCATCCAGGTCGCGGAACTCGCAGTGGCCGGAGGCTTTATGGAGGGTGGCGATGTATTGGTTGATGGACTCGCCCTCCTGCTGCAGCCGCTGGCGAAACTCGTAGCGCCGGACAACCTTGGATGGGGTGGGCGCGTAGTGTGTCTTCAGCGTTGCCTGGAGTACCTGCCAGGTCACGGTGTGAACTGGGGTTGGGGCAGACAACGATTCTGCGGTGTCAAACACCTCTGGCCCGCAGTGACTCAGAAATAAAGCTCTTTTTCTGTTGTCAGCCAACCCCAGCAGATCATTGGCTTCGAGGAAGCACTCGAAACGTCGCATGTAGGAGTCCCATTTTTCCCGGGCAGGGTCAAAAGGCGCCGGCGGGTGAAAGGTGGACATCCCGATGAAAGAAGGCAGACGTGGCTAGTGCTGCCTGGCTGGTTGCAGCGCTTGAGGGCTGGTCTTCGTTCTCCTGGTCCCAAACCCTCGTTGCCATTGTTAAATTGTGGGCAAAGATAGCAGGAGACCGACTTCAGAACAGCTCTTTTATTAGCTCACTCAAGCAACCAGCAACTTGCAGTCTGACAGATAGCCCTTTTATAGGGAGCTGTCAGACACAACAACCAATAGCGTATGAGCATTCAAACACATGACCAGGGTGGCAACAACAGTTCAGGTAGAGTTCAACTATAAACATAACGACTTGCAGTTCAGTCAGAGGTCGTCTGGTCAAAACAAGTTTATGGTTCAGTTATAGGTCAGTCAGAACACAATATTAATTGTCCCAAGTCTTCACTTCCATCCTGTGACTCTGCCAGCCCTCTTATCTTCCCTCACTTGAGGGCTGAGTTTGCCAACAACCACATGACACAAACCTGGGCTTCAAAGAGAGGCTCCTGTTCCTTTTCAGCCTCCACAGAGATTTTCTCACAGAGATCGTTGCTGGACATGAAAAAAAAAAAGAGAAGCCTAGAAATTGCTGCCTGCTGCAGACATCCAATGTCAGAGGAAGCCTTTTATTCCAATGCCCATCATCCCATGCCCGCATGGAACATGATTTGTACTACGCCCTAACAGGGTCCATCTGGCGTTGCACGCAGGAACCACCAGGGGGCTCCCCAGGTAGCCGTTGGAAAGGCAGGGAAGGCCTCACCCGCTTCAGGAAGGAACTGAGCATGCGCTCTTTCACCACGTCCGAGACTCTCGCGGTGTATTTTGCAGAGAAGACTGAAAGCGCGTCCGTCTTTTCTACAGTGCCCGATTCTGCTCCCCCCCCCGCCCCTCCCTCTCTGCGAGCCTTAGGCTGAGCCTTTCCAGCAGTCCAAGAGGCTGCAAGGAATCCTTGCACGGAGGGAGATCAAGACCTGACTCCGGAGTTCAGTAAGTGGGGGGACTTTTTGTTCCCACGGGCTGGACCGTGCATGGAGAGATGCAAGACTTCAAGTTCGGAGTCCTGGAAAGTGGGGAGCCCCTTGTCCCATGTTCCCCTGCCGCCCCTGTGCATGCATGCACGGGCCAGGCAGGGAAGAAATCAAAAACTATTGTCCCGCTGCCTCCAGGAGAAAAATCGAGACCGCCAGAAAAGTCGGAGCCATTCAGAATTAGGCGAAAAGTGAGAAACCCCTTTCCAGGAGATGCCTGTATCAAAATGCTAAGTCGTAGCTGGTTTATTGATTCGGGTATTATCATGTTTGCATTGAATCGTGGTTTGTTGATTGCGATTTCTCAGCTACCCATCGCGGTTTGGCCCAGGATGTTAATGGGGTTCTGCTATCTAGTAGCAGAACTTCCAGTATAAAGTTATACTGGAAATTCAAATATTGATTAATTTACCCTTTAAGTCGATTTGTACAGAGGTTGTTTTTAATCTCCCAAGCAGCCATCAAAATTATTTGAATAAATAAGTAGGAATCAGAAAAAAATGCTTTAAATATATGTATCCAAAGTTTTTACTCCTTGATCGAAGTTGGTGCAGAAGGTTACTACAGATTTTTTTCCACACACAGATATGTTAGTCTACCAACTAATAAGATTTACTCCCTCTTTCCAGATATTGTTGGGTTCATAAGAATTTCTTATTTGGGTTTTTGTGGTTGCTCAATTATTAAGTTGGTCAGCGGGTATTATTGGGAGTTTGTTTTGTTTTCCGTTTCAGATAAGTTGGAAATCTTTCCTGGTTCCCTTGGAGTCCGAAGTCTCTTGTGTGGGAAGAGGGCTGAATGACCTTTAGGAGATTTGGCCAGACATCTTCTGATTAGTAACACTTGGGGAGATCCATCCATCCATTTTGGAGCTGGATTAGAGATCAGAGAGAAGATGGAGGGACAAAGCCCAGCAGTTGGAAAAGGCGCTCCAGCTACTCAGCCTTGGAGCTGTGGGAAGAAAGGGGCAAGTCCTGGGCAGAAGAGCCCAGAAGAGGAAGCCAACAGTTCAGAGGTCCAATGCTGTGACTTCAGAAAAGTGCAGTTCCAGGAGGGGAAGAGTCCCCGAGATGTTTGCACTCAGCTTCACCGCCTTTGCCATCAGTGGCTGCAGCCGGAAAGACACACGAAGGCTCAGATGCTGGACCTGGTGCTCCTGGAGCAGTTCCTGGCTGTCCTTCCCCCAGAGATTGAGAGATGGGTGCGGGAGTGTGGAGCAGAGACCAGTTCCCAGGCGGTGGCCCTGGCCGAAGGCTTCTTGCTGAACCAGGAGGAGGAGAAGATGCAGGTGTGAGAATGTTATCATTTCAGCTCTAAAGATAATCTCTCTGAATTTGTCAATTCCTTTTTGGTAGAGTTTTCTGGGATTATTAACACCTAAGGCCAGTTGTTCCATTTTTCTTCCAGAGGATGTGTTTGGGGCAATTCTTCCATTCTCTTTCGACTTTCGCAAATGGACATTGGAGTCTGCTAGTTTAAAGATGCAGTATGATCACTCCTTAGTGCTCTTTCTGGCAACTTGAAAACTTTACTTTGTTTCTCGTATCACACCATGTCCAGAAATCCTTGGAAGCTGTGGCTGAGTATCCCAAGGGGAGGAAGGATTTATTCAGATCTTCTCAAGAGCTGCTGTTCAGGGAGACCTTACACAAAGATCAAAGCCAAGACATCACTCCAGGTGAGAAAAGCTCCTTCTTGGGTGATATGAGATTTCAACACTTAGCCTATTATATTGCTCCTCTTGATTGGAATGTCTCTAACAAATCTGCTTCCACCATTTTTTTCTTTCTCACAGAGAGTAGAAATCTGTCCTTGGAATTTTTTGAATCACTTCAACTTTGTGATGGAGCTGAAGGATTGGCTGAACCGCTTCTTCAGGTAAGGAGAAGAAACATAGGAAAGGGTCCATGAATCTTGGATGGGTTTCATTTTGTTTGAGTTCAATGTAATAAATTGCTGTTTCTAAGAAATATGAATCTGATATTAGATTCAAAATTCATATTTAGCCTAGAGTATCTTTCCCTTCTTAGGGATCCTTTGGAAGACATTTTCTCCACCCCTCCTGCTTCACCGATTTGTTTGACCAGACCAGGGGACCTCAAACTTTTTAAACGGGGCCAATTCACGGTCCCTCAGACTGTAGGGGTGCCGGACCAGCTGGGTGGGCATGGCTAGGTCATGTGACTGGGTGGGCGTGGCCAATTTAATAGTCCATTAAACAATGCACACAAATTAAATTTTAATTTGTTTTGTTCCTGGGGTTTTTTTATTTGGTTTTATTTGCATGTTGCTCTTTTGGTTGACTTTTCTTTTTACTAGATCATTTTTTCACTTGTTTAGAGGAGAGAAGTAGTCCACTTCAGAAAACTCAGTTTTGCAGCAATTCTTCTCAACCCCAAGGAGTTTGAGAAATCTCTCTCTCTCTCTCTCTCTCTCTCTCTCTCTCCCTCCCTCCCTCCCTCCCTCCCTCCCTCCCTTCTCTATCTCTCTCTCTTTATCTTCTGGGGGTGAGGGAGGTGAAAAACAGGCCATTTTTGCCCATTTTTTGGCCTCCCGGGGCATCTGTACGCCCCATTTTTCACCTCCCCCACCTCTAGCAGCATTCTGCAGGCCAGAAACAGGCAAAAACTGCCCATTTTTGGTCAAAAATGGGTCATTTTTGCCCATTCTTTGGCCTCCTGGGGCATCTGTGTGTCCCGTTTTTCATCTCCCCTGCCTCCAGAACATCTCTGCAGGCCAAAATTGTTGGCCTTACCTTTCAGTTCCAGGCCGCAGAGCTCGCAAAGGTAAGTCTTGTACTCGGCCGAAGGGTGGGTGGGGTGATGTGCGCAGGCCGGATTAATGGCTTCAGTGGGCCGTATGTGGCCTGCGGGCCGTAGTTTGAGGACCCATGGACCAGACTGTTGTCAGCATCGGGTCTCTTCCTCCCCGGGTCATTCTCACATACCATTACAAAACAATACTCTTTTTTTTTGCCTTTTGAAAACTATCTTTGGAACAACCATGACCTGGTGATTGGGAATCTCCATAGACATAACTTGTTACAAGCTCTTCCAACACCTTCATGAAGGTGTGGAGTTGGGTTACATTTGCCCCTCAATGGATAAAGTAAGCCATGGGCAAAAATGTGAGGTAGGTTTTGCCAGTATTTGGCATTGTCCACCCTAGGAAGAATTGGAGCCACTGATAAGTAATGAATTTAAGACCCAACTACCAATTGACCAAGAAAACTATTTTAGTTGGCTACACTGAAAGGCATTTCACGTACTTCCAACATGATCCAATGTGCTTCAGTTGTGCCGTCAGTCAAAAGCAGTGAGATCTCATTCTTAATTCTGCACAAGATGCCTATTTTGTTCACTGGATCTCTCACCTTCAATTGGTAGAAGAAAACTCTCAAATTATTCTTGGGATTATATGTTAAAAGGAAAACTTGTTTCGTTGTTTAGGATGTGTCTTTTGAGGAAGTGGCCGTGTATTTTTCCGAGGAGGAGTGGTCTCAACTGGATCCTGCCCAAAAAGCGCTCCATGGGGAAGTCATGCTGGAGAATTCCAGGAATCTGTTTTCTTTGGGTAAGAATCCCTATCTGTGCTCAGAAACATAGAAAAGTCATGGGGTCAGAGAGGGGGGCTTAGATGTTATTAAAAAATAGGTTAAGTGAAATAAGGGATTTTTAAAAATCGTTTATTTCTATCCTGCCTTTATATTTTGTAAATAATAAAGGCAGTGGACAAACTCAATATTCCTTCCTCCTGCTGTTTTCCCTGTAACAGCAATCCTGTGACGTGGGATGAGCTGAGAGAGACTGGCCCAAAGTCATCCAGCCAGCATTCATCCCTAAGGCAGAACTAGTACTCACAGTCACCTAATTTCTAGCCTGGTGCCTTAATAGCAATAGCACTTTACTTATATACCGCTTCATAGTGCTTTACAGCCCTCTCTAAGCGGTTTACAGAGTTCAGCATATTGCCCCCAACAATCTGGGTCATCATTTTACCCACCTCGGAAGGATGGAAGGCTAAGTCAACCTTGAGCCTAGTGAGATTTGAACAGCTGGACTGCTGAACTAGCAATCAGCCTGCAGTCGCAGCATTTAACCACTGCACCACTTCAGCTCTTAACCATTTGACCAAACTAACTTTATGGAAGAAACAAATTTATTGAAAGAAAACTGCATAGCCTCTCTTTTTACATAAAGGAAATATTTTTTTAATGCTTTATCGTCATAATTTACAAAATATTCATTTACATGCCTCAGAATACATTAGTAATCTGAGGGATAGGCTGCACATAGGGATGGTATGGCCCACTTGAGAAAGGTCCTGCCTACCAGGGTTTGGTCTTCGCTCCTGCTCTAGCTCCCTGATGGCCCTGAGCTGCTATGATCAAGACTGGATGGGTCCTGAGTGGGATGTCCCTTCTCTGAGATGTGCCCACTTGTGTACCAAGTTTGGCATCAGCCTAATTGAGGGTGGGGAGCTATTGCCATCCAGAAATTCCTCTTGGCTTTCAAAGATTCTGCTCTAAAGACAAGTGGGGCTGAGACTTCCAATGAAGTTGGGGAGCTAGTGGCTATGTTGTTGACCGAGCATGATACCGTGTCCAATGGACTTCAGGAGTTTGTGGCACCATGGAATAGTCCCAGGTCAAAGCTTAGATCAGGGTTGTGTATTAGATTCATAGTGATGTGATCCAATCCGGTTATATGAATAACAGTAGGGATACATTTGCAAGTGGTTCCTTGCTAAAATTTTACTTTGGAATCATCATATTTGCCAACAAAGCAGCCAAAATATATTGATGATTCTTTGGCTAAATTTCAGAAGAAAAGGTTTGATTGTTCTCCTATTCTTGCTACAGTTTTCCTTTTTCTTTTTTTAAGGATATAATGGGCATGAGAATAAGAATTTCAAGGAGGAATGCCAAGCGATCAATTCGAAAGAGGGGAAAGGGAAGCTATATCAATGCATGGAGCGCGGAAAGAGCTTTAGCAGGAAAAGAGTTCTGATTCAGCATAAAACTATCCATACAGAGGAGAAGTTACATCTGGAATCTGGAAAAACCTTCTCTTATAGGTCTGTTATAAGACATCAAAGGAATCACAAAGAAGAAAGACCTTATAAATGCACGGAGTGTGGAAAGACCTTTACTTCTAGGAGTGGTCTCAATTACCATAAGAGGATCCATACAGGAGAAAAACCATATCAATGCAAGGAATGTGGAAAGACCTTTACTTCTTGGAGTGGTCTCAATTACCATAAGAGGATCCATACAGGAGAGAAACCATATCAATGCAAGGAATGTGGAAAGACCTTTAGTTCTAGGAGTGGTCTCAATTACCATAAGAGGATCCACACAGGAGAGAGACCATATCAATGCATGGAATGTGGAAAGAACTTTATTTCTAGTTGTTGTCTTAATGCCCATAAGAGGATCCACACAGGAGAGAAACTGTATCAATGCAAGGAATGTGGAAAGACCTTTACTTCTAGGAGTGCTCTCAATTACCATAAGAGGATCCACACAGGAGAAAAACCATATCAATGCAAGGAATGTGGAAAGACCTTTACTTCTAGTGGTTGTCTTAATTCCCATAAGAGGATCCACACAGGAGAGAAGCCATATCAATGCAAGGAATGTGGAAAGGCCTTCTCTCAGAATCACACTCTTATAATTCATCATAGGACTCATACAGGAGAGAAGCCATATCAATGCATGGAGTGTGGAAAGGGTTTTAGTAATGGTAGTCATCTTGCCTCCCATAAGAAGGTCCACACAGGAGAGAAGCCATATCAATGCATGGAGTGTGGAAAGACCTTCTGTTATTATGAGTCACTCATAAGACATGAAAGGAATCACAAAAGAGAAAGACCTTATCAATGCATGGAGCGTGGAAAGAGCTTTAGTTGCAGCAGACATCTTGATTCCCACAAGAAGATCCACTCAGGAGAGAAGCCATATAAATGTGTTGAATGTGGAAAAGGCTTTAGGTGGAATTCTGCTCTTACCACCCATAAAAGGATCCACACAGGAGAAAGACCATATCAATGCATAGTGTGTGGAAATACTTTTACTAGTAGCAATAGTCTTAATTCCCACAAAAGGATCCACACAGGTGAGAGGCCATATAAATGTGTGCACTGTGGAGAAGGCTTTAAAAGGAGTTGTGATCTCACTTCCCATAAAAGGATCCATAATGGAGAAAAAACTATATGAATGCATGGAGTGTGGGAAGCTTTGCTTTGCAAGGAGTATCGTTCTTGCCATAGAAGGATGACCACCATATCAATAAAGGAAGTTTGAGAAGAGCTTCAATAGAAATGCAAGTAATCCTCAGTTTATGACTGCAATTCATCCCAAAATTTCTTTTGCTAAGCAAGATAGTTGTTAAGTGACTTTTGCCCCATTTTACTACTTTTCTTGTTAAGTGAATCCTGTAGGTAACGTAATAAAACTGTTAAGTGATTCTGGTTTCCCCATTGGCTTTGCTGGTCAGAAGGTTGCAGAAAGTGATCATACAGCTCTGGGACACTGCAACTGTCATAAATATGAGTCAGTTGTCAAGCATTTGAAGTTTTCTCAGGTGACCATGGGGATTCTTCAATGGTGAAAGTGTGAAAAATGATCATAAGTCACTTTTTTTCAGTGCTGTGTAACTTTGAACAAACACTAAATGAACTATTGTAAATTGAAGACTTCCTATAGTTGTCTAAAATCTCATGCAAGGACCATTTGAGTAATAATCCAAATAAATTGTAGACCTTAGATGTGAATCCATAAATTGCCGTTCTCTAGTGCAAACCAGAACAAGGTGGATCTCTAATCCTGCTTGTGGTTTTTCCAAGTTCAGATAGTTCAAAGGCCTTCTTTGCATGTAGAAATATTCTTGATTATTTTTCATTATATTGTTTCAAATATTCCAAAATATCAAACACCAGTATCACATTATTCTTCAACTATCTTTTAAGTTTAAAAAAAATCCCACAACATTATTAGAGTTTATCTGATATCTCTTGTCTCAATATTTCTGTTCTGATATTGGCCCAAGTATCTTGACCGAGGCCTTTTTTCTGGCTGTTCTACTTTTTCCATCCCTGCTTGTCTGAGGAAGGCTTCAGTGAGAACTCTGATTGCTGCATCCAGGATGTTGGATGTTGTTTGCAAAGTCTTGCAGTCTGTGAGGGCCAAATTCCCTTCCTTTAGCAGCTAAGATTTGTTTTCATACACAATACTTAATAGTCCCTTTGTCAGAGATTCCTTTTAAACCATATCCAGTTTGATTGGCTTCAACTGAAACATCCATCAAAAGTACTGGATTCTAGACAGTTTAAATTTTCTGTCGCCCGATAAGGATTGTGGAGATGTTTTATTTCGAAAAAATATCCAAGATTCAAAAGTGAAACATAATGTGCAAATTCTTTGTTTTTTGTCTTGTACTAGATCTATAGTGTAGTAAACATGCAAGCAATGTGTAAGTTCTTTCTATGTTTGATTTCCTATAATAGATTTTTAGTATATTTGTACTATACAAAGTTCTTTATAATATACTATTATTAATATATTATTATACTATATATTATTGTTCATATAATATATACCTGTGATGGTGAACCTATGGCACACGTGCCAGAGGTGGCACACAGAGCCCTCTCTGCTGGCACCTACCGTATTTTTCGGAGTATAGGACGCACCGGAATATAGGACGCACCTAGATTTTAGAGGAGGAAAACAAGGAAAAAAGTATTCTGAACCAAATGGTGTAGTAATATATTATTTACTAAAATACCAGTGTAGCAGAATACTTTTTACAACCATGTACACTTTTTACAACCATGTACACTTTTTACAAACTTCAAACTTGACAGCTTTAAGCCTTGTGGACTTCAACTCCCAGAATTCCTCCTCCAGTCATGCTAGCTCAGGAATGGGAGTTGAAGTCCACAAGTCTTAAAGCTGTCAAGTTTGAAGTTTGTAAAAAGTGTACATGGTTGTAAAAAGTCTTGCCAAGTTTGAAGACCCTTGAACCCCTAACCCAGGGGTCTTCAAACTTGACAGCTTTAAGACTTGTGGACTTCAACTCCAATTCCTGAGCTAGTATGACTGGAGGAGGAATTCTGGGAGTTGAAGTCCACAAGTTTGAAGACCCTTGCACCCCCTTGGCAAGTTTAAGCCTTGTGGACTTCAACTCCCAGAATTCCTCCTCCAGTCATACTAGCTCAGGAATGGGAGTTGGAAGTCCACAAGTCTTAAACTTGCCAAGAGGGTGCAAGGGTCTTCAAACTTGTGGACTTCAACTCCCAGAATTCCTCCTCCACTTGGCAACCTTTAAAAAAAAAACCTTAAAAAAACCCTAAAAAAAAATTCTAACCTGTCGGCTTTCTTCGGACGGCAGCAGCGGCTCCTCAGGTGCCTCGGGAGCAGGCTTCAAGCGGTGGGGGGGGTTTGGGCAGTAGCAGAGGTGGCGGCTTGGTTCAGGTAGTGGCGGGGACGCCGGCTGGGGCAGCGGGGACAGCAGAAACGGCAGCAGCGGGACAGCAGAAACAACGGCGGCGGCAGGACAGCGGGGAGAGCAGAAACGGCGGCGGCGGGACAGCGGGGACAGCAGAAACGGCGGCAGGACAGCGGGGAGAACAGAAACGATGGTGGCAGGACAGCGGGGACAGCAGAAACGGCGGCGGCGGGACAGCGGGGACGGGGGGCGCAAGCAGCGGGGGGGCAAGCGGCGGTGGCGGCAGTGGAAGCGGCGGGGACCACGGAGGCCGAAAACCTCTGAAGGGTGGGTGCTGGTGGGTGGGTAGGGCTACATTCGATGTATAAGACGCACCCAAATTTTCACCCTCTTTTGGGGGGTAAAAAGGTGCGTCTTATACTCCGAAAAATACGGTATATCATCACCCCAGGTCAGATCTCCGTGGCTTTTGTTTCGTGAGCTTCTGTTTCCTTGCAAATGATGAAACAGAAGCGCACGAAAGAAAAAGATCTTACCTCTTACCATGCTACCAGTGTTGGGATGCCCCACCTCCACAAGCTGATCTTCGGGTCTGCTGCACATGCGCACGTTTGCGCATGTCCATGTGCAATGTTCCCTCTAATTTTTTTTCGGTGTGAGCGGAAAAGTATAGTGCTGAGCAGCACGTTTTCTTCCATGAGCACCTGAATTTATTTATTTTTTATTTATTTATTTATTTATTTATTTTATTTTATTTTATTTATTTATTTTATTTACTTGTTGCATTTTTTTGTAAATGTAGTCAATGATAATTTACATTGATAATGAATACATTTTTATTTAAGGAACTAAATATTTTAAATTGGATTTCAAGAAGAAGAAGAAACCCTACCAGTGGGCTGCAGCGAGGCTGCTTAAGTGCTTAATGGTCGGAGCACAATCAGAAGACATTTTAAAAAAAAACTTTGGAGGGGACATTGCACCCATCCACGGGCTGGAGGGGAAAGGAAGGGATGGAAATCATGCATGGGACTACTTACCTTGGCAGAGGAAAAAGAGCAGAACCCCACGCAAAGTGAGCTCTTGCAGCAACCGGTGAGGAAAGCTGAAGCACTTCTTTGCACGTGGAACTGAACAGAGTCGCATCAGAGACTTTGGAGAAAGGGGCGGGGGCAGGAGGGGGAATCCTAAGAAGGCTGGAATGGTTTTATTGCAACCTTAGAAGTGTAAAGGTGGGGGTGGGAGAAGACCCAGGGGGCTTATCCCCAACGCAGAAACAGCTCGTTTTTTGAAAGGGTGCAGATGGAACAAGACCACAACAGAAACCAGGGAAAAGATAACCCCAATTCTTTATTTATTTACAGATGTTATTTCTAAACCTCTCCTTCCCAGTCAAGTACGCCCTCGCTTCCCCCACCCCCCTCATTTGCAGTCTCAAAGCAGGAAGCAAACGGGGAGGGGGAGGAAAGAGATTTCTTTTATTCTCGCTGATTGACCCTAATCTGTTTTCTCTCCCAGAGCATCCTGAGACAGTTCTCCATCCAAGCATTCCTTCGAAATAAGCCAATAAGAAACTACCATTCCCATCAGGAAGCACAAAACCTTTTTAGCCTCCTGTGTAGTTTCCCCCCCAACTGCTCCTCCCACCGAGCCCGAGCTGCGCTAGAGATCAAAAGTCCTGCGCTGAGTTTGCTGTCGCCCGCGCAGCAGCGCACCTTACAGGGAACAGTGTCCATGTGCACCTTTCAATTTGAGCATGCACATGCGCAGTTTGGGCATTCGATGCCTAAAAGGTTTGCCATCACTGATATATACTATATAAAAATCAGTGGTGGGATTCAAATAATTTATAATCGGTTCTCTGTCCTATTGACCGGCTGGTTAGGCGTGACTCCTGGTCATGTCTGTTAGAAGTGAGAATTAATCTCACAGAGGCGATGATTGATCTTTCTCTCGGAGCTCAGACATTTAGAAATGAAACCGAAGTTAAAAGGTCTAATAAAATATTTATTTCGGTACAAAAACAATAAATTCTGAATGATTACATTCTTGCTTATTAAATGCGACCGCTCCCGATCAGAGCCAAATCACAAGAAGAATAATGGAGAATCAGGAATGCACACATGCGTACAAGATCACATCATGTGTCCTGCTTGTCATAGAATGTACCATAATATTAGGATAGGGGTGCATCACCCTGCATATACATACAACTGACAATATTCACTACGTGACAATGTCTGGGTGGGCATGGCCAAGTCGACATCACTCGCGTCACCCAGCCGCTCGCCTCAAAAGCCTCAAAGTATCTATAGTTCTGTAAAAATGTCATTCACCTTTTTTCGACTTTATTATCTGCATCCTGCTGATATATAAAAGGACTTGGAATAAACAAACCAAAGTTTGGTGCTACTTTCATTTATTTTATAGCATGTGCTCTTCCATACTATAAACCTCTTAGATCCAGCAATGTATTACATCACCTTTAATTATATAAATGTACTGAAATGCTCCCTATTATTGGTGATTATCCTCACATTATTGTGTGGAAATGTGGGGGCATTCCTCCATAGTGAATTGACAGTAACATTTCTCCAATCTAATCCAAACACGGAGGAAAATTAAACTAAAAATGGAGGAAAGTTTTTGGAAGGATTTGAAGGGGAATGAATACTTCGGGTTTTCAGAGACTCAGGAAAGTTTAAAGCCGTTTATTCAAATAGTACTCATTTATGGTTCTGGATCAAACTGGTAAAAGGGCACCAATTTTGGTTTTGTAGCTATTATGTCAATTTTCTCCATTATAGAAGACTGGAAAAAATGCGCTGAGAAGAAGCAGGCTTTTGGCAAGAGAGGTGTTAATTCCATTCTTTATCAATTGCTTCTTCACTCTATTTCCCCATTTCTTTATTTCATTAATGTAGATAAATTTCTTTGTTGTTCTTGCACTGTCACCTCCAAATCCATACTAATCTCTTCAAACAGTGGGAATCTTCAACTCTTTTGGCTAGAAGAAAATTGGTACTTTGTTTAGTCTGGTTGACTGACACTGTCTTTCAACTTCCTACTCATATTTCCTGAGCTGTTTTCCCTACTGAAAAACCAAAACGAAGCCATTTTTCTTTTTTGCCTCATGGAATTTTAACTTTGTGTGTACGTCTCAAGATTTGCCTTCCTGCATTTTGTAATTCCACCTTTCCTCCAGTCACCTATGAGACACCATTCTCCCATTCATCTCTCCATCATGGTGCCTTGTTTTGAGGTAAAATTTCTAAAACTTCCATGAGTGTGAGCTTTGTTTCCATTTTGGAACTTGTTTCCTTTTTATTCCCTTTTTCAAGCAAGATAGTTTCTTTAGGATTCTTCCCATTTTTGCCACTTGCTTTTTTGAACTGCTGTTAGCTGTCCAGAGGCATGAATTTGAAAAGGCAGCTGAAATAATGGAAATAAAATAATACAAATCTTAATTGTCCTAAGCCTTCACTTCCCATCCTGTGACTCTGCCAGACCTCTTATCTTCCCTCACTCCAGGGCTGAGTTTGCCAACAACCACATGACACAAATCTGGACTTCAAAGAGAGGCTCCTGTTCCTTTTGAGCCTCCACAGAGATTTTCTCACACAGATCGTTCTTAGACATTAAAAAAAGGAAAGCCTAGAAATTGCTGCCTGCTGAAGACAGGCAATGTCAGAGGGAGCCTTCTACTACTCCAATGCCCATCATCCCAGCCCCTCATGAAACATGGTGATGTGTCCTAGGCCCTGGCAGGGTTCATCTGGCGTTTCTACTCAGGATCCACCAGGGGGCTCCCCAAGTAGCTATTGGAAAGGCTGGGCGGCCCTCACCCGCTTCAGGAGGGAACTGAGCATGCGCTCTTTCACCGGGTCCGAGACACTATTTTGCAGAGAGCGTCCGTCTGAAAGCGCGTCCGTCTTTTCTACAGTGCCCGATTCTGCTCCACCCCCGCCCCTCCCTCGCTACGAGCCTTAGGCTGAGCCTTTCCAGCAATCCAAGAGGCTGCAAGGAATCCTTGCACGGAGGGAGATCAAGACCTGACTCCGGAGTTCAGTAAGTGGGGGGAGTTTTTCTTCCACGGGCTGGACCGTGCGTGGAGAGACGCAAATGTAAGTTCGGAGTCCTGGAAAGTGGGGAGCCCCTTGTCCCATGTTCCCCTGCCGCCCCAGTGCATGCATGCACGGGCCAGGCAGGGAAGAAATCAAAAGCTACGGTCCCGCTGCGTTGCCTCCAGGAGGAAAATCGGGACCCACAGAAAAGTCGGAGCCATTCAGAATTAGTCGAAAAGTGAGAAACCTCTTTCCAGGAGATGCCTGAATCAAAATATCTTATTTATTTATTTATTTATTTACTTACTTACTTACTTACTTACTTACTTACTTACTTACTTACTTACTTACTTACTTACTTACTTATTTATTTTTGTCAAATACGTGTTGGTAAGATATAACATTGTTTATATACATTGTTAAGCCATAGCTGGTTTGTTGATTCGGGTATTATTATCCTGTTTGCATTGAACGGTGGTTTGTTAATTGTGATTTCTCAGATACCCATAGCAGTTTGCTCCTGGAGTCTATGGAGATTCTGGGTCATCCAGGTTGTGGTTTCTTTGAAGACATTTCACTTCTCATCCAAGAAGCTTCTTCAGCTCTGACTGGATGGTGGGGAATGGAAGGATTTATACTCTTTGCAGACAGCTGGTCATTTGCATTCTGTTAGCTAGTCCTGGGGCCACCTGGAGCTGTGTCTTCAGAGTCTTCCTGGAACTGTTGAGAAGACTGTGTGTTAGACTGGAGGTAGATGATGTCTTATCCCCCCCCCCCTTCTATTGAGAAAAGGTTGTTGAATTTTGACATAGATGGGCTCTTCGAACCCTCTTTCAAACCAGCAGTCCCCTCTGTCGAAAATGTGTACTTTCATGTCTTCAGAAGAGTGACCTCTGTCTTTTAAATGCGGATAGTGTCAGGTCCCATATATTTCTATTGGGACGCTGGCATTCTGGTGGGAGTGGGGAGGATTGGAGGGAATCTCTATATTAAGTTTTTGTTTCTATTTCCTGCTTGGAGTGATCTCTATATGAAGTTTCTGTTTCCTGCATTGCTGTGCTGGGAATTTCTATTTCCTGCATTGCTGTGCTGTGGGAGGAGTTTTGTTTGCACTGCTTTAAATTGCTGTTTTTTAAGTGGGAAGATTTAGTTTCTGCCTAGACCTCTTGCTATCACAAGCCTTTCAATAAAAGCTCCTTTTGGAACAACTTCAGTTTCCAAGAGTCCTGCTTTCTTGCGAAGATTTGGAGAGGAAAGACCTTACAGATGGACTGCTGAAGCTGCTGTGGCCTAGAGGTGGAGCTCTTGCCTCACAATCAGGAGGTTGTGAGTTCGCTCCTAGGTAGAGGCAGATGTAAGGGTCTCCTGCTTGGGCAGGGGGTTGGACTAGATGACCTTCAAGGTCCCTTCCAACTCTGTTAATCTGAATCTTGTCCTGACGAGTTTGTTCCCCTATGTTGTGCCATGCGTTTATTTTTTTTAAAGTTTTATTGAATTTTTATTTTTAAATATACATCAATATCATTACATCAACAGTGTGGCCTCTGTGTATAGTTCATTTTGATACAAACAGCAATGATGATGATGATGATGATGATGATGATGATGATGATGAACTTGATGAATACATATCACCAGGACCGGACGGATTACACCCCAGAGTACTAAAGGAGCTGGCAGATGTCATTTCAGAACCACTGCACCACATCTTTCAAAAATCCTGGAACACCGGGGAACTACCAGAGGACTGGAAAAGAGCTGATGTGGTTCCCATCTTCAAAAAAAAGGGGGGGGGGAAGAGACCCAGGAAACTACAGACCAATCAGCCTAACATGAATACCCGGGAAGATACTGGAAAAGATAATAAAGAAACAGATCTGTCAACACCTAGAAACGAGTAAAGTAATAACTAGCAGCCAACACGGGTTTGTTAAAAACAGATCATGCCAAACCAATCTCATTTCATTCTTCAACACTGTGTATAAATTAGTAAACCAGCGAAATACTGTGGACATAATATACCTAGACTTCAGCAAGGCATTCAAAAAGTAGATCATAACCTACTTCTTCGTAAGATAGAGAAAAGTGGGATAGACAACCTCACCACCAGATGGATCCACAACTGGCTGACGACCCATACTCAATGAGTAGTCCTTAATGGGTCTAAATCTACATGGAGAGAAGTAAGCAGTGGGGTACCACAAGCCTCCATCTTAGGCCCAGTACTCTTCAATATCTTCATAAACGACTTAGATGAGGGAATAGAAGGGGAACTTACCAAATTTGCAGATGACACTAAGCTGGCAGGAATAGCTAACACCCTAGAACAGGGGTCGGCAACCCGCGGCTCCGGAGCCGCATGCGGCTCTTTGGGCCCCCTGCTGTGGCTCCCTGTCCCATCACTGGCTAGCCTCGCCCTCCCCTTCCTCACCTGACCTGAGAAGGTAAGGGTGACGGCGTAAATGGAGAAGCGGCCGTGGCTGATTCTCTGGCGCTGGTTGAGGAACATAGCCACCCCCGGCCGAGGCTTCCCTTCTGGTGACCCTCCTCCCCCTCTTGTGACTCCCTGGCTGGCTGTGACGGGGGCCAGGAGTTGTGCGCATGTGCGGGGAGACCCTCAAGCGAGTGCCAAACACAGCAAAGGCACACTCGGAGGGCGGGTGGTGGGCAGCTGCTCGCTTAAGGAGGGTCTTTGGACACGGTTTCTCTCCTGCCCTAATGATCTGGCCATTGCCTTGCCGTGTCCCATCCCGTCCCATTCTCCCCCCCCCAGCTCTTCAGCCAAGCGGGGTTGGCGTAAGCTGCAGCCCGAAGCGGCAGGAAGCGAAGGATGCCTTCGCTCCGGCGACCCTCCTCCCACTCCTTCTCCTCTCATGCGGGGCGGGGCATGGCAAAGCGATGGTCGGATCCTTAGGGCAGGAGAGAAGCGGCCCTGTAGCTGCCTTCACGGCACATTTGTGTGTAAGGCAGCCTTCGCTTCCTGTTGCTTCGGGCTGGAGCTCACGCCCTCCCCGCTCAGCCGTTGAGCTGCGGGGAGGGGAGGGGCGGGACGGGCCTCGGCAAGGCAATGGCCGGATCCTTAGGGCAGGAGAGAAGCCGCATCCAAAGACCCTTCTTAAATGAGCAGCCGCCCACCACCTGCCCTCCGCATACACCTTTGCGCCCCATGCACGCCACAGCCAGCCAGGGAGTCGCGAGAAGGGGAGGAGGGTCGCCTGAACAGAAGCTGGGGGTGGTGATCGTTCCTCAGCATACAGAGAGAGAAGGGGCGAGAGAGAGAGAGAGAAAGAGAGAGATGAGGGAGGGAGAGGGAGATGGGTGGGGAGGAAGGGAGAGAGAGAGCTGGGGAGAGGGAAAGAGAAAGAAAGATGAGAGGGAGAAAGAGATGGATAGAGAGAAAGAGAGGGAAAAGAGAGCGAGAGAGATACCTTTTTCTCATAGAAAACATCTTTCAACCTCTAATCTTTCCATCTAATTACTACTTATATTCTATTATATGAGAATTATATCTGATAATATTCCCCCTATTTCTTATTTCTACCTCTATTCTAACTTCTAGTCAGGCCACCATTACTAATCCTAGTATTAATACACATGTTTATATTAAGACATAGTCCTTCATTATTTGATTGTTCAAAGTCACAATACGTCATTCAAGTACCAGTCATCCTATTATTTAAACATACCTAATAATACCATCTTTCAACCTCCAGTCTTCCCATCTAACTATTGCTTTATATAAAGGTGTGTATTCTTATTTATACCTCTATTTCAGTTTTTAATCAGGCCATCATTATATTAGCAAAAAAGGGAAAAAATACTTCAATTTTTATTCGTTTTTTTGGCTTGCCTCCCATACTTCTCTCTTGGATCTTTGTCTCTATCAGCAGCTATGTCTTCACCATTCTGAATATTTCTCCCATCTCTATCCTCCTAAGCTGCCAGGTCTCCAGAGTATCCACCCAAGCCCCTATTTCCCTTTCAAAAGTATCTTCCAGATTATTTGATTCCATTTTTAAATTTCTTAAAGTACTTTTCCCTTGGTTTATTTCATCAGTCATTATTATCTTTATCGTCTTCCCCTTCTCATCTTCTTGCTTCGTTTGCTGGTTTGTCTGTTCTATCTTTTACTCCATTCTCTCTACTGTCACCTCTCTTTCATGGACTTTGTGCCATGCGTTTATGAAGTGGTTGTTTTGTTTCCCCAATGTACAGATCTGCAAATGGCTCGCTGCATTGTACTGCATATACCAGGAGGTTAATGGGGTTCTGCTATCAAACATTATACTGGAAGTTCAAATATTGATCAATTTACCTATAAAATAGATTTAGATAGCCACTCATCTGAATGGCTGTTTGTGACCTGAGACATTTATGATCTGAATTATACAAAGATTGTTTAATGTTGCAGGCAGCCTTCAAAAGTATTTGAATAAATAAGTAGGAATTAGAAAACAAAAACATGTTTTAAATTCTTGTATCCAAAGTTTTCAGTCCTTGATCGAAATTGATCCAGAAGGTTACTAAGGAATTTTTTCCACAGGCAGAAATCTTAGTCTACCAACTAATAAGATTTCCTCCCTCTTTCCAGATATTGTTTGAATAAATAAATAGGAATCAGAAAAAAAATGTTTTAAATATATTACCCAAAGTTTTTACTCCTTGATCGAAGTTGATGCAGAAGGTTACTACAGAATTTTTTCCACACACAGATGTGTTAATCTACCAACTAATAAGATTTACTCCCTCTTTCCAGATATTGTTGGGTTCATAAGAATTTCTTATTTGGGTTTTTTTGGCTGCTCAGTTGTTAAGTTGGTCAGCCTTTATTTCTGGAAGTTTCTTTTGTTTTCCATTTCAGATATATAAGTTGGAAATCTTCCTGATTCCCTTGGTCAGATGTCTTCTGATTAGTGAAATATGGGAGATCCATCCATCCATTTTGGAGCTGGATTAGAGACCAGAGAGAAGATGGAGGGACAAAGCCCAGCAGATGAAGGAGTTGGAAAAGGCCCTCCAGCTACTCAGCCTTGGAGCTGTGGGAAGAAGGGGGAAAGTCCTGGGCAGAAGAGCCAAGAAGAGGAAGCCAACAGTTCAGAGGTCCAATGCTTTGACTTCAGAAAAGTGCAATTCCAGGAGGGGAAGAGTCCCCGAGATGTTTGCAGTCAGCTTCACCGCCTTTGCCTTCAATGGCTGCAGCCAGAAAGACACACCAAGGCTCAGATGCTGGACCTGGTGCTCCTGGAGCAGTTCCTGGCTGTCCTTCCCCCAGAGATGGAGAAATGGGTGCGGGAGTGTGGAGCGGAGACCAGTTCCCAGGCAGTGGCCCTGGCCGAAGGCTTCTTGCTGACCCAGGAGTTGGGAAAGATGCAGGTGTGAGAATGTAATCATTTCAGCTCTAAAGAGAATCTCTCTGAATTTGTCAATTCCTTTTTGGTAGAGTTTTCTGGGATTATTAACACCTAAGGCCAGTTGTTCCCTTTTTCTTTCAGAGGATGTGTTCCATTCTCTTTCGAGTTTCACAAATGGACATTGGGGTCTGCTAGTTTAAAGGTGTAGTATAATAATTCATTAGTGCTCTTACTTTGTTTCTCGTATCACATCATATCCAGAAATCCTTGGAAGCTGTGACTGAATGTCCCAAGGGGAGAAAAGATTCATTCAGATCTTCTCAAGAGCTGCTGTTCAGGGAGACCTTAAACAAAGATCAACGTCACGACACCACTCCAGGTAAGAAAAGCTCTGAGTGATGTGAGATTTCAACATTTACCTGATTGTTCTGTTCCTCTTAATTCGAATGTCTCTTAACAAATCTGCTTCCACCATTTTTCTCTTTCTCACAGAGAGTAGAAGGATGTCCTTGGAAATTTTAGTATCACCTCCTCTTTGTGATGAAGCTGAAGGATTGGCTGAACGGCTACTTCAGGTAAGGAGGAAAAGGATGAGAAAATGTCCATGAACCTTAGATGGATTTCATTTTGTTCTAGAGTTTATTGTAGTAAACTGCTGTTTCCAAGAAATACGAATCTGATATTAGATTCAAAATTCATATTTAGCCTAGAGTATCTTTCCCTTCTGAGGGATCCTTTGGGAGACACTTTCTCCACCCCTCCTGCTTCACAGGTTTAGTTGACCAGACTATTGTCAGCATTGGGTCTCTTCCTCCCCGGGTCTCCCAGGGTCATTCTCACATACCATTTTTAAAAAATCTTTTTTTTCCCTTCTGAAAAGCATCTTTGGGACAACCATATCCTGGTGATTGGGAATCTCCATAGACATATCCTGTTACAAGCTCTTCCTACCCCTTCATGAAGGTGTGGAGTTGGGTTACATTTGCCCCTCAGTGGACAAAGTAAGCCATGGGCAAAAATGTCAGGTGGGTTTTGCCAGTATTTTGCTCTGCCCACCCTAGGAAGAATTGGAGCCACTGATAACTAGTGAATTTAAGACCCAACTACCAATTGACCAAGAAAGCTATTTTAGTTGGCTACACTGAAAGGCATTTCAAATACTTCCAACATGATCCAATGTGCTTCAGTTGTGCTTACAGTCAAAAGCAGTGAGATCTCATTCTGAACTCTGCACAAGATACCTATTTTGTTCACTGGATTGAATAGAATTGGTAGAAGAAGTGTCAAATTATTCTTGGGATTATCTGTTAAAAGGAAAACTTGTTTCCTTGTTCAGGATGTCGTGTCTTTTGAGGACCTGGCTGTGTATTTCTCCGAGGAGGAGTGGTCTCAACTGGATGCTTACCAAAAAACGCTCCATGGAGAAGTCATGCTGGAGAATTCCAGGAATCTGGCTTCTCTGGGTAAGAATCCCTGTCTGTGCTCAGAAACATAGAAAAGTCACGGGGTCAGAGAGGGGGGCTTAGATGTTATTAAAAAAATAGGCTAACTGAAATTAGTGATTTTAAAAACCACTTATTTATTTATATGCTGCCTTTATTTTTTGTAAATAATAAAGGCAGCGGACAAACCCAATATTCCTTCCTCCTGCTGTTTTCCGTGCCACAACAACCCTGTGACATTGGTTGAGCTGACAGAGATTGGCCCAAAGTCACCCAGGCAGCATTCATCCCTAAGGCAGAACTAGTACTCACGGTCACCTAGTTTCTATCCTGGTGCCTTAACCATTTGACCAAACTGACTATGGCAGAAGGAAATTTATTGAAAGAAAACGTGGAAAACTGCATAGCCTTCTTTTTACATAAAGGAAATGTTTTTTAAATTGTTTTCTGCTCATAAAATACAAAATATTCATTTCCATGGCACAGAAGACATTAGTAAGAATCTGAGGGATAGGCTGCACATAGGGATGGTGTGGCCTTTCTTGAGCAAGGTCCTGCCTACCAGGGTTTGGTCTTCACTCCTGAATCTCATCTCTAGGTCCCTAATGGCCCTGAGCTGCTATAGCCGAGACTTGATGATTCTTGAGTGGGATGTCCCTTCTCTGAGATGTGCCCACTTGTGTACCAAGTTTGGCATTAGCCTAATTGAGGGTGGGGAGCTATTGCCATCCAGAAATTCCGCTTGGCTTTCAAGGATTCTGCTCTGCAGACAAGTGGGGCTGAGACTTCCAATGAAGTTGGGGAGCTGGTAGGTATGTTGTTGACCCAGCATGATACCGAGTCCAATGGACTTCAGGAGTTTGTGGCACCATGGAATAATCCCAGGTCAAAGCTTAGATCAGGATTGTGTATTATAGCACTAGCACTAGCACTTAGACTTATATACCGCTTCATAGTGCTTTACAGTCTTCTCTAAGCGGTTTACAGAGTTCAGCATATTGCCCCCAACAATCTGAGTCCTCATTTTACCGACCTCAGAAGGATGGAAGTCTGAGTCAACCTTGAGCCGGTGAGATTTGAACAGCTGAACTGCAGCTTGCAGTCAGCTGAAGTAGCCTGTAGTGCTGCACTCTAACCACTGCGCCACCTCGGCTCCACAATGTATTAGATTCATTGTGATGTGATCCAATCCTGTTAGATGAGGATCAGTAGGGATACACTTGGAAATGGGTCCTTGCTAAAATCTTAGTTTGGAATCTTCATGTTTGCCAACAAAGCAGCCAAAATATATTGACGATTCTTTGGCTAGATTTCAGAAGAAATGGTTTGATTGTTCTCCTATTCTTGCTACAGTTTTCCTTTTTCTTTTTTAAGGCTATAATGGGCAGGAGAATAAGAATTGCAAGAAGGAATGCCAAGCGATCCATTTGAAAGAGGGGAAAAGGAAACAATATCAATGCATGGAGTGTGGAAAGGCCTTTACTCATAGCAGTAATCTCCATTCCCATAAGAGGATCCACACAGGAGAGAAGCCATATCAATGCATGGAGTGTGGAAAGATCTTTTCTTATCATAGCTCTTTTATAAACCATCAAAGGAATCACAAAGGAGAAAGACCTTATAAATGCATGGAATGTGGAAAGACCTTTACTTGCAGTAGTAGTCTCAATTCCCATATGAGGATCCACACAGGAGAGAAGCCATATCAATGCAAGGAATGTGGAAAGAGCTTTACTTGCAGTAGTAGTCTCAATTCCCATAAGAGGATCCACACAGGAGAAAAACCATATCAATGCACGGAGTGTGGAAAGACCTTTCCCTGTAGCAATCGTCTTAATTCCCATAAGAGGATCCACACAGGAGAGAAGTCATATCAATGCAAGGAATGTGGAAAGACCTTCTCTTATTATAGCTCTCTTATCATCCATCATCGGAATCACAAAGGAGAAAGGCCTTATAAATGCATGGAGTGTGGAAAGACTTTTAGCAGTAGTAGTCATCTTGCCTCCCATAAGAGGATCCACACAGGAGAGAAACCCTATCAATGCACGGAGTGTGGAAAGACCTTCCGTCATTCTAAGTCTTTTATAATGCATCAAATGAATCACAAAGGAGAAAGACCTTATAAATGCATGGAGTGTGGAAAGACCTTTACTTGTACCAGTCATCTTAATACCCATAAGATGATCCACACAGAAGAGAAGCCATATCATTGTGGCGAGTGCGGAAAGACCTTCTGTTATAATCATTCTCTTATAATCCATCAAAGGTTTCACAAAGGAGAAAGACCATATCAATGCATGGAGTGTGGAAAAACCTTTACGTGTACCAGTAGTCTTAATTCCCACAAGAGGATCCACACAAAAGAGAAACCATATCAGTGTAAGGAGTGTGGAAAGATCTTTACTTGTATCAGTCATCTTGATTCCCACAAGAAGACCCACACAGGAGAGAAGCCATATAAATGTGTGGAATGTGGAAAGGGCTTTAGGTGGAATTCTGCTCTTACCAAGCATAAAAGGATCCACACAGGGGGGAAACCATATCAATAAAAGGACGTGTGAGAAGTGCTTCAATAGAAATCCAGCTAGTCTTCGGCATATGCCTGCAGTTGAGGTCGAAATGTCTGTTGCTAAGTGAAACAGTTATTAAGTGAGTTTTGCCCATTTTATGACTTTTGTTGCCACGGTGAATAGCTGTTGGTAAGTTATGTGAAATGAATCTGGCTTCCCTATTGGCTTTGCTTGTCAGAAAGTCACAGAAAGTGATCACAGCCAAATCCACCCAGATAGGCAAATCCCTGAAAGATCAGAGGTTCCGTTCTATGAGGAAGCACTGGGACGCTACACATCCTCTTCACGACCTGTTTTCCTTGGTATCAGAACCAGAACCAATGTCAGCCAGCCTGCTGCTTGCTGCCATGGAAATGAGGAGAGGAGTCAGTGGAGAATTTTTCATTGCAGCTTTGCAACTACCGGCTGGCTTTGCTTATCTTTCCAAGGACATTTCTTCTAGCTTTGGTATGCAGCAGCCAGAGAAGATGTACTTGAATCCAAGATTTTCTCAAAATATTTCCTTGCCGGTGGTTGCCCTCTGGTTGCCTAGTTACCACAGGGGTTGGGCTGTACGGTTTGTTTCAATTTGCTGTTTCGCGTGCTTTTGCCTCAGATCTTGCCTGAAACTTGTTGCATTCAGTTCTCTCCTAATAAAAGTACCTTTTCTCTGAATCTATGGAGCCAAGGGGTTTTCTTTCCTAAGAACTGGATGGAAGCAGCCCCAACAATATCCAGATTCAGTCACAGTTTGGTTCCATACAGTATTAACCTTGTGAACTCTCAAGCTTCCTCTTTCCATTATGTATTCAAGATGGACAGTCATTAATATTTACCATATTTTCTTTGCAGTTGGTTTCACTTTCATTTTTCCAGGTGGCAAACCTAATCATCTGTTCGTTGGGAAACTGCTACTGACTTGCTCCGCTTTACAGGCTCTTCCCTCTTTCCTGCAAGCAGGTAAATTGCTGGAAGACAGAGGCCAAAGGGTGGGGGTGGCTGGGTGGGTGGGGCTACATTTGGTGTATAAGACGCACCCAAGTTTTCACCCTCTTTTGGGGGGTAAAAAGGTGCATCTTATACTCCGAAAAATACGGTAAACACAAAAGGCTCAGATTCACACACACCCAAAGCTTGCTTGCAAGCCAGGAATGCTCAAGCTGTGTCACTACTTTTCTTGCCTTCCTGAATTAAAGAACCCTGCTTTCTGGTAGCTCGCTTCTGTTGTCATTTCTTCGCAGCATCGGTGACTGCTTCCCAGTTGGGAACGAACTCAGGAAAATTTCTTCCAACTAAGCATGCAGTGAGGTACTTCAAGCTTCTCTCTTAGGCCCAGTTGTCTTCACATCTTCATAAACAAATTTTGAAGGAGGGGATAGCAGGAGAACTCATCAAATTTGCAGAAGACACCAAGACAATACAATCCAGTGATGAGAAAAGTAAGGTTTTACATTTAGGAAGAAAAAACAAAAACATGCACAGGTATAGAATAAATCGTACAACAGTAACTGCAAACTCTCATCTGCAAATTTGATGAATTTCTGTTCTATTTCCTTGTCCAGCGCGTCCGAACCCCCCCCCCCCCGCCACTTGAAGTGCATTGACTTTTATCTGGTGGCAATTCGTGTTGATCATTAGTAGTTCAGATTCTTGTATACAGGTAACATGAAATAAACTTGTGGTACTTTTGAATTCTATCATGGCTCTGACATCTCACACCTGACAGTTCCTGCTGGTTTAAAGCTTTTTATTCAAATACTGCTCATTGATGGTTCTGGATCAAACTGGTGAAAGGGCACCAATTTTAGTTTTGTAGCCTGTATGTTAATTTTTTTTCATTATAGAAGACTGACAAAAATGGGCTGAAAAGAATCAGTCTTTTGGCAAGAGAGAGAAGTTACTGGTAATTCCATTCTTTTTTTAATTGCTTGTCAATTGCTATTTTCCCTCTATTTACATTCTTCGTTTCACTAATTATAGATAAATTGTTTTTCTATTCTTGCACTGTCACCTCCAAACCCAGACTAATCTCTTCAAACCATGGGAGTCTTCATCTTTTTTACTAGAAAAACATGTATTTTCCTGAAGCCTCCGGAGGGTGAAACGGCCTTCCCCAAGGCCGAAAATCAGCTGGCCAGCGCGTGCATGCACGCTGGAGCTGACATAGCGCAACGCCCTCCGATATGGCTCCACGTGCCACCTGTGGCACGTGTGCCATAGGTTCGCCATCACTGCCCTATGCTCTCCATGCCTGGATTCGAATCGCACCCCCATTGGCAAGAATGGGGATCTCGGGAATTATTTTTACATTTTTTCATTTCTGCTGAAAATGCAAGATGAGGTCCATGGCAGCCACCAAGAGCGTGGCTCTTTTTCTCTCATTGAAAACAGAATTCGGGATCAAAACTTTGTCTGGTGGTGTTGCCTGTACATCCTAGAGAAGAACAAAAGGTGGAAGGAGACATGCGCCAGCCGGGACTCGAACCCGGGTCGCAAGGTTGGAAACCCTGCATGATGCCCCTACACCACTGGCACAGCTATTGAGAGTCTGTCTCAAGAGAAGCAATATTTATATCCAGAGTTTCTCTTTTCCCATCTGATGGCGGGAGAGAGGAACACACTGGGTCTTGGGACCAAGGTATCTGATTGCTGTCTAGCCAGCCCAGCTGTGGATGCTCAGGTGGAGGGAGCCGAGAGGGAGGCCTGTGCCAGGTCTCTGTGGTGCAATGGGTTAGCGTGTCTGGCTGTTAACCAGAAGGATGGTGGTTCGAGCCCACCCAGAGACGGCCTGCTTGATGAGTTGACCAATAATAGGTGAAGGTTACAGAATGTTTATCTATTGGGTTCTTTATCTTGGAACTGCAGACCCCACCCTCTCTATTTTTTTTCTGCCAGATTTAAACATTTAGCCATCTGCTTCATTAGCTCTGTGCTCCGGAGGACACATGTCTCTAAGGTATAACAATCCTTTAACCTATCTTATTCTGGAAATAACAGTCTGGACTGGTCAGCCAAAGATATGGGCAGGCCGGTTGAGAGGTACCCATGCCTCTGGTTTCTGTGGTGTAGTGGTTATCACGTTTGCCTCACACGCAAAAGGTCCCTGGTTCGAAACCAGGCAGAAACATCTTTTTTTTCTCAGCACCACAGCCATTCCAAGCTCCAGATAAGTGTGGGAAATACCTTCCCCCGTATACAAAGATCAAGAAGCACCCCACTTTCTCTTCTCCCTTATCCAAAAGTTGAATGAGTAAGCAGAGGATGCTTTTAAGCCATTGACCAAAGAAGATTAGTCGTCCTGAGCCAAAAACTAGAGAATAGAGGCCTTAACGGTTTTATGGCTTCACATTCTGCAGCAGTAAATAAAAGTTGCAATTTTCCATTTCTAGACTGCCCTGGTCATCATCTAAACTGGGTGACAGGAGAGTTTAAATTCACCAACTTCTGGAACTGGGCTTAGAAATTTGCTGTTTTGACAAGCTTGATGGGCCAAACTCCTTGGCTCAGTGGATCACGGCTTCCCTTCCGCACCGCAGATGTGGAACGTCCACTGTAGATTCCAGGATGGTGGTAGGGATCCACTGACAATTCACTAAAGGTTTTACCACACAGCCTCGATCGCAGCCAGAAGTACTTTAAAATCACTACAGGCAGTGAGTGGTTAAGTGCAGGGACAATGAAGGCTGATTATGTGAGTGTTTGTGTGTGTCTGTTTGCTCACTGATTCATAGAAACCAGCTGGGTCTTGTGACCAAGGTATCTTGTTGCTGTCTAGCTAGCCCAGCTATGGATGCTCAGGTGGGGGGAGTTGAGACGGAGGCCTGTGCCTGTCTCTGTGGCGCAATGGGTTAGCGCGTCTGGCTGTTAACCAGAAGGATGGTGGTTCGAGCCCACCCAGGGACGGCCTGCTTGACGGCGTGATTCTGAACAAAGGCGATGAAGGCAGCATCCAGCTCTTCATCTGGAGGCTTCAATTTTCACCTAGTCGATCCTTTTTTCTCACTAAATATTTGGCCATCATCTGCATTTTTTTAACCTTCCAGGGTGCAGAAGGAAGAACAAGGCAGACTTATTCACAATCAGTGATAAAAAAGAAAGGGGGAGGGGTCGCCCCACGTGTCCTGAGCTTCTTTCTTGGGAGGGAGAAGTGCTGGAGTGGCATAAGGCAGCCCGAAGCGGTTCCTCAGCGGGAGCTCTCCAGGGTCCTGAAACGGCTGCCTGTTGCAAAGATTAGGCCACCCGCCTGTTACTTCTAGGAAGGCAAAAGGGGGGAGGAGGAGGAGGAGCAGCCGAAACTCAGATCTGACTCACAACTTACAAACTTAACATTAATGCCTCCTCAATGCCTGGGCAGTTGCTGAGATCCTTTGCCTACCAAGTAAAATAAGCAGGTCGGTTGAGAAGCAGAAGCATTAAACGTAGAGGGGATTTGGCACTCGAGGCCAAGAGATGTTAGATGCAAAACAAGATGTGGTTGATTGTGCAGCTGCTAGCGTGGAAAAATGAGAGGTGCTAGGAGACATTTTTAGGGAGCAGGCAGCCATTTATTAGAAAACAAAATCTCCCTTTGGTCTCTCTTTATGTGGGGACTGAAGCCAAAGCCTGCCTCTCTGTGGCAGGAGATGCTTCTGTTGCATCAACCTGGCACTGACAGTGTGACACGCCCCCTGCTTCCCCAGAGGGGATGGGGAGGGAACCCAGTCAGTCCTGCAGCAGTTGCTACACCCGAGAGAGTCGAGGGCAGGCCTGTGCCTGTCTCTGTGGCGTAAGAGGTTAGCGCGTCTGGCTGTTAACCAGGAGGATGGTGGTTCGAGCACACCCAGGGATGGCCGTGGATGCCCCACCCCCTTGACAAGGTGGCCGAGTGGTGAAGGTGATGGACTGCTAATCCATTGTGCTCTGCACATGTGGGTTTGAATCCCACCCTCGTCGGCATCTTTTCCTTCTGGTTGCAGGATTTGGGGGTGAAAGGGTTAGTCCCGCTCTGTATATTGGAAGGGTGAAAAGCTGAGCCGTGTCAATATTTTTGCAGTGTTTGTGCTCTTTCTTCTGGGAAAGCATTATTCCATATTCTTATTTCTTTTATCACTTTATTCTGCCAATGGAATCCATCACCCCTATATTCTTGATTAATGTCTGTGCACTCCAGATAAGCAGAACATCAATCGGGGCACTTCTGTAGCAGTCTAGTGGTCTCATATATTTAGAAATCATTTTTATACAGGTAGTCCCTGACTTATAACAGTTTGTTTAGTGACCAAAGTTACAACAGCACTGAAAAAGTGACTTATGATCATTTTTCACACTTAACAACCGTTGCAGCATCCCCCGTTGCAGCATGTTGGTCACATGATCAAAATTCAGACGTTTGGCAACTGACTTATATTTAGGATGGTTGCACTACTCTGGGGTCATGTGATCCCCTTTTGCGACCTTCCGACAAGCAAAGTCAATGGGGAAGCCAGATTCACTTAACAACCGTGTTACTAACTTAACTGCAGTGATTCACTTAAGAGCTATGGCAAGAAAGGTGGTGGGTGCTTCATCACTGGAGGTTTTTAAGAAGAGACTGGACAGGCACTTATCTGGAATGGTATAGATTAGAATCTCCTGCTTGAGCAGGGGGCTGGACTAGAAGACCTCCAAGGTCCCTTCCAACCAGGGGCGGATTCCTAATTTTTTTACTACCACTCTGTGGGCGTGGCTTATTTTGTGGGCGTGGCTTGCCGGTCATATATTAGTTATTTCAGAGAGATGTTACTACTATTTTTGCTATTTTATAGCTTACATGAAAAGCTTTGCATACAAAGTGCGTGTTACACCATGGCAACACAGCAACCTTTATATGCAGAAAATGCTATAGTTAAAAGACAAGCAAGTCTCATACAACGTTTTTGGTTTCAGTCATGGATTCCTTAGACGAAAATATTGAGGACTGTTAAAAGACCAGTATCTTTTAACAGTCCTCAATGTTTTCGTCTAAAGAATAACAGTATAAAACTGTATAAAATTAACAGTATAAAAGGTTAAGCTTTCAGAAAACGCCCACTTTGGGAAGCTTTAGGCAAAAGCGAAGGAAAAGTGTCCAATGCGATCTTCTTATTATTTTCAAGCGAAGGGACGGGGAAAGACTTAATTGTCAGGTTTCTGGGCATGCGCAGAAGAAATTAAAAAAAATTAATTTTTTTTTAAAAAAATGGCGGCACCCAGGCACCGGCAACCGACCGCACCGGTACTGTGACGTCACCAGCGGGCCGCTACCGGTGCTATAGAGTGGACCGCACTGGTAGGAACCCATCACTGCTTCCAACTCTGTGATTCTATATTCTATTCTATATTCATCACTGGAGATTTTTAAGAAGAGACCGGACAGTCACTTGTCTGAAATGGTATAGATAAGAATCTCCTGCTTGAGCAGGGGGCTAGACTAGAAGTCCTCCAAGGTCCCTTCCAGCTCTATTCTGATTCTGATTCAGGTCATAAAATGAGGCAAAACTCACTTAGCAACAGAAATGTTGGGCCTGATTGTGGTCATAAGTCGAGGACTACCTGTTGTGTCCCAGCACAGGAACCCCCAGAAAAGACACACACCCAACTGTTTGCAAAGGAAATCAAGAAGTTTTACTAATAAATATTCTTAGTAAAAAGTCAGTGTTTTTTCAAAGTCCAGAAACAAATGGCACAAGAGTCTGGGTGAATATTATCTTCGTGAGCTTTTCAGCCAGGTTTCAAATGTTCAAAGCAAAGCTGGCAATTACCTAGTTCTTATCTCGTTACTCACTGGAGTTGGCAGGAATCCCGGAATCCAAAAGCAAATGAGATGAAATTCCCAAATACAGAACTCAGAGCGGGAACAAAGACGTCTTGAATGCTCGCAGGTGTTGCTTCCAGCAACAATTCAGGCATGCTCCAGGACTTAAATAGTCTTAGGGCGTGGATCATTAGCCTCATCTTTACCTGCGAGGAGACCTCCGGCTGTAAAGCCAATCCCGTCTGCTGGCTGCTCTGCGAGCCCTAGCATCCAGCAGAGGCTCCTCCTCCTCTGAGGACTCACTCTGCACCGGCTGAGAAGGTGCAGAAGGCCCTGGCTGGTCTTCCTCCTTTGGCACTGAGTCCTCATCGCTGTCAAGACTCAGGTGCCAGGTACACAGAGTGATAGTGCCGTGCCACAGGCGGCTCTAGGGCCTTTCAGATCCTCGACCAGCTGCACGGGATGCGGGCAAGCCACAACACTACCTGTATTTTCTTCCCCCCTATTTTGCTGATTTGTCCCAGGACTGCCTTCTCTGTTCAGTGTTTGTATGCAGCATATTGAGTAAGGCAAGAAGTCCACGGGACACCTGGGAGAAGCATTGGGGATTAAGCATGAGGTGGGTTATTACCCCTCAATTCCCGTAGAGCCAAGTGGGAGGTAAGGCAACTCCTGTCAGCCTTACCTCCCGCTGTTCAGCTTGCCTCCCCACTACCTATGCATTGTCTAATTACTGTATTTTTCGGAGTATAAGATGCACCGGAGTATAAGACACAACTTAGTTTTTGGGGAGGAAAATTTGGGGAGGGGGATTCTGCCTACCAGGTATTCATCTGGCTAGTCCTTAGCTTGCTCAGCTTCAGCACATTCATTCGCTTGCTGGTTTTGAGGTTAGGGATGGTGGGGTGATAAGCTTCAGCACATTCGTTCGCTCGCTGGTTTTGAGGTTGTTGTTGTTGGTGTGATAAGCTTCAGTACATTCGTTCGCTCACTGGTTTTGAGGTTGGGGTGGTTGGGGCCATGATTCTAAAGCACAGCTGATCGTCAGAGGAAGCAGCAATTAGAAAAGGAGGCAAAGCACGGAAGATCGCTTAGCTCCTGTTTGGGCCAAAAAACAGCTTCAAAAGCACAGCTGATCCTCGGAGGGAGCTCCAGTGACTAAAGCAGGCAAAGCGGGGAAGGGGTAAGAGAAGGCAGCAGCTGTTCTCAGTAGCCATTTTGGGCACCGCGTGAGCGTTTGGAGGCTGAAAATGCAACATTCGGAGCCCAAACACACAAGCCATTGTCTGTGGCAATTTCTGCAGCCAGGAAGAGGACACGCGGAGGCCGAAGGGTAGGGGCTGGCGAGTGGGTGGGACTACATTCAGAGTGTAAGAGGCACCCAAATTTTCAGCCTCTTTTAGGAGGGGGAAAAGTGCCTCTTATACTCTGAAAAATACGGTAGGTAACAGCCCGATTGTTTCTTGCAGAATGAAACGGTACTACATCTAAAACACCACTGGTGTTTTTCTCCTGGATTCAGCAAGTTCATTCCTTACCAAGGAGACAAATCTGTTGCTGGGTTACACCGTTCCAGATGCTGTGGCCAGAATGAAGGACAACTTCTTAAGAGCTGTGGTGGTTAGAATGCAGTATTGCAGGTTAATTCTGCCGACTGCCAGCAGTTCAATTCTCACCAGCTCAAAGTTGAGTCAACCATTGACATATGCAGAAAAAAAAAACCCTCCTGGGACATAATTTTACCAATAGTACAACTTTACTGACAGATCCATATAGGCACGGAAGAAGCAAAGCCAATTCTAAAGGTTCCCACAGAAAGTGGCATAAGGAAATTCCCCCTTTCGGCCATTCACTGTCCACCGTCCACCAATCCAATGCATTCTTTGTGTTTTGGGAAACAGTCTGTGTCGTTTGAAAAGTTCTCATAACAGGACCTTGAAGCGTAGGAACTTTCAGCTGGCTCGCTTGGCTCCCTCATCTCTCCCCCCAACTCCCCAAGGATTCCAGCCCTCTCTTCTGTTTCTGTTGTTAAGCTGCCAGAATTGCAGGTGATGACAGATTCTGATTCAGCCTTGACAGGTTGACTCAGCCTTCCATCCATCTCAGGTCAGTAAAATGAGGACCCAGATTGTTGTGGGCAATATGCTAACATTGTAAACTGCTTAGAGAGGGCTGTAAAGCATTGAGAAGCAGTATATAAATATAAGTGCTATTGCTACATGGATAGTCCTCAACTTACAACCATTTGTTTAATGACAGTTTGAAATTACAACGGCACTGAAAAAAGTGACCTATGATCCTTTCTCAGTGTTACAACTATTGCACACCCACACCCACATGATTGGGATTTGGCCGCTTGTCAACCGGCTTGCATTTACAAAAATTGTTGTGTCCTGCAGTCATGCGAATGTGATTTGCCACCTTCCCAGCCACCTTCTAACAACCCATGTCAAGGAACAGCCAGATTTGCTTAACAAGCATGTGATTTACTTAACAGTTGTGTGTTTCACTGAATGACCATGGCAAAAAAAGGTCATTGTCAGGTTCCGGAAGGACGCGGTAAAGGAAAACGCTTGACAACAATGCTAAGGCCGTTGTAGTACTTTACCTTCCGCGTTCCAGCACTCACTAACATTCACCCAGTGCAGTTACAATGGAGTGAAACATTGTCAGTGTCAGCGGTCTTGTGCACCCACCACTATTTTAAAGTTCCCGCGCTCCACTCCGCGATTCCGCCCTTTGGCTCCACCCCTCCCATTCATGCAATTGCTGAGCAGCCCCATCCGCTTCGTCATGCTGACTGTTAAGCCATGGTTAGTTCTAAATGTCCAAATCAGCAGCTTCTGCTTTCGCGCATGCTTATGTTGTTGACGCATGCGCGGGATGGAAGCACCGGCTGTTTCCCGGCTGCCTCTCAGCTAGGTGGCGCTGGCGGGCGGCCTGGGAGTACGCTGGACATAGGATATGTGGGCTGCAGGCACATCACTCGCTCAGTCACCATTCCCCGCCGGCATGGCAGCCCCGACATGGTGGGGCTGACTGTCATAAAATTGGACGTGGTCACTTGAAGCGTCATTTAACAATCGCACCACTGAACGTTGAATTTTCTGATCACAATATATTTAACTAAGTGAACTTCCTTCCGCGTTTAATACATTTAATACAATCAATACATTTCTCGCCAGCCTCATGTGATTCAAACAAGGAGGACCAACACTGATGCTTGCCCCATGCTCGGAGCACCAACCTCACAAGCTTTCTCCCCCACGTGGACCCTTTTATGTCTGTCAAGTGCGGTCTTACGGGTGTAGCTTTTCCCGCACTCAGCACACCGATAGGGTTTCTCTCCCGTGTGGATTCTCCGGTGTCTGATAAGGTTGGATTTCCAGCTGAAACTCTCCCCGCAAACTGGGCACCGACAGGCCTGCTCTCCGGGTTGCGCTCGGTGGGCTGCCATTGGGAAAGTCCTCTGCCTGTGGCATTTGGCGCAGTCCCGTTCGCACTGGTGCGGCTTCTCCCCCTGATGGTTTCTCTTGTGGGTCAGAAGGTCGATCCGGTGAGAGAACCGTTTCTCGCACTGGGAGCACCTGTAAATCATCTCTCCTATGTGAGCTCTCTCGTGGGTCACCAAGTCTAAGCTCTCCTCAAAGCCCTTCCCACAATAGGAGCATTTATAGATCCGTTCAGTTTCCATCGGCGGGTTCTGATTCTCCGCACGATCGGCTCTTGGCTGGAGGTTTCCAGAGAGATCAAAACTGGCCTCTCTTCCTTGGAGGGCTTTCGCGGGTCTGTTTATAGACACCTCATCACAGAACAAGGCTAAGTCAGACTTTACCTCCAGTAAGCTGCCCATGTCCTGCTTAATTTCAAGACTCTCCTGAGCGTTGGGGCCTTGGATGAGTTTCCCTGGGGCTCTTTCCAATAATTTCCCATGGGGGTTTATCTCCTTCGGTCTTTCTAGCCGAAAACCATCCTTAGATTCCAGCGTTGAGTTACCTGATCATGGAAGAAACCGAAATATAAAAGAGAGAACATACCATAGTTACATACAGATAGTTTAGTGGCCGTTCAAAGTTAACGACACTGAAAAAAATGACTTATAACCCGGTCCTTGCACTTATAACTGGTCCTTGCACTTATAACCATAGCAATATCCCCATGGCCATGAGATCAAAATCTGGGTGCTTGGCAACTGGTGGTAAGCATTCACAATGGTTGCAGCGTCTTGGGGGGTCATGTGATCACCATCTGTGACCTTCCCATCCAGCTTCCGACAAGCAAAGTCAATGGGAGAAGCCAGACTTGCTTAATGACCAAGTGACTCACTTAACAACCGAAGTGATTTGCTTAACAACTGTGGACAGTTTGTAAAATTGGATGCGACTCCCTTAACAAGCATCGTGGTTAGCAATGGACGTTCTGGTCTCAATTACGTCAAGGCTGTTCTTTGGTACTTGAATCGTCCATTAATTAAAACTGGGGGCGGGGGGGGGATGAGTTTATCCCACTTGAGTCTTTAAAAGGGAAGAGTGATTGTGTTGGGAATGAACTCTGCAGCTAATCAGAGGTTTCTGGTTTTTAAATTTTTCCCCAGGTTTTAACAGTTTTATTAGCTTATAATATAAACTACAAAAATAAAAAAGCAAATGGTAGGAAACAAAAAGGAGGAACCTTGGTACCTTGGTCTATGTACAAACGAATGACCCATTGGGCTCTCCATATCGAAACAACTTACTTGGTGCAAAATGCAGCTGCACGAGCTGTGGTGGGTGTACCTAGATACACCCACGTAACACCGATTCTCCGCCAGCTGCATTGGCTGCCCATTAGTCTCCGGATCCAATTTAAAGTGTTGGTTTTAACCTTTAAAGCCCTACATGGCTCAGGGCCAGGTTACCTTCGGGACCGCATCTTGCCGCATACCTCCCTATGACCGGTCAGGGCCCACAGAGTCGGCCTCCTCCAGGTCCCATCGACCAAACAATGTCGGTTGGCGGGGCCGAGGGGGAGGGCCTTCTCTGTGGGAGCTCCCTCCCTGTGGAACCAGCTTCCCCCGGAGATCAGGACCATCCCCACCCTGCTGGCCTTCCGGAAAGCAATAAAAACTTGGCTCTCCCGGCAGGCGGGGTGAAAGTGAGACCAACGAGATTAGATATGGGTCTCCCCCCTTGATTGTGAATGCGAGATACTCTTTTTAACTTTTGTATTTTTTGTATTTTGTAATCACTGCATTTTATATTTTGTAATGGATTCTAATATGTTGTGAGCCGCCCAGAGTCCCTCGGGAGTTGGGCAGCATAGAAATCCATTTAAATAAATAAATAAATAAATAAATAAATAAATAAATAAATAAATAAATAAATAAATAAATAAATAAATAAATAAATAAATAAATAAATAAATAAATAAATAAATATGTGGCAAGAAATCTGAAAATAACGTTTAACACAGCACAGTACTTAAGCAAAATGGTTCGGTTGAGATCTGCATATGTGGGACTGATTGGGGTAGATTGTAGGGGTGACACCGAAATATAATTTTATCATATTTTATCTAAATCTTAAAATTATTGTATTTTATTCCAATTTCATTTTAGACTGTATTTTATTCCAATTTCATTTTAAATTGTATTTTATCCAATTCCACTTTAAATTGCTTTTATCCAATTTTAATAATAATTTGTTTCTGGAACTCTGCACTTTGATATGGCTGGAGGTGGGTTCCTCCCAGTTTGCACCGGTTCTATAGAGCAGGTAGTAAACTGGTGGTGATGTCACGGAGCCAGTTCGGTTGGTGCCGGTCCATGGACGCCGCCATCTTTTTTTATTTTATTATTTATTATTTATTATTTATTTTTTTGCTTCTGCACATGCGCAGAAGCAGAGTTTCCAGCACTGCGCATGCACCGCCATCTTGTTTTCAGCTTTTTATACACTTTTTGCTATTTTTTGCTTGTTTTTTAGCATGCGCATGTGCGAGCAGCCACGCGGCGTGTGAGGAAGCGAACCGGCAGCGAGGTAAGTTAGAACCCACCCCTGGATATGGCCCAAGGGCTAATCAATAAAATTAATGAATGAAAAGGGAGGAAAGGGGAAGAGAGAAGTGTAGAAGAGAAGGAGGGGGAAAAGACATTGACTTACAACTCGACTCCCTTCAGGGCAATAGAATAAGGCAGATGTTTTCAAACTTGGCAACTTTAAGACCTGTGGACTTCAATTCCCAGAATTCTCCAGCCAGCTATGCTGGCTGGAGAATTCTGGGAGTTGAAGTCCACAAGTCTTAAAGTTGCCAAGTTTGGGGACCCCTGGAATAAGGCATTAACATCTAAGATCAACTTATTACTTTTCCATAATAGTATAAACTAGCCATTTCTATAAACGCCTATCAATCTAATCGGTAAAACCCAAAATCAAAGTTTCATTTTTTTCCACCTTAAGCACAAAGTCCAGAAGTGGTTTCCAAGCAGAAACAAAAACACTTACTTTCTTTTCTTTGATCATACCAGTCAATTTAGCCACCTCTGCTAACTCCATCAACTTTTGCAGCCATTTGTCCATTGTAGGAATCGAAATATCCTTCCTACATTTGTGCATAATAGTCTTGCTGCCGTCAACATATATAACATCAAAGTTCCAATTCCCCCCCCCCAAAAGTATCTTTCCATTAAGCCCAAAATGAAAAGTTTCTGGTTTTACCTTTACGTTCACTTTAAGATTTTTCTGCATTAGAATATAAATCCTACTCCAATATTTCTTTGCTTTTTCACATGTCCACCATAAATGGTCAAAGGTCCTTTCTATACATTTACATTTCCAACATTCATTTGAAATACCGTTAATACGTTCTGGATAACTTGTCTGGTATTAAATACCAGTGATACATCATCTTAAAGAAATTTTCTTTGAAATTATAATTGAATGTAAATTTTAAACCTTCCGTTTGGTTTTTAAATTGATTATTATTATTTTTATTATTTTAAATTTTTTTTATTTTTATTTTTTTATTTTAATTTTTATTTATTTTATTTATTTATTTTTATTTTTATTTTTATTTTATTTTTATTTTATTTTTATTTTTTTATTTTTTTTATTTTTTTATTTTTTTATTTTTATTTTTATTTATTTTTTTATTTTTTTTATTTTTTTTTTATTTATTTTTATTATTTTTATTTTTATTTTTATTATTTTTTTTATTTTTATTTTTATTTTTATTTTTATTTTTATTTTTATTTTTATTTATTATTATTATTATTATTATTATTATTATTATTATTATTATTATTATTATTATTATTATTATTATTATTATTATTATTATTATTATTATTATTATTATTATTATTATTATTATTATTATTATCTTGTCTCGACTCTTGTCCTGCTACTTGGAGCAAGATGGAATCTGGGAAGAGAGAGTGAGGCTGACTATGCGCACCTCTTCCTCACTTTAATCCAATTCACGCACAAGTCTTGACATCCCCTTCGATTCCCGTGAAAAGTCCTGTGGCGATGGGCGAGCGACAAAGCAGCAGGTGTGGATACACTGGGAGCTGTAGCTGCGGACCTGCACACAGGCGACTCAGGTCTATGATAGATGTCAAGGTCCTCATCAAACACGATGGACGAACATCATCATCAAATTGATTATGGACTGTTTTTATATATTTGCATATTGGTCTTTATCTTGTTTTTATTGGATTTTTTTTTAAACCAGTTGTTAGCTGCCCAGAGTTGCTATTTGAAATGGGCAGCCATACAAATTGAAAAAAAAATATTAATAACAATTTGTATTTTATTAATGTTTATCAATATAAACATCAGAAAAGTAATAAAAAAATAAAAAATAAAAAATAAAACATCCTGTGATTATTTTTTAAAAACAACAACATCAAACAACAACATCTGCCTCTCCGGGGTCCTTGGGAAGAACTTGATAGTTGGATAAGCACGTCTAATCCAGTCTAAACATCTAGTTGCAACCAACCATAATAGTAATGTGAGAAAAGGACAAATAGCTGTCAGGCCGAAGCCATTTTAGTTGGGGTCTTTGGCCTGCCACACTTTATGCTATTTTAAAATGTATTCTTAGCTGTGGGAATTTGGGAGGGGTCATTGCATGAGGGATGTCTGCCATGTAGCCATAACAAATTCCTTCTAGATTGTCAAGGTCATCCTTTGTTCTTTGCACTCCTGCACCTGCACTGAAGGAGATGGGAGTTGCTGCCACATTGGCAGATGAAGATTGGTCAACGTGATGGACTTGGGGGTCTGGGGACAAGGGTTTGAATTTTCAACTGGGTGGAGAAACCCCTGGGACTTCAGATTCGGGTTTCTCCCAGATGTGCCAACATGACTCTGCTAATAAATTGGAACTTTGAGGAATACTTTGCCTCGGACTCTGATTTGATTTTCGATGCTACTTGGAACCCTGACAATAGCCTATTGGACTACCAGAGTCCATAGGTCTCAGAAGGATAGCAGGCCCTAAAAAAACCTATATGAACCAAAGTTTTAGATAGAAAGATTTCAAAGTGTATCAGAACTATTTGTAATCCTGCTGAGCTGTTGCTTTGAAATGTGATTTTTGCAAAGTATGTAGTTTTGAGATATATTTGGAATCAGAACGCTGAAACTGTGAGAAATAGGGAACTGAAAGTAGCCGATGGATAGAGGTTTTGAGATGTACACGGGAATATGTGGAGACTGTCTGTCAGTAAGACAGAACAAGGAAGTAAGTTGTGAAATGCGTGCAGAAAAGTATACAAAGAATGTCTTGGGATGAGTTCATGGCCACTGGCCGTAGCTAATCCTTGCTGGATGTCATTGGACCTCATGGCAATGGGTTATTGATGTAAGTAATGTTAGGAGGGCTGTTCCTGTTCCAAATTGCTCATGAAATAAACCTCTGAATCTCAAAGTAAGAATTATTCTTTGTGTTGCCGTTTCTGGTTTCCTTTATTGGGGTATTTTTATAACAGTAACAACGTGGTTCTGGGGCTTCTGTGTTCTAAGGAAGGTGAGAGCTATGCCAGAGGTTCAATGATACTGTACATAAATCAGAGGCATCACCAGAATTCTGGAACATACCTGAACCTGGCCCCTGACCGGCCTTTCCCAGGAAGTCACCTTCTTGGCTGGTCTCCATCCAATGTAGGATCTTCACTCTGCCCGACGGCTCCTGCACTGGCGTGGAGGAATTGATGTCTGCCAGAGGCCTTCTTACCTGAAAGAGAAAGAAGGCAATGCAGCCATGATTGCGATGTTAGGGGGGGGGACCAATATTAGGGTCTAAACCAGGGGTGTCAAACTCGATTTTATTGCAGGCCGCATCATTTGACCTTGGGGGGCTGGGGTGGGCATGGCCAGCTTGACATCACTCGTGTCAGGGGTGCCGGTGGTAGCCCAAATTATCTGCAAGGGAAAATGGGCTCCCGAGCTCCATTTTCAGCTGCAATGGCCTCCTGCAACCCTCTGCCAGCGAAAGCGGAGCTTGGGAGGTCCGCACGCAGCCCTCCCGAGCACTGTTTTCACTGGCAGAGGCCCCACGGACCGGGCGCTTGCTGTTTCCAGGGCGGCCCTGCGGGCCAGATCTAAGTACCCCATCGGCCGGATCCGGGCCCTGGGCTTTGAGTTTGATACCCCTGGCCTAAACTGTCAACGTCTATACCAGAGGTGGGTTTCAGCAGGTTCTGACCAGTTCTGAAGAACTGGTAGCGGAATTTTTTTTCCCAAAAGTTTTTTATTATTTCCACACAGACAATACACATATTTATAGATTCATTCTCATTTCATTTTTCTATACATTCCTTTCTTATTTTATATATACATTTCTCATTTTTTTCCTTAATGCTTTATTTAATTCAGGGTTGTTTCTTCCCCATTTCAATCTTTTACAGCCCCACCCTTCCACCTTCCTTCTTCACCTCCTCTACACTTCCTTATTCTCTCTCCTCTTCTCTCCTCTACAACCCCTTCTACCCTCTCTCCTATTTCTCTACCCCTCTCTTACCTTCTCCTCTTCCTTATCCCTCTACCTAACCACTCCTTCTAGCGACAATTTTGAGTACAGTGGTACCTCGAGATACGAGTTTAATTCGTTCTGTAAACTTGCTCGTATGTCAATTTGCTCGTATCTCAAAGCAATTTTCCCCATTGAAATTAATTGAAATGCCATTAATCCGTTCCAGCCCCCAGGCTGGCTGGCTGCGCTGGCTGGGCTGGCTGCTAGGGGTCTCTCTCTCTCTCTCTCTGTGTGTGTGTGTGTGTGTGTGTGTGTGTGTGTGTGTGAGAGAGAGAGAGAGAGAGAGAGAGAGAGAGAGAGAGAGAGAGAGAGAGAGAGAGAGAGAGAGAGAGAGAGAGAGAGAGAGAGAGTGTTTTCCTCCCACTCACTCTAGGAAACCCAGGCAAGTCCAAGCGTGCTCTCGGCTAGGCTGTGGGGAGGGAAGGCAGATCGGCAGTCCTTTCCTTTCTCTCTGCCTCCTCCCCCCCCCAAGAGCCCTACGGACGCCAGGATGGCTAAGCTAAAGGGGGAAAATTCTCTTTGATATTCAAATCTGGCTGAAGGTTTCCTCCCTTTCAGAATGTTGCGGAAATGAGTGGGCCATGAAATGAGTGGGTCATGTGCAGCCGGCTGTTCCTCGTATTAATCCGTTCAAGCCCACAGGCTGGCTGGCTGCGCTGGCTGGGCTGGCTGCTAGGGGTCTGTCTGTGTGTGTGTGTGTGTGTGTGTGTGTGTGTGTGTGTGTGTGTGTGTGTGTGTGTGAGAGAGAGAGAGAGAGAGAGAGAGAGAGAGAGAGAGAGAGAGAGAGAGTGTTTTCCTCCCACTCACTCTAGGAAACCCAGGCAAGTCCAAGCCTGCTCTCGGCTAGGCTGGGGGGAGGGAAGGCAGATCGGCAGTCCTTTCCTTTCTCTCTGCCTCCTCCCCCCCCCCCCAAGAGCCCTACGGACGCCACGATGGCTAAGCTAAAGGGGGAAAATTCTCTTTGATATTCAAATCTGGCTGAAGGTTTCCTCCCTTTCAGAATGTTGCAGAAATGAGTGGGTCATGTGCAGCCGGCTGTTCCTCGTATCTCAAATGTTGCTCGTATTTCAAAGCAAAACTTCGCTTGCTCGACAGCTCGTATCTCAAATATCTCGTATGTTAGGGCACTCGTATCTCGAGGTACCACTGTAGTTCAGAGAACCGGTAGCGGAAATTTTGAGTAGTCCAGAGAACCGGTAGCGGAAATTTTGAGTAGTTCAGAGAACCGTAGCGGAAAATTTGAGTAGTCCAGAGAACCGTAGCGGAAATTTTGAGTAGTCCAGAGAACTGGTAGCGGAAATTTTGAGTAGTCCAGAGAACCGGTAGCGGAAATTTTGAGTAGTTCGGAGAACCAATAAATACCATGTTAAGATATTCATGAACTGGGAGAGCCAGTGGTAACAAGGCCAGCCAATGAATAGGCATAGCAACTAAGTCAGCCAATGGGAGCTAACCACTTCTGATTCTGTGCAGAGAAACTGATACTTAAGCTTAAGGCTGGGTGTGGCTCCAGTCTCCACTCTGTACTTTTCCTCTCTGAACTCTGCACTTTTCCTCTCTGAACTCTGCTGTAATGAAGCTAACTCCTGCTTGTGTTTACCTGTAACTGATTGAAGAAGAAGTCTACTTGTGGTATTGTAAATATATTATTATGTTTATAAAGAAGTTATTGAATCCAGATGAATCAGTCATCTGTGTGAGCTTCTGGTTTTGATTTTGCAACGAACTTTAATATACCACCTCTGACTGGCCCCGCCCCCATCTATTCTCTGCCTCCTGAGTCCCAGCTGATCGAGAGGGAATGGAGATTTTATAGTATCCTTCCCCTGCCACGCCCACCAAGCCACAACCACAGAACCGGTAGTAAAAAAAATGAACCCCACCACTGATCTATACCCCACCCTTTCCCCTCTAGTGCATTTCTCACAATCAGGACAACTAACCCAAGCAACAAAAAGATGGTTGCCATCTTCTGTCCATCATTAAAACCTTTGGCATCTTATCCTTCCTCTATAAGACAAAGTTCCACAACCTATTCAGCTATGTGGACCAGCTGGGAGTAGGGGTGGTTCTGCATAAGTGGCGGGCAAGCCCGGCTGCCACTCATGCAAATGGAGTGCGCACATGCAGGAAGGGAAGCGCGCATGCACGCCCCTTCCACGGCCCGGTTCCAAAAGGCTCAAGGCCTAGTAGTAGTAGTAGTAGTAGTAGTAGTAGTAGTAGTAAGTCATGGGCCAGGGGCAGGGGACCCCTGCTCCAAGAAGCTCAAGTCATCGTTTATCAAATATAGCACTGTGAAGCTGTATACAGTGGTACCTCGAGATACGAGTTTAATTCATTCCGTAACCTTGCTTGTATGTCAATTTGCTCGTATCTCAAAGCAATTTTCCCCATTGAAATTAATTGAAATGCCATTAATCCATTCCAGCCCCCAAAATTCCAGCTGTTCCAACTGTTGTGAACGTGCTCCGGAGAGGAGTGAATGGGGGCCAGCGGGGAAGAAGTGCATATTTCACTGACAATCCCTATTTTCTAGCGGGGAGGAAGGTTCCCCCCCACTTCCAGTTTATCGCAGACTCAGAGCAGCTTACGAAGTCGAGGAAACTCCCTCCTTCCCAAGGGGGGAGAAGAACCCGTTAAGGTAATTTGGAAGAGTGTGGAAAAGAACTGGGGGGAGGATGTCCGCAGGGAGAAAAAGAGGATGGGTGAGTGGAAGGCAAGGTAGAGAAAGGAGAGAAAGAGAGAGAAAGGAGCTGGTCTTTTAAACAGCTGGCGGGGACGGAGAACGGCAAAGTCACTTACCTCACAGACCAGGGGGTGGAATTAGAAACAAGCTGGGGGGGGGAATCCAGATGCATCCTTTACCGTCCCTCATCCCCCCAAAAATCTCACGTTTCTGTGGAGGAGGAGGAGGGGAAAAAACACACCACCAATCCTCGAGAAATCTGCAACTTTTCTTTCAGCTGCAAAATCCCTGGTGGTGTGAATGGCCATTCCTCAAAAAAAAAATATCAAAGTTGATTCTGATTCCTGTAGGATACACACCCAAAGTCCCCCCCCCCTCTCTTCTCCCCTTTCTCTTCCTTTCAGGTCCATTCTTTTTCCCTTTCCTTCCTTCCTTTCCTTTCTCTCTGCCTCCCCCCCCGCCCCCGAAGAGCCCTACAGACGCCACGATGGCTAAGCTAAAGGGGGAAAATTCTCTTTGATAGATTCTCTTCCTCCCTTTCAGAATGTTGCGGAAATGAGTGGGTCGTGTGCAGCCGGCCGTTCCTCGTATCTCAAATGTTGCTCGTATTTCAAAGCAAAACTTCGTTCTCTCGACAGCTCGTATCTCAAATATCTCGTATGTTAGGGCACTCGTATCTCGAGGTACCACTGTATAAGTCTAAGTGCTACTGCTATGAATGGTGTTTTTAATAATGTTTTAATATTGTTTTATTTTTAAATTGTTACAATTGTTTTTTTACTGTACGTTTCTTATCCATGTTGTACGCCGCCCTGAGTCCTACGGGATTGGGCGGCCTATAAGAGCGTAGAAATAAATAAATAAAATATCCTGACTTTTATCTTCTGTAGGAAGCCACCACCACCCCATCCCCAAATTAAAATATCTGGCAACAGCCATTAAAATATTAAAGGGCACATTCTTACATAGGCATCTCAGTCACAGCCCCAAAGAATGTATAAAAGCCTACCTATCTCAACCCCATTTTGTCAGCCACCCCAGAAACATGCTGCTGTCACTGAAGTTTCTGGCTAGTAAACAAACAGAGACCACCTTTCCAAAATGCAGCCTGCCTCCATTTTATTTTCAGCGTCTTTCTCCCGGCTTGGAACTGGGCCAGATTTTTCTTCCAACACTTCATATCAACCCTGGGAGGTAAGTTTGATATCTCCCTTCAAAAGTCCACTTGAACCTGCGTCTTCCCCTTCTTGGCTCAATCCTCTAAAACAGTGATACCTCGAGATACGAGTTTAATTCGTTCCGTAACCTTGCTCGTATGTCAATTTGCTCGTATCTCAAAGCAATTTTCCCCATTGAAATCAATTGAAATGCCATTAATCCGTTCCAGCCCCCAAAATTCCAGCCCAGTTGTTCTTGTTACGTGTTTTTGAATAAGAAAAATGTATTTATAAATGACAAATATTGTATAAAAACATAATAAAAGAGAATGTAAAGAAATAAACTGGTTTTATAAAGTGTATTTGTATTTTGGTCACTTAAATGCAACTTACACACAACTTAAATGCTACTGTATGCTTAATTTTAGTCACTGCTTTTCTCTTCACTGGTCTTTGCCTTTTTCGCCGGATTCAAAAAAAACCTGTCCAAGGAGGTTTGTTTCTTCCTCCCTTTCAGAATGTTGCGGAAATGAGTTAGGCAAGTGTCATTAAATAGCTCCGATGCACGACCAGTTGCAACTTTTTTGGGGTGTTTCTTTTCCACGAACTGTGAAACTCTCTCCCACATTCCCAAGATCTCCTTCATCTCACTTGTAGAGATAACCTCCTCCACCTCTGGCTCCTCCTCAAAATCAATTTCTTGCAGAACCTCCGTATGCTGCTGCGACTGTAACTCTTGTAACTCCTCGGTCGTCAGTTCCTGAGAGTGCTCCTCGACGAGCTCGTTCACGTCTCTCTCATCCATCACCAGGCCCATGGATTTTCCCAGAGACACAATCTCCTCCTCCACTGGCACTTCGGGTTCGAATCCTTCGAAGGTCCCTTCGGCTACAGCCTCAGGCCACAGCTTCTTCCATGCAGAGGTCAAGGTCCTCGTTGTAACACCCAGCCAGGCCTGATCAATAATTCTGAGGCATATCACGATGTTAAAGTGGTCCTTCCAGTACTCTCGAAGGGTGAGGTTTGTGTTCTCTGTCACCTCAAAGCAGCGCCGGAACAGGTGCTTAGTGTACAGCTTTTTAAAATTAGAAATCACCTGCTGATCCATGGGCTGCAGGATAGGAGTGATGTTGGGTGGTAGGTAGAGAACCTTTATAAACTTGAACTCTTCGAGGATGTCATCTTCAAGGTTCGGTGGGTGAGCAGGAGCATTGTCGAGGACGAGAAGAGCTTGCATAGGTAGGTTGTTTTCCTGTAGATATTTCTTAACAGAAGGGCCAAAAACCAGGTTTACCCACTGCACAAAGAACTGCCTAGTGACCCATGCCTTCGGGTTTGCCCTCCACATAACTTGCAGTTTTTCTTTTAATATCTTATGTGAATTAAAGGCTCTGGGGTTTTCCGAATGGTATACGAGCAGAGGCTTGATCTTGCAGTCGCCACTTGCATTGGCGCACAGTGCGAGAGTTAGTCTATCCTTCATGGGTTTATGGCCTGGCATCATCTTCTCCTCTGCTGTTATGTAAGTCCTATTTGGCATCTTCTTCCAGAAAAGCCCTGTCTCGTCACAGTTGAAGACTTGCTGGGGGATGTATCCTTTGGCTTCTATCAGTTCGGAAAAAGTTTTGAGATAATCCTCAGCTGCCTTAACATCCGAACTGGCTGCCTCGCCATGCCTGACAACGGAGTGAATGCCGGTCCTTTTCCTAAAGTTGTCAAACCAGCCTCGACTGGCTTTAAACGAGTCTTCCGATGCCTCGTCCGTGGAAGTGCGCGGGGTCTGATTTAGCAAATCACCGTAAATCGCTCGTGCCTTCTCGCATATGATGCCCTGTGTTAAGGTATCGCCTTTAAGCTGCTTCTCTGTCACCCAAACCATCAGCAGTTTCTCCATCTTTTCATGGAAAGAGGTCCGGAGCTTAGAAATTATTGTAACGCCCTTAGCTGGTGTTATACCCTTTATCGACTCCTTCTGTTTAAGCACAGTACATATCGTTGAAGTACTACGCCCGTACTGCCTCGCCAAGTCAACTACTCGCACACCTTGCTCATTTTTTTCTATGATTTCACGCTTTAATTCAATAGACATCATCTTCTTCTTAGCACTGATCTTTCCACTCACTTTCTTCGGACCCATGGTTATAAAAAGAAATGTGATAAATTATGTAAATGCACAAAAAGCACAAAGCCCTAGAAAAACTTATCAAAGATGCTTCGACAGCGAGGTAAACAAGCACACTGGGGGGATGCGTGGGATAATGCGAGACGCACAAGACGCAGTAAACTGGTGGGTCGTGTGCAGCCGGCCGTTTCTCGTATCTCAAATGTTGCTCGTATTTCAAAGCAAAACTTCGCTCGCTCGACGGCTCGTATCTCAAATATCTCGTATGTTAGGGCACTCGTATCTCGAGGTACCACTGTACTGTGATGGCGAACCTATGCCAAGCGTGCCACAGGTGGCACGCAGAGCCATATCTGAGGGCATGCGAGGCGTTGCCCTATGTCAGCTCCAGCTGAATTTTGGCCTTCTGGAGGGCGGGGGGGGGAAGCCGTTTTCGCCGTCCCCAGGCTTCAGGAAAGCCTCCAGAGCTTGGGGAGGGCAAAAAACGGCCCAACTTCCGGTAGGCCCGTTGGGCCGTTTTTTTTGCCTTCCCCAGGCTCCGGAGGCCTTCCTGAAGCCTGGGGAGGGTGAAAAATGGCCTAACGGACCTACCGGAAGTCCGGAGGCTTCAGCGAGGCCTGTGCGCATGCGCAGGGAGAGCACGGGGGGTTGTGCGCGCATGTGTGGGGGAGGGCATTGAATTATAAGAGCCGAGGTGGCGCAGCAGTTAGAGTGCAGTACTGCAGGCTACTTTAGCTGACTGTGATCAACAGTTCAGCTGTTCAAATCTCACCGGCTCAGGGTTGACTCAGCCTTCCATCCTTCCGAGGTAGGTAAAATGAGGACCCAGATTGTTGGGGGCAATATAAATATGCATTGCTTAATGGTGTAAACCGCTTAGAGTGTGCTTGCACTATGAGGCGGTATATAAGTATCACAAATAACTAAATAACTAAATAACTAAATAACTAAATAACTAAATTATGGGTATGGGCACGTGCCTGCGCGCTATCGCCCTTTTGGCACCCGAGCAAAAAAAGGTTCGCCATCACTGCTCTCATACAATGTTTCTCCACCGAATCAATTTAAGGACATGTGGACTTCAACTCCCAGAATCATGCTGGCTGGGGAATTCTGGGCGTTGAAATCCAACATCTTAAAGCTGATAAACTTGAGAAACTTTGCTCTAATAAAGATACCAGGCTGGCTCTTCCCTATCAACCTACCTTCCTATCAAATGTGTATTGCTGCCCATCTTACAAAGAGGTAACTCTGGGTAACACAGCAGTGAAATAAAACCAACAATTTAAAATACAACAATTCCTTCTTCTTCTCTTCTCTGAAATGACAGAAGCAACCCAACGTTTCACAAATTGGTGAGCTAGTCAGCAGTGTGTGTGTGTGTGTGTGTTTGTGTGTGTGTGTGTGTGTGTGTTGCCAGCAACTGTGTAAGCAGCTTTGAGTGGAAGGGCTGACCCTTTGACACATTGCAACACAAGCTCCACCCCTTTTCTAGATGTCACAAAAGGGTGGAGCTTACTGTGCAATGTTGCAATGTGACTTTTTACCATGCTGAAAAAAAAAACTGTAGCGATGATAGGACGGCTTGGACTCAGAAGTACAGGTAATCCTCGACTTATGACCACAATTGACTCCAAAATTTCTGTCATTAAGTAAAACATTTTGTTAAGTGAGCTTTGCCCCATTTTATGACCATTTTCTGGCCACAGTTGTTAACTAAGTCACTGCAGCTGATGAGTTAGGAACCCAGCTGTTAAAGTGAAGCTGGATTCCCCGCTGACTTTGCTGGTCGGGAGCTCGCAAAAGGTGAGATCCCAGGACTTTGGGGGCAACTGCAACCGTCATAAATATGAACCAGTTGCCAAGCACCTGAATTTTGATCACGTGACCCTGGAGATGCTTCAAAAGTTGAAAGTGTGAAAAACGGTCAGATAAGTAATATTTTTCAGTGCCGTGGTAACTTTGAATGGTCACTAAATGAACTGTTGTTAAGTCAAGGTCTGTTGAAAAAAACGGCCATGGCTAACATATGGCTTCCTCTTTTACGCCCATTCAACCTCTCCCAAAAGGAGGGAGCACCATGCACAGATTTACGAGTGCAGGAAAAACACTTGCAGAAACAGCAGGGCTGCTAGACTGTCGGAGGATAGCGGAACAGCCAAAAAATATAAAATTTCAGTTCAATTTAATGGGCAATGATATAACCCAGGGGTGTCAAACTTGATTTCATTGAGGGCCACATCAGGGTTGTGTTTGACCTCGGGGGGGAGGGGTGGGCGTGGCCAGGGTGGGCGTGGCCAGCTTGACATCCCTCGCCTGTGGTGGCCCGAGCGCTCTGCCAGCGAAAATGGGCTCCCGAGCTCCGTTTTTGGCTGCGACGGCCTCCCGAGCTCCGTTTTCGCTGGCAGATGCACTGCAGGCTGGTCTTTCCAGAGCGGCCCCGTGGGCCAGATGTAAGCACCCCACAGGCCGGATCTGGCCCGCGGGCCTTGAGTTTGACATCCCTGATACAGGGGTGAAATGCTCCCGGTTCGTTCTTGACTTTCGGTCGTCTCAGAGCCGATGGAGCCGGTGGCGGTTGCGGTGCGGGGCTTCCCCCGCCCGCCTGGACGCCGCCATTTCAGTTCTTTTGTCCTCTGGGCATGCAGAAAGCTTTGTGCATGCGCAGAGGGCAAAAGAACTCAAATGGCGGCATCCAGGCGGGCAGGGGAAGCGGGCGGGGGAAGCCCCGCACCACGACCGCACTGGCTCCATGACGACCGACAGGCAAGAGCGAACCGGGAGCATTTCACCCCTGCCCTGATATATATAACCTTTGCTCCCCCATCCCCCATTTTCAATCATCTCTCTTTCTTAGCATGCTCAACCTTAACATTTTGGGGGTGCCTTCTGAAATATCACGAGAACAGTCGCTGCTGAATGGAAGAGACTCTCACTTTTTCTTCGGGTCTGCCTTGGGTCTCCCCGCTAAGGCTATCCTCTTGAAGTCCAAGCTCCTTGTTTACATTCACGGGGTCAGCGAAGCTGGGGGACACTTCCCCGCTGAAGCTGATCCGGGTCTGCAACGAGTCCTCTTCATCAGCTCCGGCTTCCCAACATTTTGGTGATTCGGTAAATTCCGAGGAGGAAGGAGAAAACGCCATCGTCTTCAAGGAATACCGGCACTCCCGCTCCGGCCCAGCGGCCGGACTCTGCCCCACGCTGCGCGAAGTCTTTAGCTCGCTTTCAGTGGGACGCTGGAAAAGAGGGCGACTTTTCCCTTCTCCGTCTTCCGCTTTCTGCTCAGGTTTGTCAGCTGCGCCTGCCTCCTGGTCCTCGGCATTCATTTCTGGCTGAAGCTCCTGGACTGAGATGGAAAAGCTTTGCTGGTAAATTGAGGCAACAGCAATGCCCCCATTCCCAGGGTCAAGTCCATGGAAAAAAGAGAAGGAGGGAAAGAGAGACGGGGAAGAAGGCAGGAAGAGGAGGAAGGAGAAGAGGGAGGGGAGAGAAGAGGAAAAGAGAGGGATGAAAGAGAGGAAAGGAGGCAGGAAGAGGAGGAAGGGGAGAAGGAGAGAGGGGGGAGAAGAGGAAGAAAGATGAAGGAGAGGGAGGGAGAAGGAAAGGGGAGAGACGGGAAGAAAGGAGAGAAAGAGGATGGGAGAGAGAAAGAGGGAGGAGAAAGAAGGCAGAGAGGTAGGGAGAGAGAAAGGAAAGAGGGAGGGGAGGGGACAGAAAGTGACAGGAATACTGTGTTTCCCCGAAAATAAGACCAAGTCTTATATTAATTTTTGCTCCAAAAGACACATTAGGGCTTATTTTCCGGTCAGATCTAATTTTGGGGGAAATACGGTACTAAATGCATCCGTCCGGCTGACGAGCTTAACTGGGGCTTATTTTTGGGGTAGGGCTTATATTATGAGCATCCTGAAAAAAACCATGCTAGGGCTTATTTTCTAGGCTGGGTCTTATTTTGGGGGAAACACGGGAGGGAGAGATGGCAGAAGGAGAGGGAGATGAGGAGAGGGAGAAGGAAATGAGGGGAAAGAAGAGAAGGGAAGAGAGGAGGATGAGAGAGAAGAGAGGGGGGAATGGGGAGAAAGGAGAGTGGGAATGGGGGGTAGAAGAAAGGGGGGGGAGAGGGAGAATATGAATCAGGCTCTGTAAAACCCAATTCAGAAAAAAGTAGCTGTCAGGAGCAGCCAACCAAACTCTCGGGCAGCATCTGGCCCTTCACTGCCAACCACACTTTTCCCCGGGGATGGGAGGGAAGAAGAGGTAGGGAGAAAATTAGCTGCCATCTGTTAAGATATTCATGAACTGGGAGAGCCAGTGGTAATAAGGTCAGCCAATGAATAGGCATAGCAACTAAGTCAGCCAATGGGAGCTAACCACTTCTGAGTCTGTGCAGAGAATCAAAACTGGAACTTAAGCTTAAGGCTGGGTGTGGCTCCAGTCTCCACTCTGTACTCTTCCACTCTGAACTCTGCTGAAATGAAACTAACTAGAAGCTGCTTGTGTTTTACTTTTAACTGTTGTTACATTGAAGAACAACTCTGCTAATAGTATTGTAAATATATATATATATATATTTACAAGCAGACTGCCCAGGTTCAAATCCCACTACGGGTATGGCTATCTGACGAGAGCAAAATAGCTCAAAATAGATCTATAATAGTCTCCCTTTATTTTCATTTATCAACAAAAAAATGTTACATATATATATTACATATATATAAAAATGTTACATATTAAAGTTTGTTGCAAAATCAAAACCAGAAGCACACACAGATGACTAATTCAGCTGGACTCAATAACTTATTTATAAACATCATATATATACACTTGCGACCTTCAAGAGGAGACTGGACTGCCATCTGTCTCAAATGGTGTAGGAACTCCTGCTTGAGCAGGGGGTTGGACTAGATGACCTACAAGGTCCCTTCCAACTCTAATAATAAATCTAAATCTAAAATATATATATATGTTTTCTGAGGTTTTCGCGGGTGTTTGTATGTAGGTCTTTGGGTATTCGGGTTTTCTCCCGCGTGAAATTGGAAGAAACAGCAGCAATCTGACATTGCTCCTAGGAGCAGGAAGCAGAAGACACCAGCCTGAAGATGATGAATGAGACTTCATCGAAACGTCGCCAAGACACTTCCAATTTCACGCGGGAGAAAACCCGAATACCCAAAGACCTACACACACACACACACACACATATATATATATAGATCGAAATAGATCTATAATAGTCTCCCTTTATTTTCATTTATCAGCAAAAAATCCTACACATATAGATTAGTGTGTCGGCTATGTAAAAAACTGCCTGGACGGTCCCAGTGAGGGGCTGAAAGGCAAAAATGGAAGCTGTGATGCTTTCTCTCCTATATATATATATATATATATATATATATATATATATATATATATATATATATATATATATATATATATATATATATATATATATATATATATATATATATATATATATATATATATATATATAGGAAGGAAGGAAGGAAGGAAGGAAGGAAGGAAGGAAGGAAGGAAGGAAGGAAGGAAGGAAGGAAGGAAGGAAGGAAGGAAGGAAGGAAGGAAGGAAGGAAGGAAGGAAGGAAGGAAGGAAGGAAGAACAATCTGAGGGAGTGGAAGCCCAGGGATCCTTACTTAGAGAGGCCACCATCTCAGAATTTTCCGCCATGACCTCCCGGTACAGGTCCTGTTGCCCTGCATCCAGCAGCATCCATTCCTCATCGGTAAAACGCACAGCCACATCTTCAAAGGTCAGAAGCCCCTGTGAAGCGGACAAATGACAACCTGCATCCCCAGGTCGGCCGGGTTTTGTCACTTGGGAATGTGCGTCAGCAAGCACAATGAAGAGCTGGGATTTTGTTGCTTCCACACATTCCGGGGGAAGTTTCCGCAAAGAGTCCGCAACAGCCAGGGCAAACGTCGTGTATTCATCATTGCGACGGCTGTTATCGGGGTTCAACTGGGAAATCATTGCCGTTTGAAGTTGCTCCCAGCGTAGAGGGACCAAAGCGTCCAGTATCTCATCCTTTCCCATTATCTTTCTCCTCTTTCTTTCTCTTTCTCCTCTTTCTTTCTCTTTCTCCTTCTGGGGGACTGGTGCTTTTATGGGTGACCCAGTGAGCACACTGGTTGAACTCTCATCATCGTCATCATCATCGTCGCTACTGTGCAGTGAGAAGACACCCAAGTGCCTGGACGCGAGGTGTGATGTGAATGAGATGTCCTCCATATTGAAGGTTGAATCCAAGGAGTCTTGCTCTAGGGGACCTGGCGTGACATCCTCAGGCTGTAATTATATAATTTGTGCCAATGATTATCCAAACAGACAGATACTCTGCTAAATTTTACCATCACTTTGCCATCACTCTGCTAAACAAATACCGTATATTTCGGAGTATAAGACGCACCGGAGTATAAGACGCACCTTAGTTTTTGGGGAGGAAAATAGGGGAAAACAATCTGCCTACCAGGTATTCATCTGGCTAGCATCCTTAGTCTGGTCAGCTTCAGCACATTATTTTATCCCCTGGTTAGGACTTAAAAAAACCTTCTTCTGAGAGAATAACAATGAAAGAGCATGCAAGCCAGTAAGAGCTGGGAAGATCGTTAGCACCTGGTTAGGGCTAAAAAAAAACTTATTAAGAGCAGCTTCAGCACATTATTTTATCTCCTGGTTAGGACTTAAAAAAACCTTCTTCTGAGAGAATAACGATGAAAGAGCCTGCAAGCCAGTAAGAGCTGGGAAGATCGTTAGCACCTGGTTAGGGCTGGAAAAAACCTTCTTTGGAGCAAGTAGAGCAATGAAAAAAAACCCTGCAAAGACTTAGGGCTGGAAAAACATTCTTTGGAGAGAGTAACAATGAAAAAGCCTGCAAGGTAAGAGCTGTGAAGATCTGTTAGCACCTAGTTAGGGCTGGAAAAAAAAGCTACATTTGAAGTATAAGACGCACCCAAATTTTCAGCCACTTTTAGGGAGGAAAAAGGTGCGTCTTATACTCCAAAAAATACGGGTAATTCCCTCACCACTGTCAAACTATTCACTAAGGCTGCATTACTATTACTATCAGTCTTCTCATTGTTCCTATCACCCATCTCCTCCCACTTATGACTGTATGACTGTAATTTGTTGCTTGTATCCTTACGATTTATATTAATATTGTTTCGATTGCTTATTTGTACCCTATGACAATCATTAAGTGTTGTACCTCATGACTCTTGACAAATGTGTCTTTTCTTTTATGTACACTGAAAGCATATGCACCAAAGACAAATTCCTTGTGTGTCCAATCACATTTGGCCAATAAAGAATTCTATTCTATTCTATACGTGGTTACATACATAACACTTTTAAAGACATCAATGCAATTAGCATTAAAAAAATCTAATGAAAGTAAGTAGAGCTGATTTGTACAGAACTCTTCACACTATATTATAAATGTGGTGCTATTTGCTTTAATAATGCAATGCTATTTGCTTATTTATGTCTGGGTCAGAACAGAGGTGATTATCGTCATCTCAAAATGCGGAAGGAGTGTGTTTGTGGGTCAAAAGAGACCATGCACACAGTTCTCTACAAAAATACGACTTCGGCAATAGAGTGGTCAATGCCTGGAATGCGCTACCTGACTCCGTTGTTACTTTCTCAAACCCCCATAGCTAAAACCTTAAACTGTCTACCGTGGACCTCACACCATTCCTAAGAGGTCTGTAAAAGGGGTGTGCATAAGCGCACCAACGTGCCTACGGTCCCTGTCCTACTGTCCTCATTTATTTGTATTCATTTCATGTGCTCATGTCCATGCAGTGGTGGGTTCCTACCAGTGCAGTCCACTCTATAGCACCGGTAGCGGCCCGCTGGTGATGTCACAGTACCGGAGCGGTCGGTTGCTGGTGCCTGGGCACCGCCATTAAAAAAAATTTTTTTTTAAATTTTTTAAAAAAATTTTCTTCTGCGCATGCCCAGAAGCCGAGCTTCCGGCACTGCGCATGCGCTGCCTTCCTACCCCACAGTGAGTCCAAGCAGGAGAGGATAGCTGAGGGAGCGCATGAGACGCTGAAAGAACGGGCGGCAGGAGCTACATCCATTCCCCTCCCTTCAGCAGTCCGAGAAGCCATGAACGCACGGTGATGATCCTAGGCATTTTCGCACGTTCAAGGCTTCTCGAGCTGCTGAGGGGAGGGGGAACGGACGGCAGGAGCCTAGGATCATCGAATGGGGAGAAGCATTCAGGCCGGACGGAGCCTCCTAGAAGAACCGCTGCCGCGGTCTTGCTGCTCCCGCTGCGGGGAGCTGCGTTGCGGGTGAGCAATGCCTCCCGGCTTCTCCGGCCACTGCCAAGCTCCTGAGGCCCACGCCCACCCAATCACATGGCTGGCAAGCCACACCCACAAAATAAGCCACGCCCACAGAGTGGTAGTAAAAAAATTAGGAACCTGCCTGTGTCCATATTTATACTTACACCTGTTATGTCATATGTTTCGCAAACTAAATAAATAAAATAAAATATAAAAATGTTGCAGATTACGATGCCCGTTTTCTTACCTCCGCTGCAGCACTGTTGACATTCGCTTGGGTTTCCCCGCGTTTTAGTATTATAGAGTGGGCGGGTGGCCCTGGATCCCTGCTCTTTGTTTTCACTCTTTTTTTCATCCTGACGAACTTGTCTTGCAGTTGCTTCCACTTTTCTCTCCATCGGTCTGGATCTTCCTCCAAAGTTCTTCCAATTTCCCTCCCCGAATGGGCTGTCGCCTCCTGGCTCTTGTAGTCTCTATCCGTCACCTCGTGATACCTCCTCACTTCGTGCACCAGTCTCTCCTCCAGCTGCTCCATTTTGCCGTTTGAATGTGCCTCGCCTGCCTCCCAACAGGAAGTCAGATTATCCGATCCGCATGCAAGATGTGCATCCCCTACACAGCTGTTTGCAACCATCTGCAACCCATCGACCCCTTCACGGCGTAGGTGTGGGGTAACACCTACCTGCGGTTGCAGACAAATCAAAAGCAAACTGTGAGAATCCAGGAGAGAAGCAACCTGGAATTAAGGAGAAACTTCCTAACAATGAGAACAATTAACCAGGGGAACGACTTGCCACCAGAAGTTGTGGATGCTGCATCACTATAGAGGTTTTTAAGAGGAGACTGGATAGCCACTTGTCTATAGGGTCTCCTGTTTGAACAGGGGGTTGGGCTAGATGACCTCCAAGATCCCTTCCAGCTCTATTCTGAATCCAGAGGCTTCTCCCATCAGTGACTGATGCCTAGCACATGTCTGGAGGTCTATCCCATGGCAACAGATAGAAAGATAGAGCGGCACACAACTTCCGGAACCGATTAAGGAAAAGCGAACATTGTCCAGGATTCTCCTTCGAGGCAGAGCCGCCCTTCTTCCTTCGCGCCTGCGCGGCAAATTCCCCCCCCCCCCTTTGGACCCGGAAGCCCTTTCCCTCTATTTTCACATCTCTACGTTGCTATAGAAACTTCCGGTCGGTCCTTCATTCCTCCCTCTGCGCAGGGTCCGACCAGCGAGATGCTACGAATCGGACAGCGGCTTCCCCGAAGGGCGGCCGCGCTTCCGCGCAGGCGCAAGCCCCGGAGACCTTAAGTGATTTCCCGAGACCGCCCGAGTTCCCCACATTCCACCACCCCCAAGTTGGCGAGTTGGGCGGTCCCGCCGGCGTCTAACGACTAGGTCGCCGGGCCGCACTAATGGCTTCGGCGGGGGTGGAGAAGCGGAAGCGGGTGAACCTGAGCGTGAAGCAGAAGCTGGAGCTGATCGAGAAGCTGGAGTCGGGCTGGTCGGTGGCTCGGGTGTGCGAGGAGTACGGCGTGAAGAAGCAGACGGTGTCGGACATCCGCAAAGCCAAGGAGAAGCTGAGGAAGTTCGTGCTGATGTGCGACGTCGACTCGACCGGCGGCGCGGCGGAGATCGGGGCCAGGAAGCACATGAAGATGTCCCAGGAGGCCTCCCTGGAGGAAGCCGTGCTCAAGTGGTACGTGGAGCAGAGGACCGGAGGGGCCAAGGTCCGCCGGGTCGACCTCAAGGCGGCCGCCAACGCCATCGCCGCCGACATGAAGCTCAACTTCAAGGCCAGCGACGGCTGGATCTGGCGCTTCTACAAGCGCCACGGCATCGACCACAAGCGAGCCTGCGCCGGGGAGGCCGCCGCTGCCAACGCCGCCGCCGAGCAGGAGGAAGAGGAGGAGGAGGAGGAGGAGATGGCCCCGCTGGGCAGCGGCTTCTACAAGCGCTACATCATGTCGCAGATCAGGTGGGGTGGCCGCCTGGCTGGACCTCCAAGGCAGCGGTACACACACACACACACACACACACACACACACACACACACACACACACACACACACACACCCCTAACCTTTGCAATAGGAGTCAATATGGGGATGCTGCAACGCCTTTTCACACACACACACACACACACACACACACACACACACACACACACACACACCTAACCTTTGCAATAGGAGTCAATATGGGGATGCTGCAACGCCTTTTCACACACACACACACACACACACACACACACACACACACACACACCTAACCTTTGCAATAGGAGTCAATATGGGGATGCTGCAACGCCTTTTCACACACACACACACACCTAACCTTTGCAATAGGAGTCAATATGGGGATGCTGCAACGCCTTTTCACACACACACACACACACACACACACACACACACACACCCCTAACCTTTGCAATAGGAGTCAATATGGGGATGCTGCAACGCCTTTTTTTTCTTCAGGGCCGTCGTACCTTTGAATGGTCACTAAAGGAACCGTCTTTAATTTAATTTAATTTAATTTAATAAACGTTCTTATAAGCCGCCCAATCCCGTAGGACTCAGGGCGGGTACAGCATAGATAAGAACAATAACATAAAAACATCATAATTTTAAAAAACAATACATTACTTTAAAAAACCACTCATTCATGGGGGAATCTGATCTTCTTTTTCACCCTGCCTGTTGGAAGAGCCATGTTTTTACGGCTTTACGGAAGGCCAGTAGAGTGGGGATAGTCCGGATCTCTGGTGGGAGTTGGTTCCAGAGAGATGGGGCTCCCACAGAGAAGGCTCTCCCCCGTGGCCCCACCAACTGATATTGTTTGGCCGATGGGACCCGGAGGAGGCCCACTCTGTGGGACCTAACTGGTCGTAGGGAGGTGTGTGGTAGGATGCGGTCCCGAAGGTAGCCTGGTCCTGAGCCATGTAGGGCTTTAAAGGTCAAAACCAACACCTTAAATTGCAACCGGAGACTAATTAAGTCGAGAACTACCTCTGGTTTAAGCTCGGAGAGCCATTTAGCGCCCCCCCCCCCCCCGGTCTATGACAATTCGCCACAGTCAACTTGCCACGGCGGCGGCCAGCTCGCCCGAAAGAAAACTTGGTGTGTGGGACAAGAGTTTGCACGAATGTCGAAGAAATGGTGGTGGAATACAATCATGAAAAGGAAGGATGCGAAAGGAGGGACGGAATGAAGTGGGAATGGCAAAAAATTTTAAATGATTCTTATTTCTTTTCAGTCGTTAAAATGGAATTGTTAAATTGTCCCACCGTGAGTTGGCCGTGGCGAGTTGTCGCACAGCGAGTTGGCGGTGATGAATTGGCTGCGGCGAGTTGTCTCATTCCCTTAGCTTAGCCTCTGCAAGAGGATGACTGCGGCTTGAGCCTCAGACCTGGAAGTGCACACACACACACACACACCCTCATTTCCTAGATCACAACTGAATTTCCAACCTCTCTAATGGAAGGGCGTTCCTTAAAGCCGGAGCATCTCTGAAAGCAAGGGTCCCCAATCCCCCCACCAGGCTGTGGCACACTACCGGGCCGTGGCCTCTTCGCAACCGCCAGTTAGAATAGAATAGAATAAGAATAGAATAGAACAGAACAGAACAGAACAGAACAGAACAGAACAGAACAGAACAGAACAGAACAGAACAGAACAGAATAGAATAGAATAGAATAGAATTCTTTATTGGCCAAGTGTGATTGGACACACAAGGAATTTGTCTTTGGTGCATATACTCTCAGTGTACATAAAAAAAAGATACATTTGTCAAGAATCAAGAGGTACAACACTTAATGATTGTCATAGGGTACAAATAAGCAATTAGGAAACAATCAGTATTAATATAAATTGTAAGGATACAAGCAACAAGTTATAGTCATACAGTCATAAGTGGGAGGAGATGGGTGATAGGAAGGTTGAGAAGACTAATAGTAATAGTAATGCAGCCTAATGTGAATAGTTTGACAGTGTTAAGGGAATTATTTGTTTAGCAGAGTGATGGCGTTTGGGGGAAAAACTGTTCTTGTGTCTAGTTGTTCTGGTGTGCAGTGCTCTATAGCCTCGTTTTGAGGGTAGGAGTTGAAACAATTTATGTCCAGGATGCGAGTAAATATTTTCACGGCCCTTTTTTTGACTCGTGCACTATACATGTCCTCAATGGAAGTAATTGTTTTTTCTGCAGTTCTGATTATCCTCTGAAGTCTGTGTCTGTCTTGTTGGGTTGCAGAACCAAACCAGACAGTTATAGAGGTGCAGATGACAGACTCAATGATTCCTCTGTAGAACTGTATCAGCAGCTCCTTGGGAAGTTTGAGCTTCCTGAGTTGGCACAGAAAGAACATTCTTTGTTGTGCTTTTTTGATGTTTTTGATTTTAGGTGACCATTTTAGGTCTTGAGATATGATAGAACCTAGAAATTTGAAGGTCTCTACTGTTGATACTGTGTTGTCTAGTATTATAAGAGGTGGTAGAATGGGAAGGTTTCTCCTGAAGTCTACCACCATTTCTATGGTTTTGAGTGTGTTCCGTTCTAGTTAGCGAGTTGAGAGCTGCCCAAGTGTGCATTCTGGCCCTCCAAATTGAGTGTCCCGGTTGCGAATTAGGACGCGGCCTGGGGAGGTTGGGGACCCTTACTTTAAAGGGACGCTCTGGCTTTAACGGACATCCTTCCAGAGGTTGGAAATTCAGTTGTGGGATGGTTGTGCACACTTCTAGGTCTGAGGCTCAAGCTGCAGATGTCCTAAGATAACAGCAGCTACAATAATTGTAATCTTTTCATCCAGTACAATAATATCGATCACATGTACATGAAATTCTAGGCAGATAAATTTTCCAATCTGCTTTGAGCACCAATATCTGCATAATAGTGCAACAGTATGTGTGGATAAGAAAAGCCACACACATACTGTACGTGTTTTAAGATATTGAGACTCTAGAAAAAGTGCAGAGGAGAGCAACCAGGATGATCAGGGGACTGGAGACTAAAACATATGAAGAGCGGTTACTGGAACTGGGCATGGATAGTCTAGGGAAGAGAAGGACCAGGGGAGACATGTCTTATTTATTTATTTATTTATTTATTTGGTATTCTTATATGCCGCCCAACTCCCGGAGGACTCAGGGTGGCGTACAACAGAGAAAAATACCCAATATTTGAGGGGCTGCCACAGAGAGGAGGGGGTCAAGCTATTCTCCAAAGCACCTGAAGGACAGACAAGGAATAATGAATGGAAATTGATCAAGGAGAGATTCAACCTAGAAATAAGGAGGAACTTTCTGACAGTGAGAACAATCCACAAAATGGAATCCTGCTTGAGCAGGGGGTTGGACTAAATGACCTACAAGGTCCCTTCCAACTCTGTTAATCTGTTAATACTCCTGCAGGAGCTAAATAGTTTTGTGAGCTTAACTAGCAATAGCAATAGCACTTAGACTTATATACCGCTTCACGGTGCTTTTACAGCCCTCTTAAGAGTCAGCATATGGCTCCTAACAATCTGGGTCCTCATTTTACCAACCTTGGAAGGATGGAAGGCTGAGGCAACCTTGAGCCTGGTGAGACTTGAACTGCCAAATTTCAGGTAGCTGGCAGTCAGCAGGAGTAGCCTGCAGTACTGCATTCTAACCACTACGCCACCACAGTGTAGACGTAGTCCTCGCCTTACAACAATTCCTTTAGTGACCATTCAAAGCTACGTCGGCACTGAAAAAAAGTGGCTCAATGGCCATTGCAGCACCTGGTCACGTGGTCATACTTACGACGGTTGCAGTGTCCTGGGGTCACGGGATCCCTTTTTGCGACTTTCTGGCAAGCAGAGTCAATGAATGGGGAAGTCAGATTCACTTAACAACTTCATGACTGATTTAATAACTGCAGTGATTCACTTAAGAACGGTGGCAAGAAAGGTAGTAAAACGGGGCAAAGGTCACTTAACAAATGTCTCACTTAACAGCAGAAATTGTCACCTCAATTGTGGTCGTAAGTTTAAGAACTCCCTATATAGTCTTTGTTGCCCTATGGCAGGGGTCGGCAACCCGCGGCTCTGGAGCCATATGCGGCTCTTTGGGGCCCCTGCTGTGGCTCCCTGTCCCATCACTGGCTGGCCTTGCCTCACCTGGCCTGAGAAGGTAAGGGCGATAGCGGGAATGGAGAATGCTGATTCTCTGACGCTGGTTGAGGAATATAGCCACCCCCCTGACGGAGGCTTCCCTTCGGGCGACTCTCCTCCCCATCTCGCGATTCCCTGACTGGCTATGGCGGGGCCAGGAGGGTGCGCATGCGCGGGGAGACCCTCCTGGAAGCCGCGGAGCCGTGAGAACTCTCCTTCTGGAAGCGAGAAGCCGCAGAGGATGGGCGGCTTCTCGCTTAAGGAGGGTCTTTGGACGCGGCTTCTCTCCTGCCCTAAGGATCTGGCCATTGCCTTGCCGTGCCCCGCCCCCGCATGAGAGGAGGGGGAGGTGGGTCGCGGGGGGCCTTAGTGCAGGAGCGAAGCGGCCCTGTACCTGCCTTCGTGCCACATTTACACGTAAGGCAGCCTTCGCTTCCTGCCGCTTCGGGCTGGAGCTTACACCCTCCCCGCTTGGCCAAAGAGCTGTGGGGGTGGGGTGGACACGGCAAGGCGATGGCAGGATCCTTAGGGCAGGAGAGAAGCCGCGTCTAAAGACCCTCCTTAAGTGAGAAGTCGCCCGCCCTCCGCGGCTTCTCGCTTCCAGAAGGAAGGTTCTCGCTTCTCCGTGGCTTCCAGAAGAAGGGTCTTCCTGGCGCATGCGCACCCTCCTGGCCCCGCCACAGCCAGCCAGGGAGTCGCGAGAGGGGGACGAGGGTCGTCTGAAGTGAAGCCTCTGCTGGGGGTGGCGATCCTTCCTCAGCAGAGAGAGAGAGAGAAGGGGAGAGAGGGAGAAAGAGAGAGATGGGAGAAAGAGAGAGATGAGGGAGGGAGAGAGAGAGAGAGATGGGTGGGGAGGAAGGGAGAGAGAGAGAGATACCTGTTTCCCATGGAAAAGAAAACATAGAGAGCCACAAAACATGGGTAGGCGTGGCTGGAGGGGTCATGTGACTCGGTGGGAGTGAGTGACATCGAGTTGGCCACGCCCACCCAGGTTTTGAGGCTCTGGGTGTTTTGTTTTCTCTGGGAAACGGGTTCAAACGGCTCTTCGAGTTTTTAAGGTTGCCGACCCCTGTTCTATGGGAACCTGAGAATCAAAGAATGGAAATATTGGAATGAACCGTAGAGATCATCTAATCTACTACTGTATAGATCAGCGGTGGCGAACCTTTTTCTCTCAGCATGCCAAAAATAGGGGCGCGCACACCCACCAGCGCTCCCGCGTGCCACTACCCAAAATGCAATGCGCACCCCCCCCTGCGCATGCGCACACCTACATGCACGCGCCTGCACCACGCACGCGCCCGCACCGCGCATGCGCACATCTACTGCGCACGTGTAACCGCCCCCTCCTGCTCCAAGCCTCGCACTCCGGGCACAAGCCGGAACGTGAGGCTGACAGCAGAAGGAGGAGGGGGCGGTTACGCGAGCCGCCCAGCCTGCGCAACCGCCCCCTTCTCCTGCTCCAAGCCTCGCACTCCGGGCACAAGCCGGAACATGAGGCTGACAGGAGAAGGAGGAGGGAGCGGTTACGCGAGCCGCCCAGCCTGCGCAACCGCCCCCTTCTCCTGCTCCAAGCCTCGCACTCCGGGCACAAGCCGGAACGTGAGGCTGACAGGAGAAGGAGGAGGGAGCGGTTACGCGAGCCGCCCAGCTTGCGCAACCGCCCCCTTCTCCTGCTCCAAGCCTCGCACTCCGGGCACAAGCCGGAACGTGAGGCTGACAGGAGAAGGAGGAGGGAGCGGTTACGCGAGCCGCCCAGCCTGCGCAACCGCCCCCTTCTCCTGCTCCAAGCCTCGCACTCCGGGCACCAGCCGGAACGTGAGGCTGGCAGGAGAAGGAGGAGGGAGCGGTTACGCGAGCCGCCCAGCCTGCGCAACCGCCCCCTTCTCCTGCTCCAAGCCTCGCACTCCGGGCACAAGCCGGAACGTGAGGCTGGCAGGAGAAGGAGGAGGGAGCGGTTACGCGAGCCGCCCAGCCTGCGCAACCGCCCCCTTCTCCTGCTCCAAGCCTCGCACTCCAAGCCTCGCAGGAGCTGAGATAGCGCAGTGGTTAAAAGCAGCATTGCGACCTTCAGCTGATTGCTAGTTCGGCACTTCAGCTGTTCAAATCTCACTAGGCTCAAGGTTGACTCAGCCTTCCATCCTTCTGAGGTGGGTAAAATGAGGACCCAGATTGTTGGGGGCAATATGCTGAACTCTGTAAACCGCTTAGAGAGTGCTGTAAAGCACTATGAAGCGGTATATAAGTAAAGTGCTATTGCTATTGCTATTGCTCCAAGCCTCGCACTCTGGGCACAAGCCGGAACGTGAGGCTGACAGGAGAAGGAGGAGGGAGCGGTTACGCGAGCCGCCCAGCTTGCGCAACCGCCCCCTTCTCCTGCTCCAAGCCTCGCACTCCGGGCACAAGCCGGAACGTGAGGCTGGCAGGAGAAGGAGGAGGGGCGGTTGCACAGGCTGGGCGGCTCGCGTAACCGCTCCCTCCTCCTTCTCCTGTCAGCCTCACGTTCCGGCTTGTGCCCGGAGTGCGAGGCTTGGAGCAGGAGAAGGGGGCGGTTGCGCAGGCTGGGCGGCTCGCGTAACCGCTCCCTCCTCCTTCTCCTGCCAGCCTCACGTTCCGGCTGGTGCCCGGAGTGCGAGGCTTGGAGCAGGAGAAGGGGGCGGTTGCGCAGGCTGGGCGGCTCGCGCAACTGCCCCCTCCTCCTTCTGCTCCAAGCCTGGCACTCCGGGCAGAAGCAGGAACATGAGGCTGGCAGCAGAAGGAGGAGGGAGCGGTTACGCGAGCCGCCCAGCCTGCGCAACCGCCCCTCCTCCTTCTGCTTCGGGTAGCTCTAGCAGCTCTGCGCATGCGCGCCAGAAACCTGGAAGTAGAATGTGCCGGACCCGTGGCGTGCCAGCCGAAATGGCTCCGCGTGCCACCTGTGGCACGCGTGCCATAGGTTCGCCACCACGGGTATAGATACTTGCTCAGTCAAAAATGGGTGGAAATAAAACATCCACTCTTCAGAAAGGTCCATGGTAGAGAAAAAGACTTATGAAAAAGTATGGAGACTTTCTGCATAATTGGAAAAGGGCCATTAAACTATGTTACGTTGATTGTCTCATCCCCAGCTTATAGGTGGGGTGGGCCTAAGTCACCCTGGTATAAAAGCCATTTTCCAAAATGTGAAGCTGAAGGAGCCAGCATCCTTGACTTGCTTATTTCATTCACGGTTCAGTAACAATTGTGCTACTATCTCAACAACTGCAGTGATTCACTTAACAACTGTGGTAAGGAAAGTCGTGAAATGGGGCAAAAACTCACTTAACAAATGTCTCACTTAGCGGCATACGTTTTTTGGCTCCATTGTGGTCTTAAGTCCTGCAGGTGGGGGGGACAGCTTAACCCATCTGAGCTTACCCCCCAAGTATGTATGTGGTTGAATGGATGGATGTTGTTGCTGCTTTTATACTGTTTTTTTAAAATTTTGTACTGTTTTTAAATTGTTTGAAATTTTGTCTATTCTTGTATTTCTTATGTTGTACGCCGCCCTGAGTCCTTCGGGAGTTGGGCGGCATATAAGAATAACAAAATAAATAAATAAATAAATAAGTCATGAGCTGCCTGTATCAGCTGCTTTATAACTCTTTTCAAACTATATTAGCTTCCTTAAGTTTGGTCGGCTAAATCTGATCTTTGAACATTCTAGATCCAAGAGCAAAGAGGCGTCAGAGAAATCAATCAAAGAGAAAAAAATTGCAGGTCCCCAATGGAAGGGAGGACCAGAAAACCCCATCCATCAAGTTCAGCCTCTGTATATTTCGGAACCAAAATTAGAAGAAACAGGTCTAGGAAAACTCCCCTGCGAAATTCGGCCCCCCTCTGTTCCTGAGCAACCAGGATGGGGAGCATCGCAAAAAAGTAAAGGAGAGCCATTCCGTGGGATGGAAGAACGCTGGGAAGCCCAGTGGCAGCAGTTCCTCAAGACCTTGCAACCCGCCTACAAAGGGGGCGACAGCCCAGGTTTTTCACAGGCTTCCCCTTGGGAAGATACCAAGGCCTTCCTCGCGTCCTTTGAGCAGGTGGCCCAAGCCTGTCAGTGGCCCTCAGAACAGTGGGCGGCCCATCTTCTGCCAGCGCTGAGTGGAGAAGCCGAAGAGGCCTTCCGAAGTCTGGAAGCCAGAGATCGGGAGGACTACGGGAAAGTGAAGGCGGCCATCTTGCGAGGGGAAGCCCTGAAAATGGAGATGCAGCGCCAACATTTCCGGCAGTTCTGCTGCCAGGAGGTGGGAGACCCCCGAGGGATCCACAGCCACCTCCAAGAGCTATGTCTCCAGTGGCTGAAGCCAGAGAGACACTCCAAGGAGCAGATCCTGGAGCTGCTGATTCTGGAGCAGTTCCTGGCCAGCCTCCCATCGGACCTCCAGAGCTGGATCCGGGCAGGAGGACCGGACACGTGTTCCCAGGCGGTGGCTCTGGTGGAGGACTTCCTGAGGGGCCAGCAGGAGGTCAAATCAGAGTCACGTGAGGTATGGTTTAAAGATTACAATCCCAGCCCTTTTGTGTTACTGAGCGTGGATTAGGTTGCTAGAGGCACCCACAATTCTTCACTTGAAAATTAGCCACATTTGTAATATAATAGAGCGAGGGTGAAGCATTTTGGATCCGCTGAATTTCATTCCGTGCAAAATATCACCAGTGTGTGAGGGAGATGGGCAGGGTTTTTTTTAAAAAAAGATAAATACAATAAGAACAGCTAGTCCTCAATTTATGACCACCACCGAGCCCAAAATTTCTGTTGCGGCTATTAAGTGTGAGTTTTGTTCCATTTTACAACTTTTCTTGCCATAGTTGTGAATCCCTGCGGATGTTAAGTCAGTTGTAGCACAGCTGTAAAGTTGTGTCTGGCTTCCCCGTTGACTTTGCTTGGCAGAAGGACGCAAAAGGTGATCACATGACCCCACAGATCTCACAGCTGTCCTAAATATGAGCGAGTTGTCAGGCGTCTGGATTGTGATCACCTGACCCCAGGGATTCTGCAACAGATGTGTGAAAAACGGTCACAAGTCACTTTTTGCGGTGCCGTTTTAACAGTCACTACATGAAAGATTGTAAGTTGAGGACTATCTATATCAGTGATGGCTAATCTTTTTCTCGTTGTATACCAAAAGCGTGCACGCAACAGCGCGCGTGCATGCCGGCACCCATAATGCAATGCGCGCGTGACCCCCCCCCCTCGCATGCCCCGCATGCACGCGCGACCCTCCTGCGCTCCCCCTGCCCCCTGCGCATGCGCGTGTGACCCGTCCCCTTGCTCCCCCCACCTCATTTTGGGCCTAGCAGACCTCCCTGTAGCCTCCTGGGACCAAAAACGGGCCGCGGGGGAGCACTGCACCCCCCACGCCCCATTTTGGGCCTAGCAGGCCTCCATGCAGCCTCATGGAACCAAAAATGGGCCATGAGGGGGGGGTGCTGCACCCCCCCCGTGTTCCCTTCGCCCACCCATGCATATGCGTGCGACCCCCCCACTCCCGCGCATGGACATGCATCTCCCGCATGCGCCCCACGCATGCACGGCAGATACCCGAAAATCGGCTGGCCGGCGGGAGGCACGTGCGCATGCGCGGTGGAGCTGAGCTGGGCGACAGCTCATGTGCCCGCAGAGAGGGCTCTGCGTGCCACCTATGAAGAGCGGTTGCAGGAACTGGGCATGGCTAGTCTAGTGAAGAGAAGGACCAGGGGAGACATGATAGCAATGTTCCAATATTTGAGGGGCTGCCACAGAGAGGAAGGGGGGGGTCAAGCTATTTTCCAGGGCGCCCGAAGGCCAGACAAGGAATAATGGAGGGAAACTGATCAAGGAGAGATTCAGCCTAGAAATAGAGAGATATTTTCTGACAGTGAGAACAATCAACCAATGGAACAGAAGTTGCCTTCAGAAGTTGTGGGAGCTTCATCACTGGAAGCTTTCAAGAAGAGACTGGACTGCCGTCTGTCAGAAATGATATAGGGTCCTGCTTGAGCAGGGGGCTGGACTAGAAGTCCTCCAAGGTCCCTTCCAGCTGTATTCTGATTAATGTTCATGTTCACCTCCGTTTTCCAGGGATGGTGAATTCTAACATATTTTCTTTGGCATTAATTGTTTGTCTGCTTAGTCCCTGCCTCAGTCCAAATGTGTAGAAAATTGTCATCCTGGATTTGTCAAGCGGTCTCAAGAAGGAGAGCCAGTTTAGGGGTAGGGGTGTCAAACACAAGGCCCGTGGGCCAGATCCAGCCCATGGGGTGCTTAAATCTGGCCCGCGGGGCCGCCCTGGAAACAGCGAAGGGCCAGCCCACAGTGCCTCTGCCAGCGAAAATGGTGCTTGGGAGGGCCGCACGTTATCCTTCCAGGCCCCATTTTCGGATGCGACAGCCTCCTGCACCCTCTGCCAGCGAAAATGCACACACAACCCAGCTCAATTTTTGCAGGCAGAGGGTGCAGGAGGCCATCATGGCCAGTCACGCCCCTCCAGCCCCCTCCCCAGGTCAAACACAACTCTGATGCGGCCCTCAATGAAATCGAGTTTGATAGCCCTAGTTGAACAGGGGGTTGGAGTAGATGACCTACAAGGTCCCTTCCATTATTCTATTCTAACTTTGAACCGTTGCTGAATGAAGGGTTGTAAGTCGAGGGCTATCTGTATCCCTAAATCGGATTTTGTTGGCAGGGACCAGGGCTGATCCAGGAGGTGGCTGTGAGTTTTCTCACCCCTGAGCAGACGCCATTAATTCCCGCAGAGAGGCAGCTCAACTGCAAGATCAAGCAAGAGGAGGAGGATGGGGGCAATTCAGAAGGTAAGATAAATGTGTTAGTGAAAGAGGTGATAATTAATCTCACAAAGGAGAAGTTTGATCTTTTCCCGGACATCAGACATTAGAAAAGAAACCGCAGTTTAAAAGTCTAAGTAAAAATGTTTATTTCGGTACAAAAACAATATATCCTCATTAACTACATGCCTGATATAAAAGTAGGTCTTCCTTCAATGGAAGCCAGGAACAGAAGGACAGATCGGAGAAAGGAATGCACACATGCATACAAGAACATATCAATCACGTGCTCAGGAATAAACCATTATATTGAATAGGGATGCATCTCCCTGCATATACATATAACAGGCAATAAAATCACTGCGTGACAGACTAGCACACACAGCTCAGATCGCTTGCCAGGGTATACACACACATGATAGGACTCAAACATTTATCGAATGAAGTTATAAAGCTTTCTTTATTTTAGGAATCGTGACACAGCACAGATTAGTAACAGAACCGAAACAGAATTGAAAAGAGCCAATGAGAAACCAGTATTAAGGGGATTTAAGGCGTTGTTTTTTTTTCCAGTGCTGTTGTAACTTGGACAAACTGTTGTAAGTCAAAGACTACCTGTATAACTTACTATCATTTAGATTTAATTCCTAGCTTTCTTCCAGGGCGTCATGGCAGCATGGATCCTACCCCCTCCTCCAATTTTCTTTCTTTCTAAAGAAGAAGAAGCTGAAGAAGCTTATTTATTTATTATTATTTATTATTTATTAGTGAGATTTATATACCGCCTCATAGTGCAAGCACTCTCTAAGTGGTTTACACCATTACGCAATGTATATTGTCTTTTTAATGATTCGTTTGGAGTTTTTATAAAATGTTGTACGCCGCCCTGAGTCCTGAGGGAGTAGGGCGGCATAGAAAAACTGCCAAATAAATAAATATATTTATATTGCCCCCAACAATCTGGGTCCTTATTTTACCTACCTCGGAAGGATGGAAGGCTGAGTCAACCCTGAGCCGGTGAGATTTGAACCACTGACCTGCGGATCACAGTCAGCTAAAGTAGCCTGCAGTACTGCACTCTAACTGCTGCGGCTCAAATTAGAGCTTCTTGGGTGAGAAGCGAAACGACTTCAAAGAAAAACCAGAAACTCCAGCTGCTTCTTGGGGGGGAAAAAGCACTTTTGGGACATGCTTTGACATTGTCAACCTCACAGAGCACTGTGGAGCCTAAATGCTTTTTGCTGTTAAGGTGTGTGGACTTCAGCTCCCAGAATTCCCCAGCCAGCATGGAATTTTGGGAGTTGAAGTCCACATACCTTTAAAACTAACAGGACTGAGACATTTTTTTAGAATAAGAGGGAGAGGAAACGCTGTGTGGCTCTCAAGGTTGTTTTATTGTGTAGTAATCATAGACACTGTCACGATGTGGATATTGCCAGTTGAGCATCTCTACTATTTCTAGGTTTACTGTATTTTCTAATCAAGTAGACATGTGATATGTTTTACTACGCATGTGTGCATTCCAGGAGTCTCTTTCTTCTCCTGAAGCCTTGCCAGGCAGACGTGAATTCTTAGCTGAGAAAATGTAGCTTATTTAAGGTTTATATTCTTTTGTTACTTTTGTACTTAAATAAATATTTTGTTAATTAGAATTGAATCTCGGTTTTATTTTCTAAGTAAGAATGACTTCGAAGAAGCAAAATTCTATATCACCTCTTTGATAGGAAAATTCCTATCCGTCAGACACAGAGACATGGCTTCTTGAGCAAAGCTTGTCCAAGTTAGAAATCTCTCTGAGTTGAGCAGCCTCGTGTTCAGAAGCTCTCTCTCTCGCTCTCTGGACTTGCAGTTTATTATTTATAACAAGTTTCTTGTGTATACAATTACAATGATTGACTTACCCCAAATATAGCTAGCTAGTAACAGGTTAATTATACAGCATACAGATAAATCATATCAAGCAAACAAGCAGGTGAGCGCATGATTGCTAGTTTAACCTTTTGCTCTTAGCTAGAACAATAGAAGAGCTGAATAAGTAACGCATTTTTCGGAGTATAAGACGCACCGCAGTATAAGATGCACCTTAGTTTTGGGGGAGGAAAGCAAGGAAAAAAGGCCTCTGCCTCCCAGCAATTTGCCTCCCAGCAAACAGCACAGATGATATACACTGTTTGCTGTGTATTTCTGTGCATGTGTGCCTGACCCATAGAAATAGCAAAGAATTGGAGAAATGTACATTATGGCAGTATATTAATCCCAGAAAGTTATCTTAAATGTAATCACACTAACTCCTCCCAATGATTTAAATAGATCTACTCCAAACATGACTAAGTCAGGGTTTAACTCAGATGCCTTATTTTAATACTAATACTTAATACTAATGCTTAATACTAAAACAGGATATTTCAGATTATACTTTTACAGATCTTTAAAATTGATGTGGCTTTCTGGAAGTATTCTCTGCTATTTAAAAGAAGATACAATAGCACTGGGCCTCTTCAGAGCAAGCATTTATTTTAAAAAGCTTCTTCATTTTGTTAAGTTGTCTAGAACAATAATAAAGCAGTCTTTAAAAAATAAGTCTTATAATTTGAACACTCTACAAACATTTAACAAAATAACATATTAACAGAATCTGCCTCTACCTAGGATAGAACTCACAACCTCCTGATTGTGAGGCAAGAGCTCTACCTCTAGGCCACAGCAACTATAGCTTACCTCCTTGCAATTTCAGCAGTCTAACATTGCCAGCAGTTTATCTCCCAGCAATTTGTCTCATTACAGCCACCGTAGTTAGTTTCATTTTACCACGTGGCTTGCAAGCCTCAGTAAGCTGTAGGTCGGGAGGCAGATAATCTCTTCTTGTGCTAATCAGGCTTTGCCCTGTTTGCTGCAAAGAGGTAAATTGCTGGCAGGCAGAGGCCAAAAAATGGGGGCGGCTGGATGGGGCTATATTCGGTGTATAAGACGCACCCAAATTTTCACCCTCTTTTTGAGGGTAAAAAGGTGCGTCTTATACTCCGAAAAATACGGTAAGTAACCTTTACCCTAGATACACAGAGAGTAGAGCAAGTAACCTTTAAACTTAAATAGAACAGAGGAATGGGATGTATTATTGTCAATATAATGACAAGATAGGCTTTCCATATTGTTGGCAATAATTGACAATAACCTACATTATTGTACAGGTAGTCCTCCGACGTACAACAGTGACCGTTTAGTGACCGTTCGAAGTCACAACAACACTGGGGGGAAAAATGACTATTTTTCACACGACCTTTAGCATCCTCATGATCGTGTGATCAAAATTCAGATGCTTGGCAACTGGTTTGTACGTAACGACCACTGCTTTGGCCCAAGGTCACAGGATCCCCTTTTGCAACCTTATGCTGAACTCTGTAAGCCACTTAGAGAGGGCTGTAAAGCACTATGAAGCGGTATATAAGTGTAAGTGCTATTGCTATTTTGAGAAGCAAAATCAATGAGGAAGCCAGATTCACTTTAACCACCGTGTTTACTAACATATCAAGAGCAGTGATTCACTTAACAATTATAGCAACAAAGGTCACAAAATGGGGCAAAACTTGAGTTAGCACATGTCTCACTTAACAACAGAAATTTTGGGCTAAATTGTGGGTCGTAAGTCAAGGATTCCCTATAATCTAGATCAGTAAAGATTAATTCCAGGATTTCTTATGCGAGTCTGTTGACTGACCTGCCTTACCTCAAAGGGCTCGCATCTAGTAAATGTGACTTACAACACTGCCTGGGGAACAGTGGCTGTCGAGTGTCTGTGGGGATTCTCAATCATCCAGGTCATGGCTGTCCCAAAGGAGCTTTTTCAAGAGGCGACTGGACTTTCTGGTTTTTCTTTGAAGACGTTTCGCTTCTCATCCAAGAAGCTTCACCGATCTCCAGTCTACAGCACAGTCCTTTCAACTGTTCCAAGATGGCTCTTCCCACTCATTCGCACCCACTCAGGTGACCCTGAGGACCACAGATAAACTTCCAGGTGGCCTCAAGGACTCTCTAAAAAGAATGCAAATGACCAGCTGTCCACAAGGCGTATAAATTATCCTTCCATTTCCCCACCATCCAGCCAGTCAGAGCTGAAGAAGCTTCTTGGATGAGAAGGAAAATGTCTTCAAAGAAAAACAAGGAAGCCCAGTTACCGCTTGAAAAAAGCACCTTTGGGAGTGTGTGTTGAGTGGCAATGAAATGCAACGAACAACGTAGAAACAAATCAATAAATAGCGTTTCCTAAGATTAGAGTCTGAAGCGCTGATCCAGCAGGAAGCAGCAGCTCAGCCAGTGAGGGAGGTAGATTGTTGATCTGAAAATCAGGTCCTTGGCGCTCTTTTTTTTTTCCACCACACTTACACAAATATTCATACATATACCATATTATCAAAACATCCATAGTAATATATTTCTATCCAGAATAACCTAGACATATATCCTTAATTTGCTCCTTTATATTTTTATCTCCAGTCTGCTTTCCTTCTATATTTCATACTACTCCCCTCCCTCTATCTCCCTCTCTCCCCTCTACCTTCTTCCTCCTCCTCTACCTCTTTTCTACTTCCCTCCTCTCTCTCTCCCCTTCCTTTCTACTTCCTCTTTCTCCCTCGTATCCTTCCCCGAGAACATCTAATCTTAGTCCATCCTATGGTTAGCAGACTAGAAATTCAAAAACCCTAAACTTTCCAATATCGGAGCTATTTCTTAGACTTGTATCACTTTATCTATATTTATATATTTAATATATTCTACCATGTTAGGAAGAGAATTACTCTCCTCAGAGGCGATGGATCGGGCTTCCCTTTTGAAGACATTGTTACTTAGAAAATAAAGCCCGAGATTCAAATACTAATAAACAAAATATTTATTTCAGTAGAAAAATAATAAAGAATTCTTATTAGGACTACATTGTATCGGCTAAGAAAATAAAACAGTTCTACCTTCGGTAGAGATGGCGATGAGAAAGGAAAAGGAGTTGACCTCAGGAATGTAGACATGCGTACTAGAATATATCATACGTCTGTCTGACCATAGATACAAGAACAGTATAAAACACAGAGATGCACAAACTGACAATATTCACATCGTGACACCCCTTCTTTGTCAGTTGGGCTAATATAATGTGTCACTCAACACACAGTAAATATCTGAGGTAATCATGCTGAGCAATAGGTAATGGTTTGTTCAGAATGTCAGCTATCTGATATTTTGTTGGCACATATTCTAACTTTATGAGACCTTGTCTTACTGACTCTCTAACATTCTTGTAACGTATGTCAATGTGTCTGGACCTTGAACCTGTGAAGTGAGTCCTGGAAATGTAAACTACTGATTGATTGTCTTCCATCACGGTGATCGGTTTTTCGGGCTTCGTCCAGATATCTGTAACTAAGGCATCGAACCAGGTTAAAAAGTTACATGCATCAGACACACATGCATACTCTGCTTCAGTTGATGAGCAGGAAATAAAACTTTGTTTTCTTACGTTCCAGTAAACTGGACATCCATTCAGGAACACTATGTAACCTGATGTGCTTTTTCTTGATTCTTTATCACTTGCCCAATCTGCATCTGTATAACAATACATGTCAGCAAAATCTATATGTTCTGGTTCTAGCTTCAATTTGAATTGTTTTGTGTGTATCAAGTATCTCAATAACTTCTTAATACATGACCAGTGAAACTCTGTTGCTTTGCCTACATGTCTTGAAAGTAAATTAACACTAAGTGCTATGTCTGGTCTAGTCCATCCACTAATGTAAAGTAGTGAACCAATTACTGAACGATAAAGTGTTTGATCCTTGAACTCAGGACTATATGCATCTTTCAAATTGTGAAAATCAGTTTGCATAGGTGTTTGTGTAGGCGTTGCATCTGTCATGTTGCATTGATGCAAAAGTTGGTCTATCTTAGCTTCTTGTGAAAGGCTAAACCCCTTCTGTGTCTTTTCAATGTGAACTCCTAAATATTCATTGATGTGTCCTAATGATTTCAATGTGAAGTATTTCTGCAAACCTTTAACAAAATTCTCACTCATGCGTTTGTTTGGACCAATGTAAACAATGTCATCAACATAAACAAGAACAATTTCATTAATATTTCCATACCTTTTTGTGAACACGCATTCATCAGTGTCGGACTTAATAAAGCCCATTAAATTTAGTTTGTCTTTTAGACATGTGTACCACATCAGACCTGATTGTTTCAGACCATAGAGACTTTTGTTTAGGAACCAGGTGTCCCCTTCTCGGTCCCGGAAGCCGGGAGCGGACCTGACGTAGATTTCTTCATCTAGATCAGCATGTAGGTAAGCTGTTTCAACATCAAATTGGAAAACTTCAAGTCCAAGGATAGAAGCAGTGGTTAGAGCAATTTTCACACTTTCAGTTCGCACTGTAGGTGAGTAAGTGTTTGTGTAATCTTCAGGATAGCTTTGTGCGAAACCTTGTGCGACAAGTCTTGCTTTGTATAATAATTCACCATCTGGCTTTTGTTTGATTTTGTAGACCCATCTTGTGCCAATGACTTTTTTGTGTGTTGGAGGTGTTGCAGATGTGTACACTTTGAGTTTCTGCAAACTATCCATCTCAACTTGCATGGCTTCATACCATTTTTGTTGTTCATCTTCAGAAAGATATTTAATTTGTGAAAAGTTCTCCGGTGGGAGTGTAACATTACAGATCAATGGCGATGGTGTGTTTGTCAATTGCATTGTGTATCTCTTTGGTGGAATACCTTTTGTAGTTCTCTTGGAACGTCTCGGGACGATTGTCCAGTCGTCTTTCTTGTTGTCCACATCTCCATCAGCGTCGCTAGCTTCAGCATCCACGGCGTTGTAGGATGGGATATCAGGTGATGAACGTTGGTCATCTGGTTGCACTGTATCAACAATTTCAGTTCTAGGGAAATAAACTCCAGGGTCATTAGAATGTATCCTGGACCAATCTGTATCTTCTTCAAAATTAGCTGAATTAGAAATTGTTATCACATTGTGAGAGTCAATGAATCTTCCCCATTTAGAATTACTATCAACACCCATATATCTTAGTCTCTTTGCTACTGGGCCACCTTTTCTTCTTTGGGCCAATGGAATGTTGACCATGGCATATGAACCAAAAATGTGTAAGTGTCTAAGATCTGGCTGGTGGCCATATAAGATGTAGAAGGGTGTTTGGTCAATGACACTGCTCCATGTACGATTGACAATGTAATTTGCATAATGAACTGCTTCGCCCCAAAATGAGTGTTTGAGATTGGCATCTTCTAGGAGGCAGCGCATCATGGTTTGGAGGACCCCTTGCCGTCTTTCTGCCACTCCATTGTGAGCCGGAGTGTATGGGGCAGATGTTTGGTGTAGGATACCGTTTCGTCGCATCCAATCCTGGAAACGTTGAGACGTGAACTCGGCACCACGATCACTCTGGATTCTCCGGATTCTCACTCCGTGTTGATTGTAGATTTGAACTGCAAAGTCTCTAAAGGTCTGAAAGACTTCAGATTTTTCTTTCATTAGAAAGACATAACCATATCTAGAATGATTATCAACAATAGTTAAGAAATACTTTTTACCGCCAATAGTTGGACCATAAGGACCCACAATATCAGTATGAACCAAATCAAAAATGCGTGTTGACTTACGTGTAGCATGTTTTGGAACAGCTGCTGCCCTCGATTTTGCCTTTTTGCAAACTGCACAATCTAGATGTACCTTACATCCTTTGAAATTCAAACCTTGTGTGAAAAATGGCATCTTTTTAAGGACCTCAAAGCTTGGATGGCCTAATCTTCTGTGCCATCTATGAATACACCTGTCATGTAAACGAAAACCTGTAAGTGGGGTTGCAGCATTAACATTAACATTAGGAACCTTAGGTTTGATTACCTGTTGCTTTGTGGCTTTAAGAGCCTTTGGAGTATTCACAGGATCTCTCTCTGGGGTATCTCTCTCTGGGCCTGTGATATTATCTATTGAGATTTTTATACTTGCCTGAATTTGAGGTTCTGCCTTTGGCCTCAAATAGTAGACCTGACCAATCACAATTGTGTCAGCAACAATATGACCATCTTTAAAAATATAACTGGCGTTACCTAAATGAAGGACATAAAAATGCAAAACAGCAGATAAATGATTCTGACTAAGCAAATTACAATTAGCTGTAGGAATATAATAAACATCAGGTACGAGGGTACCTAACTCTTCAATAAAAACAGTCCCTTTTCCTTCAACTTTGAAAGGGTGGCCACCAAATGCATACAGTTCACGATATTCTGGTTCAGGCTCATGTAGCTCTTTGAAAAGTTCTTTTCTGTAAGTAATGTGAACAGCCGCTCCACTATCGAGAGTCCACAAAAGGGAGCGGTCATATTTCTTTGGCTGTGTATCATTGGTGATTGCTAGCATGGTGTGTGGAGGTGGGAAATCACACCTCGGACCGGATCGCCGCTGTCCTCTGCCTCTGCTGCCTCTGGGTGCTTTTCCTCTGGGCTGGTACTGGTCCCTGTAATCTGTTCCTCTGGGCTGGTACTGACGTCTGTAATCTGTTCCTCTGGGCTGGACAGGAAATTGAGTGCGTTGCAATTTAGAACAATTTCTGCTTGTATGACCCACACGGTCGCAATATTGGCATCTTAGTACCTTTTGTGAAGAATTCTGGATTATGTCAAAAGTGTCCTCACGACGAAGCAAAGTAGTTATATCAGTGCCCCAGGCTTTATAGTTCTGTCCCGATTGCTTTAATTTTGCATCGCCAACCAATGGAACAATTTGTGACTGTTGGGCGACTATTGGGGCCTGCACTGGTGCGGCCTTTGAAAATCACTTGTGGCACGGCTTGGGCCTGAGCAAGCGGAGCTGCCTGGATTGGCTGTTGCTGAGGGGCAGCAATAGGTAGTAGAGCTGGAGCAGGCAAAAGTTGGGCTGCCACAGCTTGTGGTGGCCCTGGAGCAGGCACAGGTTGGGACCCTGGTGCTGGAGTAGGAGGTGATCCAGCTTGTGATGGATGCACAATTTGTGCTTGCATAGGTTGGGCAGGCAGGACAATTTGTGCTTGCATAGGTTGGCCAGCTAATAAAGAAGGATGCTGCATTAATGCATCTAATCTCATTTGATTCATTCTGTTCTGAGCCTGCAACATTTTTAATTTTTCAGTTTGATTATACAAGAATCCACTCTGTTTATGCAAAATTTCATTCTGTTCCTGAATCACTTGGAGAAATGCAAAGTCTGTTTCATCAAAAAATTTCTGCCCATGTAATTGTGACGTGTGCATCCAAGGGCGTTGCTCTAATTTGTTTAAAGAAGGAGGGGAATCATGGCCCCTCTCTGGTATGCGTGAAGGTGGGCAGACATCTTGGTTCTCAGCACGAAAGAATGCATGCAGTTTAATTTCGTGTAACTCTCTTTGCAAAAAATCTATCTGCTCTCTTTGTTTTTGCAGTATCTGGCCATAAGTTAAATTTATTTCTCTTTCAGCACTTGTCTGCTCTATGGAAGACTTTCGTGGGCTGGCAATTTGCTGCTTATAAAAGGATGCCACCTCATCTTGTGGGGCATTAGCTTCTAAACATGTATAATTTCCCCCAGGGAGAAAAGGGGTGCCTTTAACATCATGCACTGACCTTTGAAAAAGTTCTGCTCCAGCTTTTACTTCTATTTGGGCTTCTAAAATCATTTTTTCGATCTTGGTTCCAAAGAGAGTGGGTGAGGCTTGTTCATGCAGAGAAAAACTTTCTGCTTGGGCATTTCAGCAGCGGCAGGCTTATCTTATCTCCGTTCGTGGACATGGCTGGTCATAAATCTCTCTAATTAGCTAACTATCCTAAAACGCAATAAAACTTTCAAAAGAAGCCATAAAGTTTACAGCCAAACTCTGGTACCATTGTTAGGAAGAGAATTACTCTCCTCAGAGGCGATGGATCGGGCTTCCCTTTTGAAGACATTGTTACTTAGAAAATAAAGCCCGAGATTCAAATACTAATAAACAAAATATTTATTTCAGTAGAAAAATAATAAAGAATTCTTATTAGGACTACATTGTATCGGCTAAGAAAATAAAACAGTTCTACCTTCGGTAGAGATGGCGATGAGAAAGGAAAAGGAGTTGACCTCAGGAATGTAGACATGCGTACTAGAATATATCATACGTCTGTCTGACCATAGATACAAGAACAGTATAAAACACAGAGATGCACAAACTGACAATATTCACATCGTGACATACCAGGTATATCTACTATTGTTCTAATGCTGCCTCCTTCCTCCTATTTTTGTCGCCTGGGACTACCACTTCTAATTTTCAACTTTCTTCCAAATCAATCGCTATAGCTTAACTTCCAAGAATATTCATTTTCACTTATACCTCTTGATTTTAGGCCTTGTTCTTCCCTCTCCTCAATTGATATCTTTACTCATCATTTTTTTTTAAAGTCTATCATTTCTAGATGCCCTAAATTTTTAATTTCTTTTCCCCTTTCATATCTCCCTTCCAGCTTTCTTCCTTAATTTTTGTTGTTTTTTTATTCTAACTCATTCTCAATATTTAAACAAATGCAATCCTTGTCATTACTATTCCATCCATTAGGTCCTTGGCTCTCTTGAGTAACTTCTTTTTCCACTCTCTTCCAGCCGCCAATGAGTGGATCGCTGAGTTGAAAGTGGGGGATGACACCGAGTCGGTGAAGCGCCAGGGGACTCCTTGGGACACTCTCCCCAAACCCCAGGAGGACGGGGACGCCTCAGTGAGCCGCGATGCCGTTTCAAAGCAGAAGACAGACGACGGCTCAAGTCAGCCCATGGTTGAAATCTTTCCTCCGGCAGGAGAGGAGAGAAACCTAAACCCGCTGGGGATCAAGAAACGGTATCGGATTCGCGGGAAGAAGACCTGTTCCGTCTGCAGCAAGACCTTCAGCCGGAGCACGGTGCTGGCCGCGCACCAGAGGACCCACACGGGCGAAAAGCCATTCGCGTGCCAGAACTGCGGGAAGCGCTTCAGCTTCAAATCGGCCCTGGTTGTGCACGAGCGGACCCACACGGGCGAGAGGCCCTATTCGTGCGATCGGTGCGGGAAGAGCTTCACCGTCAGCTGGGTCCTTACCAGGCACTACCGCGTCCATGCTAAGAAAGACCAGATGGGCTGCTTGGAGTGCGGGAAGAGCTTCGCCCAAAAGTCCCAGCTGCTCAGCCACCAGAAAGTCCACATCGGGGAGAAGCCCTTCCGATGGACCCAAGCCGGGGAAGCCTTTGGTGGTTGCGCCATGACCGTTAAGAGACAGGAAGTTTCCTGCTCTGGGGAGGCAAAGCCCTTCAGATGCCCGGATTGCGAAAAGTCCTTCAACACATCCTCCCAATTGGACAGGCACCACCGGGTGCACACAGGGGAGAGGCCCTTCACTTGCTCCGAGTGCGGGAAGAGCTTCAGGCAGTGGCAGATTCTGATGGTGCACAAGAGGATTCACACGGGCGAGAAGCCCTTTAAGTGTGCCGTCTGCGGGAAATGCTTTTCTAACCAGGCCAGCCACATCCGGCATCGGAAAGTCCACACGGGGGAGAGGCCGCACCTCTGCGCCCTCTGCGGAAAACGGTTCCCCCATCAGGCGGTTCTCGTGAAGCACCAGAAAATCCACGCCCGGGAAGCCTTAAACAGTCACAAGGTGGTGGTGGAGAAAGAGGAGGAGGAGGAACGAGCGAAAGAAATTTCATAAAAGGAGAATGGAGTGCTCTGGTTTGGGAAGTTGGGACCGTGGGCATCCTTTCGTAACCCCGTGGCCACCAGATGCATGGAACCACTGGCCGCTTTGGGTGGAAGTGTCAAAAGATTGTACTGGATCTCTGAAAATACTAGGTTCAGGAAGGTTTGGCCTTCTAAATCTGCAGTGTGTGCCCATGCAGGCCCTTGAGAAGCACTTTGGTAGGCTCCAGTTCTTGACGTCTGCCCCAGCACTTGTGCAGGAGAAGCACCCCTCACCTGGCAGGGAATGTCCCACGACCTTCCTGATGTTCGTATCTCGGAGCTTAAGTTGGGTGGGTTCTCGGTTGGGTGATGAATGTCTGTGAAGTTGATAGTCTCAGGGTTTTAGGATCTTTAAGCTATACCAGTGATGGCGAACCTTTTTTTGCTCGGGTGCCAAAAGGGTGCGTGCATGCGCAATAGTGCGCGCATGTGTACCCACACCCATAATGCAATGCCCTTCCCCCCACACATGCGCACACATACCCCTGGGCTGCCCCCCCTGCCCCCCACTCAGATTGCCCCCCCCTTTTGTGCAGGCCCCACTGAAGCCTCTGGACTTCCGGTAGGCCCGTTGGGCTGTTTGTCGCCCTCCCCAGGCTTCAGGAAAGCCTCCGGAGCCTGTGGATGGTGAAAAAGGGCCCAACGTCCCAACCAGAAGTTCAGAAACGAACTTCCGGTTGGACCGTTGGGCTCTTTGTCGCCCTCCCCAGGCTTCAGAAAAGCCTCCGGAGCGTGTGGATGGTGAAAAAGGGCCCAACGTCCCAACCAGAAGTTCAGAAACGAACTTCCGGTTGGACCGTTGGGCCGTTTTTCACCCTCCCCAGGCTTCAGGAAAGCCTCCGGAGCCTGTGGATGGTGAAAAACGGCCCAACGGACGTTCAGAAACAAACTTCCAGTTGGGCCGTTTTTCGCCATCCACAGGCTCTAGAGCAGCGGTTCTCAACCTGTGTGTCGCGACCCCTTTGGGGGTCAAACGACCCTTTCACAGGGGTCGCCTAAGACCATTGGAAAAGACATATTTCCGATGGTCTTAGGAACCGAGACACTGCTCCTCTATCCGTTTCCAGGCAGGTCTACCCACATGCAAATAGACTACTGCAAAAAAAAAAAATCTGTACCATGGAAACTTCTGAGCATGCGCAGAAGCTGAATTTCCAGCACTGTACATGCGTCTCCATCTTGTTTTCGGCTTTTTTTTTTTTGCAATTTTTTTTTAAAAATTGGCACTGCGCATGCGTGAACGCACAAAGCACACGCGAGCCCACGAGGCGCGGCCACACAGTGCAGGAGGAAGCGAACCGGCAGCGAGGTAAGTTAGAACCCACCCCTGAGTTTCCTAATAATTTTATTATTTTATGGTTGGGGGTCACCACAACATGAGGAACTGTATGAAAGGGTCGCGGCATTAGCAAGGTTGAGAACCACTGCTCTAGAGGCTTTACTGAAGCCTGGGGAGGGCGAAAACGGCCTCCCCCGCCCTCCAGAAGGCCAAAAATCAGCTGGCCAACGCGCATATGCGCGCTGGAGCTGACATAGGGCAAAGCCTCACGTGCCCTCAGATATGGCTCCGTGTGCCATCTGTGGCACCCGTGCCATAGGTTCGCCATCACAGAGCTATACGCTGTAGCGACTCAATGAAGCAGTTGATACCGTAGAACAGGTGTCCCCAAACTTGGCAACTTTAAGACTTGTGGACTTCAATTCCCAGAATTCTCCAACCAGCATAGCCTTAAAGTTGCCAAGTTTGAAGACCTCTGCCGTAGAAGATAAGGAGTCTATGTAATGGTTGCATTTTGATTGACTAATATGCTAACATTTCTCAACCTTGGCAAGTTTAAGCTAGCTGACCGCCTGGGGAATTCTGGCAGTTGGAAATTCACCTATCTTAAAACTTGCCAAGGTTGGGAAAAACTGGCCTCACAATATTGGGTGGGCATATCATAGGAAACACGTTTTGCTTGAGGTTGCAATTTTGGAAGTTTGGTTGAACCATCTTGGGTGGACTGCAATTGGGAGGGGAAAAACCTGACATCTGGAACTGGGCTTGTTCAGGTTGCGGCTGACACAAAATCCAGAGGTGCTTTATGGGGTGAGTAGCACAACATTCAAGCCCTACTCACCTGTCTACTTCCCACCCATGGCATGTGTGCCATGCACCTATGTCCCGAGTAGGGAAATGAAGGTGCTGGGAAGATGGGAGGTGAGTCTATAGGACCTTACCCAATCAAGACTAAGGGCATTGGCAGTGGCAATTCTTCACACTGCCCTTCATTTTCCCTTCTTTTCCTTATCCCCCCCCCCCTTGGTAACCATCACCACAACCAACATTCTTGATTTTTCTCCATAGTCCCTGCCAACACGTCTCTACCTAGAATGCACTTATGCCAATTTGGATCCGGATCCGAAATCATGCAGGAAAGGGTCATGCGCAGGATGTTTAATGCACCCCTAATAGTGAATTTTCGGCTATCTCGGAAAGCTAAGAGTGGTGAGATCTGTTTAGGACTTGGATGGGAGACCACAAGGAAATCTCAGGGCTGCAGGCCATACTGGGATCTAAAAAAATAAAAAATCCAGATGGCAGTAGTAGTAAATCATGCGGATATTGGTGCCAAGCAAAATAAGCGGACACATCTGTGAAATGAACCAAGAGCTGAGTTCAACTTTATGTTTGTATGGTCTAATAGTATATAGTATAGGAATGGGAGAAAAAAAACCCTCAGAAAATCTTTTTTCCCCTCCAATTTCATTTGTGTTTTTAGGTTCATTTTGCTTTAGTGAGGTTTCTTACTCCGAAGGCTGTTGTCGTTCCCTCAAAATTACCACATTGAGAAGATCATGTGTGTCATAGAAACCAATTAAAAGAAAATTAGCAGTATTATTAGTCTGACTATGAAGTTTCTTTTCTTCTTCTTCCCTTATTGTTGCTTTTCTCTTCTCAGTCCTGGCTCGCCATGGCCTCAAAAGACTCCCTCAGAGAAGTTTGAAGTCCTCCATTGACTGGAATCTCCCATTCCATTATCAACCAATTTTTCAGAGATGGCGGTGTTCAGGCAGAACAATGATATGCTGGGACCTTATAGGAAAAGAGTGAAAAGGACATTGGAGCCCAAGGCCCTTTATGGCAGGGGTCGGGACCGATGGCCCTTTTATGACTTGTGGACTGAAAACTCCCAGAATTCCTGAGCCAGCCATGGTAGTTGAAATCCACAAGTCATAAAGGGGCCATTGGTCCCCATGGTGGCTCAGGAATCCTGGGAGTTGAAGTCCATAAGTCATAAAGGGGCCATCCTTTCCCCACCTCGACTCTATGATGAGGGAGTCAGCAATATTTTCTAGTTTAAAGATATGCACCTCTGCTCCCAATATACAATATAAGAGCAGAGGTGGCGCAGCGATTAGAGTGCAGTACTGCAGGTCACTCTAGCTGACTGTGATCTGCAGGTCAGCGGCTCAAATCTCACCGGCTCAAGGTTGACTCAGCCTTCCATCCTTCCGAGGTAGGTAAAATGAGGACCCGGATTGTTGGGGGCAATGTAAATATATACATTGCTTACTGGTGTAAACCGCTTAGAGAGTGCTTGCACTGTGAGGCGGTATATAAATCTCACAAAATAAATAAATAAATACAGGCACCCCTCAACTTACAACCCCAATTGAGCCCAACATTTCTGTTGCTAAGTGAAACATTTGTTAAGTGAATTCGCCCCATTTTACGACCTTTCTTGCCACCGTTGTTAAGTGAATCATTGCCATTGTTAAGTTGGTGTCATGGTTGTTGAGTGAGCCTGGCTTATCCATTGACTTTGCTTGTAAGAAAGTCACAAACCCTGGGACCAAACTTTCTGATACATGAATAGAGATAATAATAATAATAATAATAATAATAATAATAATAATAATAATAATAATAATAATAATAATTATTATTATTATTATTATTATTATTATTATTATTATTATTATTATTATTATTATTATTATTATTATTATTATTATTATTGATAATAATAAATAATAACAACAATAACAATGATAATTTAATAATAATAATAACAACAACTACGTGGCCCAGATGCTTCATTGGAACCTATGCCACAACTACCACCTACCAGTGGTAAAGAACTGGTGGGATCATAAACCTGAGAAAGTAGTTGAAAACAAACATGCCAAAATACTTTGGGACTTTCGAATTCAGACTGACAAGGTTTTGGAACATAATACGCCAGATCTCACGATTGTGGAAAAGAAAAAAGTGTGGATCATTGATGTCGCCATACCAGGTGACCATCGAATTGATGAAAAACAACAAGAAAAACTTAACCGATATCAGGACCTTAAAATCGAATTACAACGACTCTGGCATAAACCAGTACAGGTGGTCCCAGTGGTAATCGGCACACTGGGTGCTGTGCCAAAAGTCCTTAACTGGCATTTGAAAACAATAAACATTGACAAAATCACGATCTGTCAGTTGCAAAAGGCCACCGTACTTGGATCTGCACGCATCATACGAAAATACATCACACAGTCCTAGACGCTTGGGAAGTGTTTGACTTGTGATATAGTGATACGAATTCCAACATATAAATCTCGTTTGCTGTGTATTACATTTTTTGTGAATAAATAATAATAATAATAATAATAATAATAATAATAATAATAATAACAACAACAACAACAACAACAACAACAACAACAACAATGAGTCCTACGGGATTGGGCGGCCTATAAGAGCGTAGAAATAAATAAATAAATTAAACAACAACAGAGTTGGAAGGGACCTTGGAGGTCATTTAGTCCAACCCCCTGCTTAGGCAGGAAACCCTACACACATTTATAATATAATATAATTATATATATATATAATTTAATTATATATTATGTATATAATATAATTATATATATATATATATATATATATATATATATATATATATATATATATATATATATATATATATATATATATATATATATATATATATATATATATATATGTAGGATTTTTTGCTGATAAATGAAAATAAAGGGAGACTATTATAGATCTATTTCGAGCTTATTTTGCTCTGGTCAGATAGCCATACCCCTTACTGGGATTTATTTTATAGTATATCAATATACTATACCATACTATACTAATATAATATTAGAATAGAATAGAATTAATAGAATAGAATTAGAACAGAACTTTATTGTCACTTTAAATGTCTTCAAAGAAAAAAAGAAAGCCCAGTTGCCTCTTTAAAAAAGCACCTTTGGGATAAGGCTGAAATTTCTCAGCCCACGAGTTCTCCGGGGGGCATTTTGCAAGATTCCTTCGCGTCCCGCCTCATCTGGTGAAAGCGAAGCTTGCAGTTGCGGCGCCGTCCGGGAGGGGTCGCCCGCGGGAGCGCCGCCGGCCGCAGCGAAGCAAGGGGCGGGGAACAGGCGGGAGCAGCTGCAGCCCCGCTGGTCAGCAGGGAGTCCCCGAGGCGGCCCGGGCTTCCCCGCCCCACCGGGCAGAACCCAGACGGAGATCAGCGGCCTCTTTGCCATTTGCGGTACGGGGCTCCTGCGAGCTCCGCGAGCGCTGCAGGGGGAGAGCTGGGCGGCGGGGGGGCTTCTTCCAGAATAGCGGGCGGAGGGTTGCAAAAGGGAGGCCTCCCCTCCGTCCCGGGAAAGGCGCGCGCTTGCCCGCCTTCCAGCCCCGATCCCGGAGCCTGCATCGCATCGCATTGCATTGCATTTCATTGTGTTGCATCGCGTGCATCGCATGGCATTGCATTTAATTGGGTTGCATCGCATCCTTTGCTTTCCAGCGCAGGGGGGTTCGGCGGGCCGGGCACAATGGGGCTCCGGGGCGCGGAGAAGAAAGGAGCGATCTCCATCCTTCTCCCGTCTCGAAGGGTGCCGATGCAGGGCCGCCGCCGAGTTCTTGCACCCCGAATGTGCGCGCGCGCGTTTGTGTGGGTGTGTAGGTGCACAGAAAGCTGCGGTGACCCCCGGCTGGAAGCTCTCTTGGGAGGGGAGAGCAGAAGGGGGCAGGGTTGGCTTCCCTCTTCCCCAAACAAAGGGGTGAGGAGACAGCTAACTTTTTAAGCTAGAGAAAGAATCGTTGGGTTATTTTTCTGCTTGGTGATTTCGAGTTTGCTGGGATATGATGCCCGTTTAACAACATGGCCCTTTTGATGCACAAAAGTAGTAAAAAAAAAAAAAACCTGAGGGTCTGTAAAGTGCCCTTAGGTTGCTATTCTGCATGTGTGTGGGTAGGGTAGCTTGTGGCCTGAACGTGAAGCTTGGGAGAAAGACAAAAAAATTACTTAGTAGCAATAGCAATAGCACTTAGACTTATATACTGCTTCATAGTGCTTTACAGCCCTCTCTAAGCGGTTTACAGAGTTCAGCATATTGCCCCCAACAATCTGGGTCCTCATTTTACCGACCTCAGAAGGATGGAAGGCTGAGTCAACCTTGAGCCTGGTGAGATTTGAACAGCTGAACTGCTGAACTAGCAGTCAGCTGAAGTAGGTTGCAGTGCTGCTTTTAACCACTGCACCACCTCGGCTCTTCAGAATTGGATCTTGGCTAGCAAATACCAGTTTTCTTTTATCCTTCTTCACAGTCTCTCTCACCTGTTAGACAGTCTTAACCTGATTGTGCTAAAAGTGATGTCACCTGATCAATACACCACTCTGGTTTTCAGAACGTAAACTGTGAGGAAGCAGTTCAAACAGAACTAGAAGAGGAGGAATCGGAAGAAACAGTCTGCCAAAGCAAGCAACCACCTGAAAAGATCAAAAGTGATCCATTCATTGGGATGGAGGAGCGCTGGGACACACAGTGGGAGCCATTTCTTGAGACACAACCCACCTATGCGGACAGGAGCCTGGAGGCTTCTCCCTGGGAAGACCCCAAGGCCTTCCTGGCCTCCTTCGAGCAGGTGGCCATGGCCTGCCGGTGGCCCAGAGGAGAATGGGTGGCCCAACTCCTGCCAGCCCTTTATGGAGAAGCTGAAGAGGCCTTTCAGAGCCTGGACACCATTCATCAAGAGGATTATGAGAACGTGAAGGCCGCCATCTTGAGGGGAGATGCTGTGAAAAGCGAGGCCCAGCGTCAACGTTTCAGACAGTTCTACTGCCAGGAAGTGGAGGACCCACGAAAGGTTCAAAGTCATCTCCAGGAGCTTTGCCACCAGTGGCTGAAGCCGGAGAGTCACACCAAGGATCAAATCCTGGAGCTTTTGATCTTGGAGCAATTCCTGGCCAGCCTACCTCCAAAGCTTCAGGACTGGATTCAGTCAAAGAGGCCGCAGACAAATTCCCAGGCTGTGGCCTTGATGGAGACCTTCCTTAGGAGCCAGCCAGAAGTCAAATCCAAGCCGTGTCAGGTATGGTTTATGACAGTGTTTCTCAAATAGTGGGGTGCGCCCCCTGGGGGGGTGCGGAGCAATGCCAGGGGGCACGCATGTGACCCGGGGGAACATGCATGGTCTCTCTCAGTCGATTCCCCCAGACGGGGAGTGTTTTCTCAGTTGCACGCTGCTCCGAGCCCGGAAGAGAAGGCGGCCAGGCGGGGCGGGGCGGCTGCGTGGGTTCTTGTTCTCGGCGGTAGTAGCCATAAACGGTGGGGTGAACCTGCTGCTGGACAAGGAGGCGCATCCTCTGCAGCTGGGCGAAAGCTTCAGACGGCACCCTAAAGCCTCCTTCCACACCATTCGCTGTGAGTGTCCGGCAGAGGCGGCGCTTATGGGCCAGGCCGGTGACCCCAAAACATCGGCTTGATTACGCTGGCCTGGCCCCGTGTCAAAAGAGGGCCCTAACCACGTTAGCCTATGCCTGCCTAACCGAAAACAGGCTCCACTGAGTTCAGTGTGACTTACTCCCAGGTAAGTGGGTAGAGCAGCCTTCCCCAGCCAATAGTTTGTTTGCAGCTTATAATAAGTAAAATAATAAACATTAACACTAAAATTCCATTGGGGCCCAGATCAAAGAGTTGGGGGCGTGCAAAATGTTTACTTCTTCCTGGGGGGGCGTAACAGAAAATAATTGAGAAGCACTGGTTTACGATGTAACTCTCATTTAAATTCCTATTTACAGTGGAAATAAAAAGTACACACACACACACACACACACACATGTGTTAAAATGCCAGGTTTTTGAGATGTCAACAAATCAGACTAAGATAAATCACTCTGATTTTTTTCCACTTTAATGTAACATATAAGCTGTACAATTCAATTGAAAAACAAAGTGAAATAATCTGGGGGGGGGAAAAATAAAATTAAAAACTTACAATTAAGGCTGCAAATGATGATTTGTGTGATCAAGGGGCACTGCAACCAGTTGTTAAGTGTGACCTTGGAGGACCAACTGCAGCCAGGCCATCGTAACATCATAACTACAGGTAATCCTCAATCAAGAGAGCATATGCACCAAAGAGAAATTCCTTGTGTGTCCAATCACACTTGGCCAATAAAGAATTCTATTCTATCAATCAAAATAGAGCAGTAAGAAAGGTGGTAAAATGGGACATAGCTCACTTGACAAATGTCTCGCTTAACAACAGAAAATTTGGGTTCATTGTGGTCGTAAGTCAGGGAGTAGCTGTAGTTGCTGAATACTCATGGGTCAAGGACTACTTGCGGCTAAGTTGAGCCTCATTAAAAAACAAGGACCTGCTGTGATTTATATGCTCTGTGTCAGCGGTGAAATCTACTTACCTTTCCTACCGGTTCAGAAGCCGCGTGATTTGCGCACACATGCGCCACCGTCGCCGTGCTTTTTCACCCTCTGCACATGCACAGAAGGCTTTGCACATGCGCAGAGGGTTAACGAAAATGGTGGCATCCGGACAGGTAGGCAGAGCCTCGCGCTGCTGTCGTTACCAGTGCCCCGAACCACTGGCTGTCCGCCGTTACTGATCTGGGCCGAACTGGTAGCATATCAGCTACCAGTTAAGAGCTAAGAGCTGAGGTGGTGCAGTGGTTAAATGCTGCGACTGCAGGCTGACTGCTAGTTCAGCAGTTCAGCTGTTCAAATCTCACTAGGCTCAAGGTTGACTCAGCCTTCCATCCTTCCGAGGTCGGTAAAATGAGGACCCAGATTGTTGGGGGCAATATGCTGAACTCTGTAAACCGCTTAGAGAGGGCTTAAAGCACTATGAAGCGGTATATAAGTAAAGTGTTATTATTATTGCTAGTGTTATTATATCACCCTTGCTGTGTGTGTGTGTGTGTCAAAATCAACTCTTTCTGAGTTAAACTCTCTTCCCTGTTTCAGGGGCCATTGAAAGGGAAGCATATGATTTCCTTACATGAAGAAGAGACCGCAAACAGTGAACATGGTGAGAGGAAGATCAATAAGGCAGGTAAGGATTTTCCTGAAATATAAGAAGCAATATTCAAATACTGCAATGTAGTGTTTCTCAGTACTGTTTTATATAAATAAATAAAGCCTTTTGCATATCCTCGTCTTCCCTGCTAGCCGTTTTTCATTTAATAGCATTTTTTTTATTGAAAAGTTTTAAAAGTACAAAGTACATACATTTTTCTCTTTTCTCCCCCCCCCTTCCACCCTCCACCCTTCCCCCCCTACTCACCCTCCCCCCCCCGGACTTCCCAAAAAAAGCACAAGGTATAATTTTTTTTAAAAAAAGCATAAAACTGCAAAATACTAAAAAAAGTTATTAATTCAAAAATATCTTTTCCATTCTTAACTCTTTGTTACTCCAAAAAACTTGAAAGTATAATCTAAAATTTCTCAAACATCTAACATTAATAAACTGTTTGGGTTATCTTAATCTGATACTTTTTCTGAATATATTCAGTCCACCTGCTCCATTCCAATATATATCTTTCATTTGAGTGGTCCTTAAGATATGATGAAATCTTGGCCATTTCAGCCAAATGTGTCACTTTCAATGTCCATTCTTCAATTGTAGGTATATCTTCCTTCTTCCAGTATTGTGCCACCAATAACCTGGCAGCAGTTATAAAGTTCAAAACCAACTTAGTCTCTATAACAGAACAATCTAATAGCATTTTAATTCAATTCATTCATTCATTGATTCAGTTTAGAATTAATAAGGTTTTAACCAATGAATCAACTTCGGTGCAATGTTAGTACAGGAACTGTGGCTTCCTATAACAAGGAATATACCACCCTCCCCGCCGCCCAGGCTGCCTCAAATCAATCCCTAGGAAAGAAAGCCCTTAACTCCATAGATTCAGAGAAAAGATACTTTTGCTAGGAAAGAACTGATTGTAGCAAAAGCCAGGCAAGGTTTGAAGCAAACGGCCCGTTTTTCGCAAAAATGGGATGCAGGGGCGGGGCTTCGGGAGGCCAAAAATGGCTGTATTCAGTGTATAAGACGCACCGACATTTCCACCCTCTTTTGGGGGGCAAAAAGGTGCATCTTATACTCCGAAACAATAACAATACAAAGAGATTTAATTGGACAATGTGACCTTGCTCTAATAGGAGGAGGGAGAATCCTATAGTTTAATTATGTGGGTTTGCGCAGAAATTAGCTAGATCTGATTTTGATTGTTATTTTCATACTGTGCTAGGTGTCTCTAAATGTCCTGTGAAAAGCGATCTAATCTGAATGCATTCCAACTCTAGGTTTTAGAGGGCAGCGGATGGGGAAAATGCTGAAAGAAGAAAAAGCTGGAAGTCCAAAGTTAGAAGGGGAAACAGGAGGAGGAAAACTGCCCGTTGCAACTCGGTCTGAGTCCGAGCGACAACCGGGATGGGCAGCATCTCAGAAGAACAAAAACGATCCATTTTGGGGGGTGGCGGAGAACTGGGAAATCCAGTGGCAACGGTTCCTCCAGACATCACAACCCCCTCCCAACGGATGGAAGAATCCGATGAGCTCAGAGGATTCCCCCTGGGAAAACCCCAAGGCCTTCCTGCTCTCCTTTGAGCAAGTGGCCAATGCTTGCCGCTGGCCTAGAGAAGAATGGGCCGCCCAGCTCTTCCCAGCCTTGAGCGGAGAAGCGGAAGAGGCCGTTCAAAACCTGGAAATCCAAGAGCGAGAAGACTATGGCAAAGTGAAGGCGGCCATCTTGCGAGGGGAAGCCCTGAGGACCGAGATGCAACGCCAGGATTTTCGCCAGTTCTGCTGCCAGGAGATGGGAGACCCCCGGAGACTTTACGGCCAACTCCACAAGCTGTGTCTCCAATGGCTGAAGCCAGAGAGACACACCAAGGAGCAGATCCTGGAACTGCTGATCCTGGAGCAGTTCTTGGTCAGCCTCCCACCGGACCTCCGGAGCTGGATCCGAGCGGGAAGGCCAGACACGTGTTCCCAGGCGGTGGCCCTGGTGGAGGACTTCCTATCAAGCCTGCAAGAGGCCAAATCTGGATCCTGTCAGGTAGGATCTGAATTCCAGAACTGACAGTACAGAATCTGGATTAGGCTTCTGGAATTGCCTGCATATAATCCGATGCAAAAGGTGTTGCATTCATAATACAAAAGGCTGAAAGCCAGCTTTTTAAATGAAATGCATTTTTTAAAGTTTTTATTTATTTATTACGGTTGCCTTATTTTCTACACAACTGTGTTTCCTGCAATAACCAGTTTATAGGGAGGTAATTCACAGAACTGGACGGTTGCTGGAATTGGGTATGTCTAGCTTGATGAAAAGAAGGACTAGGGGAGACATGATAGCAGCGTTCCAATATTTGAGGGCCAGCCACAAAGAAGAGGGAGTCAAGCTATTCTCCAAAGCATCTGAGGGCAGGACAAGAAGCAATAGTTGGAAACTAATCAAGGAGAGAAGCAACCTAGAACTAGGAAGAAATTTCCTGACAGTTAAAACAATAATCAGTGGAACAACTTGCCTCCAGAATTTGTGGGTGCTCCAACACTGGGGGTATTTAAGAAGAGATTGGTATCCCTTGAAATGGTATCGGGTCTCCTGTTTGAGCAGGGGGTTGGACTAGAAGACCTCCAAGGTCCCTTCCAACTCTGTTATTCTGTTTTCCAGCTTTGGGAAGGTCTAACTGTTTTTATTTATTTATTTGGGAATTCTTCTATGCCGCCCTACTCCCTAAGGAACTCCCTAAGTTATATGGGAACTATGAGAGATGTAACATTTTACATAAGTCTAGTCACTTAATGGCTGTTTGAAGACTTCCCCAAAAGGTACTTAGGACCCAGTTTTGAAATTGACCTCCCCCATGTGGTCACATGATTGCATTTTGGTTCTTGGCACCTGGCTCACCTTCATGGCCCTTTGCAGCATCCAGCGGTCATGTTACCACAATTCTTGTTGGGGTTTTTGTTTTTCTGATTTACAATGTTTACTTCTGGTTTTCTGCAAAAAGCCACTTTTTGGATAAAACATTCACTTGCCAATCGCCACATTTGCTAAATGACTGCTGCAAAAAAAAAAAGTAATAAAATTGGGCACAGTCACATGATCTGCTTAATGACCACTACGGCTTATGACTGTAATTCCATGCTCAATTATGATCACAGCTTGAGGATTACCTACACTGTTTTGGATCCTGTCTGATTCTGGCCACAGCGCTTTGACGGATAAAGAAGCGGCTGAGTTTTCCTTTTTATAGCAGAATCTCTCTGAATGGATCTGTCTGTCTCCCTGTTTCAGGAGCTGCTGAAGGATGACCCTGTGGATTTTGATCCTGGAGAGGAGGAAGAACTCCTGGAAACAATGAAGAGGGAAAGAGTTGAAATGGGGATCAGTATGTTGGGTAAGGATTCCCAAGGCAATAGGAAACGTAGGAGTGTGACAAAAGAAATTGAATATGTAAGATTTTACATACAGGATAGATCTAGCCAAGACCTCACCAATTAAACAAGGCTGAATACTGGGAGGTTCTTGGTGCCCTTTGAGCTTAATCTTATTTTACACTGTTTACATTGTTATTTTATTTACACAGATGATTGGTTTGCCGTTGTTTTATTTCTTGCACGCTCCCAAGAGCCATTGATTACTTGGGGTATGGTTCTTATCCACGACCAGATGTTCAGCAGAGTGAAACACGTTGGAAGAAAGGAAGTTAAAGGCATTGTGAAAATCAGTACCATATTTTTCGGACTATAAGACGCATCTGACTATAAGACGCACCTAAATTTTGAAGAGGAAAATAACAAAAAAAAAGGTTTTGCCTCCGTGCACCCCATTTTCAGGTCGTTATTTGAGGCTTTTTTGGGGGGCTGTTTTTGAGGGTTTTTCCGGGCTGTTTTTGAGGGTTTTTCTGGGCCGTTTTTGAGGGGTTTTCAGCCCGATTTTGAGGGTTTTTTCAGCCGGGTTTTGGGGGGCATTTTTGAGGGTTTTCCCGGCCCATTTTTGAGGCTTTTGGGGGGTGTTTTTGAGGCTTTTGGGGGGCATTTTCAAGGCTTTTTTCAGCCTGATTTTGAGGCTTTTTCCAGGCCATTTTTGAGGCTTTTTTGGGCCGTTTTTGAGGGGTTTTTAGCCGGATTTGGAGGCTTTTGGGGGGCATTTTTGAGGGTTTTCCCGGCCCATTTTGAAGCTTTTTGGGGGGCATTTTTGAGGCTTTTGGGGGCTGTTTTTGAGGGTTTTTTCCAGGCCATTTTTGAGGCTTTTTCAGGCCGTTTTTTCTGAAAAAACAGCCCCAAAAAGCCTTGAAAACAGCCTGAAAAAAGCCTCGAAAACGGGCTGAAAAAAGCCTCGAAAATGGGCTGGAAAAAGCCCCCAAAACGAGCCGAAAAAAGGCCCGAAAACGGGGCGTGCGAAGGCCAAAAAATGGCCAGCGGGTGGGCAGGCCTTCAGCAATATTCGGTCTATAAGACGCACAGACATTTTCACCCCCTTTTGGGAGACAAAAAAGTGCATCTTATAGTCTGAAAAAATGCGGTAATCAAGGCATAGTTAACAATTTTTCTCTTTTTCGGCAGGTAACGGATGGGAAAATGGAGCCAAGATGGGTGAAGATTCTTTGGGTGAAGATGAAAAGCCGGAGGCAACCTACAGGACAGACTCCCCGAGACGCCCTATGAATCTGCCATTAAACTTCAAGTCAAAACAGCAAAACCAGGAGACACCCATGGAGAACGAGAGGGAACGTCTCTTGCTGGCAAAAAGATTTTCTACTGCTGTTATTGGAAAGACCGCTTTATCCAGCAAGGATAAAACGCCTTTGTTCTCCAAGTATGGTCGGAAGTATCACTACAGAGTGGAACTTGACATGATAGATTCCTCAGAGGACTTTGAAGAATGGTCTAGCTCAGAGGAGGATCTCCAGTGTCTTTCCGACTTTTGCGGAAAGGAAGAAAATAGAAGAATTGAGAAAAAGTGCAAGTTTTCTGCGAAGAGAAATGGGAACCGTTTCAACAGATACCAGTGTAGTTATCTGGAAGAGGAACACAACCGTTCTCTTGAGTACGTGAAAACCTTCAGTAATGCAAAATCGCTAAATATAATTCAGGCCGCTAACGATGCCGAAAGGAAAGTGTATGAATGTTCCCAATGCGGAAAACAATTTGGAAAATTTAGTCAATGGAATCAACACCAGAAAATCCACACCGGAGAAAAACCGTACAAATGTTCCCAGTGTGGAAAGTCTTTCAATCAAGCAGGAAACCTGAAGACGCACCAGAAAATTCATACCGGAGAGAGACCCTACGGATGTTCCCAGTGTGGGAAAAGCTTCAATCAGGCAGGAAACCTGAAGACCCACCAAAAAATCCATACCGGGGAGAGACCCTACAAATGTCCTCAGTGTGGGAAAAGCTTCACCCGAGGGATCCTTTTGAAGATACACCAACGAATCCACACTGGAGAAACGCCATACAAATGTTCCGAGTGCGGGAAAGGATTCAATGAGATGCGGAACTTGAAAAGACACCAGAGAATTCATACCGGAGAGAAACCTCACAGATGTTCCCAGTGCGGGAAATCCTTCACCGAGGCAGATGTTTTGAAGATACACCAAAGAACACACACTGGAGAGAGGCCGTACAAGTGTTCGGAGTGTGGGAAATGCTTCAATAAATCGGGAACTTTGAGGAGACATCAAAGGATTCATACCGGGGAGAGACCCTACAAATGTTCTCAGTGTGGGAAAGGTTTCAACCAGATGGGAACTTTGAAAAAACACCAGAGGCTTCACCCTGGCGAGAAACACTACAAATGTTCTCAAATCCACGCGGCAATTTATATCGGCGAGAAACCGCACAAGTGCTCCGATTGCGGGAAATGTTTCCGACAGGCAGGACTTTTGAAGAGGCATCAAAGGATCCATACCGGCGAGAGACCCTACCGATGTTCTCAGTGTGGGAAATGGTTCAATCAGTCGGGAACTTTGAAGAGACACCAGAGAATTCACGCCGGAGACAAACCACCCCAGTTTCGTAGCGGTGGAAATACGCCAGTGAGGGAAGTGACTTGAAGAACTACCTGGAAATTCGTATTTCAGGAAAAAAACCACAGATGTAACTAAAAACCTAGTGGGGAAAATCTCCATGATCGGAATGTAGTAATTGAAAGATACAATCCATTGAAAACAAAGAGCGGCAGTAGAATAGAAGAAAGAGTTTTAGTGTACGATTGGGATGAAGGCAGGGAGTCTTCGACTTGCAACCACAATTGGGGTTGGAACTTCAGTTGCTAAGTGATGCGGTCAATAAGCGAGTCACCATGGGACCGGATCTGATTTTACAACCGTTTTTTATCACGATTGTTAAGTAAATCTGGCTTCTCCAATTGACTTCACTTGTGGGATTTGCAATCACAAATTGCAATCACGAGATAACTGCAACCGTCATAAAGATGAGACGGTTGTCAAGTGACTGAATTACGATCATGTGATTGAGGGATGGTCGTAAGTCACTTTTTCCAAAACCGTCGTTAAGTTGGAACTGTCGTTAAAAGGAATGGTTATAAGTCAAAGGTTACTTGTAAAATCAATATGAACATTATTGCCTTCCATCTGTCGCCCAAATTATGGAGGGCAATGATGAATTATGTAGATTATGCTTTCTGAAAGCAGAGAGATCGGAAAGAAAATGTGGAGTTGAATTCAACTTATTGCTTAGGAGCTTTTGAAAAGAAAACGGAGAAGGATCACTGCACACTTCAAATCCATCAGTGGATGCCATACAAGAATTAAGGAACTTGTCCTCTTTCGTTCCAGAGGATAAAACATAAAATCATGAACTGGATGCTAGGACAAAAACTCCAAAACATTCATTAGTAATAAAAAAATGGTTGAGCAGTTGGATCAATCTTGCAACGAGATGATGGGATACTCTTCACTAGAGGTGTGTCCACCTATCATGGGCCGTAATTGGGGCTGCTGCATGGAGCCGAGGTTGGACTCGATGGTCTTAATGGACCCTCTCTAGTTCTGGTTCCATGATTCCTGACTAGACCAAATGACGGTGAGCTTGGGTCCCCACCAATGTTCCCTCTGACATTAGAAAATGCCGCGCGGACATTGGAAACTGCTGCGCAGTGTTTTCTTATCATGTGCGCGGCTGTACTTCAATGTTCCCTCTGACATTAGAAAATGCCGCGTGGCAGTTGGAAACTGCTGCGCGGCGTTTTCTTATCACGTGCGCGGCTGCGCTTCAATGTTTCCTCTGACATTAGAAAACGCCGCGTGGCAGTTGGAAACTGCTGCGCTGCGTTTTCTTATCACGTGCACGGCCGCATTTCAGTGTTCCCTCTGATATTAGAAAACACCGCGTGGCAGTTGGGAACTGCTGCGCGGCATTTTCTTACCACGTGCGCAGCCGCGCAGCTTAGAGGGAACAGTGGTCCCCACTGGTACCTGGTGATTTGCCATCTTTAATTTTGGCCGTCAGAGCTGGCTCAGCACCTGGAGGTTCTTCTGGACTCGCAACCTTCTGGACTCACCACTCCTGCTCAAAAGGCAAGCGGCACATGGCTAGGAGGGCCTTTGCATAAATGCATCTTGTGCATTTGTCACACTTTTTTTCCCAACACTATCGGGCCCTGCTCGCAGCCGGTCATGCCTTACACGTCTCTTGATTGGACTGTTGCAGTGCCCTCTAGTGGGGCTGCCCTTGAAGAGCATTCAGAAGCTGCAACTGATCTAGTAGGGGTGCATTGCAGGATGCCCACATAATGCCCTACTGCAGGGGTGGGAAAACTATGGTTCTTTGAGGACCTATGGACTTCAGCTCCCAGAATTCATGAGCCACCCATGCATGCATGGCTGGCTCAGGAATTCTGGGAGTTGAAGTCCACAGGTCCTCAAAGAGCCATAGTTTGTGCCCACCCCTGCCCTACTGCATGAGCTGTCCTGCCTTCCAAGATCCTTCAGGGTCATCATCTTTAAAGCCCTACCTGGCACAGGATCAGGTTTTATTTGCAGGACTGCCTATCCCTGCTCACCCCCTAGTTCTGGCAGGGTGGGCATGAGTCAGTTAAACAACCCTTCAGTTAGTGCTTCCTGGTGGAGCCACGGAAGCATGCCTTTATCCTAGCAACTGCCTTATGGAACAGCCTCTGGCTCCCTCAAAATATAGAATATGATCGACTTTGTTGACTGACAGGAAAGCAGTGAGGCTCTGGCTTTCCGTCCCAGGTGCTAGGACCAGGATGTTGATGGTGCCGGCAAGATGCGGTTGGTTGGTTGGTTGATTGATGGAATCAAGTTTTATCTGAGCCCCTGACATAAGTTTTAAGTGTTTGTTTTGTTTTGATCACATTGTGTTTTTCGCTCTTGCGTGCCACCTAGTGTCTTTTCTAATAGAAGGGTGGCTATGTAAGTTTGTTTAAGAAATAAAACCTTTTTTGTAAAATATACCGTATATATATATATCTCATACTGGAGAGAGAATACTTAAATGTTAGTGAGGTAATAGCTTCGAGTCAGTTCTGGGCGGGAGAAATGTACTCTATTGCACGGCTCTCCATACTTGGCAACTTTTAAGACTTGTGGACTTCAACTCCCAGAATTCCTCAGCCAGCAGCAGCTGGCTGAGGAATTCTGGGAGTTGAAGTCCACAAGTCTTAAAAGTTGCCAAGTTTGGAGACCCCCTGCTCTGTTGTATCGTAGAGTGCTGATAGAAATGCTCTAAATATGGAAGGGGGGCTTCAGTTCAGTGCGGTGGTGTGACTTGCTATAAAGCAGCGTTTCCCAACCTTGGCAACTTGAAGATGTCTGGACTTCAACTCCCAGAATTCCCCAGCCAGCATTTGCTGGCTGGGGAATTCTGGGAGTTGAAGTCCAGATATCTTCCAAGTTGCCAAGGTTGGGAAACGCTGCTATAAAGGAATTCACTCTCATAGTATCGGACCATTTGGCAGCTGTTTAAAACAAGAGAAGTTGGTTTCCTCACCGCTCAACTGATTCCTTGAGACGAACAGGATGAGGTTGCGAGATTTTTTGCGTTACTCAACATCTCCCTAAGGAAAGAGACTTCCTGCTTCAACCAACCGTCCAACGAATTGACAAGAAGGCCGGTCTCTGATAACGGGGAATTTTAAGGCTGCTTATTTATAGAAGAGTCTTGAGTTTCTGCTCTCTGGGGACCAGCCTTTAAATGTATGGAGGCATGAGGGTAGCTTGTGAGAAATTATCATTTAAGACCGCCTGCAGGAAAAATTCCTAAAGTAGCAGAGAAAAATCAGCCCTACAGAAATGTATTCATCCCACATAGAGAAAGATGAGGGGAAGGAGACAGATTATCCAGAGGATTGGAAGGTTTCCATTAAGGGAGATGCACAGGATAGCAATAGCAATAGCAATAGCACTTAGACTTATATACCGCTTCATAGTGCTTCACAGCCCTCTCTAAGCAGTTTACAGAGTTCAGCATATTGCCCCCAACAATCTGGGTCCTCATTTTACCCGCCTCGGAAGGATGGAAGGCTGAGTCAACCTTGAGCCTGGTGAGATTTGAACAGCTGAGCTGCAGTGCTGCACTTTAACCACTGCACCACCTCGGCTCTTGGATGGCTTAATGAAGATCCTATAGCCGTGATGGCAAACCTGTGGCACACAGACCTGTCTCTGCGGGCAAACGAGCCATCGCCCCAGGTCAGCTCCACTACGCATGTGCTGACACCTCCCACCGGCCAGCTGGTTTTCAGGTCTCTGCCGCATGTGTGCGGGGGGGTGGGGCACATGATGGAGGCACGCGTGCACGTTTGGGAGGGCAGGGGCTCATTCATGTGTGGAGGTGGGGGAGCGCGGGGGGTCGTGTGTGCATGCACCAGGGACACATGCAGGCGGTTGTGCATGCGTGGGGCGGGTTGCATGTGGGAGGTTGCACGTGCATGCGCGGGGGGAGAACGTGTATGCACGAGGCAGGGAGGACGGGGTCGCGCATGTATGGGGGCGTGAACATGCAGGGGGTTTCGCGCGCTTTGCATTATGGGTGCACATGCACGCGCTATCGGCACGCAATGACAAAAAGGTTAGCCATCACTGTCCTATAGGATAGCGTTCCTCAAAACTTTATTTCTCAGGATCCCTTCCCACTTGTAAATATTAGAAGAGCCTTTGTTTCTCTGAATTATATTTATCAGTATTTATTTATTTATTATTATTATTATTTATTATGGTGTTCTTATATGCCGCCCAACTCCCGAAGGACTCAGGGACTCACCATATTAAAAAATATAACAGATGCATTCACTGCCACTACATCTCTTCACCTGATATTTAATATTGTATTATTTTTCAACATAGCCTGACAAATAATTTTGATTTCACAGACCCCTAAGTGTGGTCTTGAGGAACCCCTACAGGTCCTAGAACCATATTTTGAGAAACATTGACATAGTATATTGTGGGGAGTAGTTTCTGGTGAAAACCAAAATAAATAAAGAAGGAAGGAAGGAAGGAAGGAGAGAGAGAGAAAGAAAGAAAGAAAAAGAAAGAAAGAAAAAAAAGAAAAGGAAAGAAAAAGAGAAAAAGTAGTCCCCATTTAGTGGCCACAATTGGGACTAGCAGTCGCTATGTGAAATTGTGTTTATGATTTTACCTCAGCTTTTGTTTTACAGACCTGTGAAGGTCATAAATGTAAGGATTAGTCTCAATTTTTCATCAGTGTCATAACTGCAGGTGGTCACTAAAAGAGGCAGTTGCTAAACAAGAACTGCCTGTAATGCTGAGGGGAAAACTGTGCCAAAGAGACTTTCTCTATTATCCTGCGCAATAAAATCATCTCTTGGCTTTATACTATCGGCATATAAGGATAAGAGAGGAAATTTATTTATTTATTTATTTGTTTATTTGTTTGTTTGTTTATTTATTTATTTATTTATTTATTTTGGTTTTCTTATATGCCGCTCAATTCCCGAAGGACTCAGGGCGGCGTACAACAGAGAAAAATACAAGAATAACCAATAAATAGTACTTAAAAACAATATAAAAGTTAAAAAGATATAATATTAAAAATACCCAACAACCATTCAGCAACCATACATACTTGGGGGTGAGCTCGAGTGGATTAAGCTCTACCCCCAGCCTGCAGGAAAAGCCATGTCTTAACGGCTTTTCGGAAGGCCAGCAGAGTGGGGATAGTGCGGGTCTCTGGGGGAAGTTGGTTCCACTTTTAATTCCCAGCTTGGGTTTTTCTCTCTCTCACTATAGTGATAAATTGGGTCAATGATTCAACAGGTAAGAAATGTTTTCTCCCATTTGGGTGGGAGGTTTCCTGTTTTCTTAACAACAAATGCCTTATATGTGAGATGGGTGGTGTAGAAACGGGATGGATGGATTTAAAATTTTAAAGGAATTTGAAATCACCAGAGGGTTTAGCTGCTGCTTCCCAAGGCCTCCTTAAGATTAAAATTGTAGAATGGTGGTGACACTGCAGCTAAAATCGGCTGGTGAGCTTGGGGCTGTCTTATCTCCTGTCTGATGGGTAACTTAAAGGCCATGGTGCTGGCTGCAGGAAAGAACAAAACAAGATTTTGGGAAATCAAAATCACATGAAGTATTAACGGTAGTACCCATTTATAAATCCTTAGTAAGGCCCCGCCTGGAATACTGCATCCAGTTTTGGTCACCACATTACGAAAAAGATGTTGAGGCTTTAGAAAAAGTGCAGAGAAGATCAATTAAGGTGATTTAAGGTTTGGAGATTAAAACATGAAAGGTTGCAGGATTTGGGTTTGGCTAGTTTAGAGAAAAGGACTGGGGGGGGGCGAATGGGGGACACATGATTGCAGTATTCCAGTATTTGAGAGGCTGCTCCAAAGATTGGGGGGGGGGGTTGTCAACCTATTCTCCAAAGCACCTGAGGGTAGGACAAGAAACAATGGATGGAAACTAATCAAGGAAAGAAGCAACCTGGAATTAAGGAGAAACTTCCTAACAGAACGATTAACCAGTGGAACAGCTTTGCCTTCAGAAGTTGTGGCTGCTTCATCATTGGAGGTTTCTAAGAAGAAACTGCACAGCCGCTTGTCTGAAATGGTATAGGGCAGTGTTTCCCAACCTTGGCAACTTGAAGATGTCTGGACTTCAACTCCCAGAATTCCCCAGCCAGCATTCTGGGAGTTGAAGTCCAGACATCTTCAAGTTGCCAAGGTTGGGAAACACTGGTATAGGGTCTCCTGCTTGAGCAGGGGGCTGGACTAGAAGACCTTCAAGGTCCCTTCTAGATCCCATCCCGTGTTGGCAGGTGTGTCCCCAAAGGGTGGAGGTGACATGGGATTTTTCCTGGGCCCAAAAAGTTTGTTTTTAAAGGTAAAGTGGCTTTGGAACTGAACTTAATGGTTACATGGGCACAACTGTGCAGCGTTCTATTTTCTTAGCAAGAAGCAGCAGGTTGGCTCGTTGGGTTTGTTACTTCCCAGCCTGGCCTGCAGCCCAGGAATGCATTCCGTCTTAGCTTCCTAACCCAGAAAAATCAGCTCAACCTTACTTTGATTAATAGAATAGAACAGAATATAATTTTATTGGCCAAGTGTGATTGGACACACAAGGAATTTGTCTTGGTGCATATGCTGTCAGTGTAGATAAAAGAAAAGACAAATTCGTCAAGAACAGTGGTTCTCAACCTACCTAATGCCGCGACCCGCCCCCGCCGCGACCCACCCCGCCCCCGCCATTTGGGTTCTTTTATCCTCTGCGCATGCGCAAAGCGTTCTGCGCATGCGCAGAGGGTAAAAGAACCCAAATGGCAGCGTCAGGGCGAAGTTTCCCGACACCTGTGAAAGGGTCATTCGACCCCCCAAAGGGGTCGCGACTCCCAGGTTGAGAACCGCTGGTCAAGAATCATAACTGAAGTGTGATTGGCTTTTACCTCAGCTCTGAATTACTTCAGAATAGAATAGAATAGAATAGAATAGAATAGAATAGAATAGAATAGAATAGAATAGAATAGAATAGAATAGAATAGAATAGAATTTTTTATTGACCAAGTGTGATTGGACACACAAGGAATCTGTCTTGGTGCATATGCTCTCAGTGTACATAAAAGAAAAGATAAGTTCGTCAAGAAAACTGAAGTGTGATTGGTGTTTACCTCAGCTCTGAATTACTTCAGAATAGAATAGAATAGAATAGAATAGAATAGAATAGAATAGAATAGAATAGAATAGAATAGAATAAAATAGAATAGAATTCTTTATTGGCCAAGTGTGATTGGACACACAAGGAATTTTTCTTTGGTGCATATGCTCTCAGTGTACATAAAAGAAAAGATAAGTTCATCAAGAATCATAACTGAAGTGTGATTGGCGTTTACCTCAGCTCTGAATTACAATAGAATAGAAATAGAAATACGTAGAAATAGAATAGAATAGAATAGAATAGAATAGAACAGAACAGAACAGAACAGAACAGAACAGAATAGAATAGAATAGAATAGAATAGAATAGAATAGAATAGAATAGAATTATTTATTGGCCAAGTGTGATTGGACACACAAGGAATTTGTCTTTGGTGCATATGCTCTCAGTGTACATAAAAGAAAAGATACATTTGTCAAGAATCATGAGGTACAACACCTTAATGAAGTTGTGGGTGCTCCATCTCTGGAGGCTTTTAAGAAGAGACTGCCCAGCTATTTGTCTGAAATGATATTGGATCTTCTGTTTGAGCAAGGGAAAGATCTCCAAAGTCCATTCCAACTCTTATTCTGTATCAAAGGTTCCCCACCAAGAAGCAACTGGGCTTTCTAGTTTTTCTTTGAAGACGTTTGGCTTCTCATCCAAGAAGCTTCAATGGTAGGATTATCCTTCCATTCCCCATCACCCTGTCAAGAGCTGAAGAACCTTCTTGGATGAGAAGCGAAACGTCTTCAAAGAAAAACCAGAAAGCCCAGTGGCCTCTTGAAAAAGCACCTTCGGGACAGCCATGACCTGGATGACTGAGAATCTCCCCTAAACATCTGCATTCCGTACTTCCTAGTCGAAAGTGCTGCTCTTTGAACTACAAAATAGGGAAATCGGGGAGAAGTACCGTAGGAGAGAGAGAGAGAGAGAAGCAATGGCTCACTGTAGGGTTGTAGAAACGCAACACACAGCATTATGGTCCGATGTGCAACAAAGCTAGTTTTCTATTCCTCACTGACCCAAAGGTTTAGTTAGCCTGTCTCTTCCAGAAGAAGGATCCACACAGCTAGCTAATAGCGGATCTCAGGGGCAGGTTCCTAATTTTTTTACTACCACTCTGTGGGCGTGGCTTATTTTGTGGGTGTGGCTTGCCAGCCATGTGACCAGGTGGACGTGGGCCTCGGGAGCTTGGCAGTGGCCGGAGAAGTGGGGGGGCATTGCCCACCCGCAACACAGCCCCCCGCAGTGGGAGCAGCAAGACCACGGCAGCGGCTCTTCTAGGAGGCTCCGTCCGGCCTGAATGCTTCTCCCCATTCGATGATCCTAGGCTCCTGCCGCCTGTTCCCCCTCCCCTCAGCAGCTCGAGAAGCCTGGAACATGCGAAAATGCCTGGGATCATCACCGCGTGTTCGTGGCTTCTCGGACTCCTGAAGGGAGGGGAATGGAGATAGCTCCTGCCGCCCGTTCTTTCAGTGTCTCCCGCACTCCCTCAGCCCCTGCTTGGACTCACTGTAGGGAAGGAAGGCAGCGCATGCACAGTGCCGGAAGCTTGGCTTCTGGGCATGCGCAGAAGAAATTTTTTTTAAAAAATTAAAAAAAACTTTTTTTTAATGGTGGCGTCCAGGTACTGGCAACCGACCGCACCGGTACTGTGACATCACCAGCGGGCTGCTACCGGTGCTATAGAGTGGACCGCACTGGTAGGAACCCACCACTGGCGGATCTCAAAAAAACGCTAAACAGGGCGGGCTCCATTCGGGAACTGGTTGGGAGGCCACCCAGAGATCCATCTCAGGCTTATTAGGGTTGAGCAGCTTTCCCCAAATCTGATCCAAATCTCCTGGGTGAGGAAGGGGCTGGACTAGAAGACCTAGAGGTGGAGCTCTTGCCTCACAATCAGGAGGTTGTGAGTTCAATCCTAGGTAGAGGCAGATGTTAGGGTCTCCTGCTTGGGCAGGGGGTTGGACTAGACTAGATGAACTGCAAGGTCCCTTCACAACTCTGTTAATCTATTAAACCTCCAAGGTCCCTTCCAGCTCCACTCTGATTGTCTGATTGATGCCACGGGCGAGCCTCTCCGTCGCCCGGCCGGTCCGAGACCGCTGCGGGGAACAAAGCAGAGCCGCGGCCGGTCGGGAGGGGGCGCCCGCGGGCTCCCTTCCGCCGATCCAGCGGCTGAGCGTCAAGGCTAAGCGAGGCGGGGATTGATGGGCGCAGCTGCGGCGGCCGCGAGTCCCGGGGGGCCCCCAGCGCTCGCACGCCCACCGGACGGCGCCGGGGAGGAGAGGAGCCGCGCGGGTCCCGCCGCTGCCGGTACGGGCCTGGGGTTGGCCGGCGGGAGACTGCCGAGGCCTCCAGCCTTGCAATCCTGGGCGGGGAAGGCGGAGGTTTGGTCCGGAGCCGCGGCAGACCGTTGCACCGGGAGGCCTCCGCCCCGGGGATCCCCCGCTCCCCCCCATTCGGAACACCCCCGAACCCAAAGCAGCCTGGGCGGGTTGCGTTGCGTTGCGTCGCTTGCATTGCACGGCATAGCATTGAGTTGCGCGTCTTGCTCGCCTTTCCAGCGCAGGGGTGCAGGCCGGGGCTCGGCGGCCCGGGCAAGACGGGCTTTGGGGGCGCAAAGGAGGTAGGGGCGACCTCCCCCTCCCTCCGTGTGTCCCGCTGCAGGGCCGCCACGAAGCTCCTGTCGGGGGTGGGGTGGGGGAGGCGGCGAGTGCGCTGATCCCCGTTTGCAAGATCAGCCCTCCGCCTTCTTGTCCCTTGGGGTGGGGGACAAGAAGGGGGCAGGCTGGCCTCGCCGCTTGCACTTCCGCTATCCCCCCCTTAATATAGGTGCAGAAAGGATATTTTTAATAATTTTCTTTGTCTGAATATGATGCCCATTGAGAAAAAGGGTCTTTTAAATCCCCCAACCAGTAAAAAAAGCCGGTTTTTTAGAAGGACCCATGTGTGACATCTGCCACTGTGTGTGTGTGTGTATATAGGTATGTGTTGTTAACTTCTTGATAAAAGAGTGGGTTGTTCTCTTTTAGTTAAAAGGGACATGTCAGAGACGAGGCTTCCACAAAAATTAAAAGTTTACTGAGAATGAAGAAAGTGAATTTTGGATTGCAGATATCTACCGCTTTTTCAAAATTCCTGGCTAGTTTCTTTAACTTGTGTGATATTTTTGTATTGTATTGTGCTACAAGTGATTAATTCTGAACTTGGGTGATATTCTTGTATTGTATTGTGCTACAAGTGATTAATTCTGAACTTGGGTGATATTCTTGTATTGTGCTATAAGTGATTAATTCTGAACTTGTGTGATATTCTTGTATTCAATACAAGAATATCACCCAAGTTCAGAATTAATCACTTGTAGCACAATACAATGAAATGTATTTTTTTTAATTTTTTTATTATTTTTCTTCATTAAACATCTGAATATTTTGATACAGATCTACACCCGTTTTTACAACATTGTTATATCTCAATCTCAATGAAATGTATTGTATTGTGCTACAAGTGATTAATTCTGAACTTGTGTGATATTCTTGTATTGTGCTATAAGTGATTAATTCTGAAACTTCGTTTACCTAGATTTTTGGAGAACAGAAGAGAAAGCCTCCAGGGAAACAGGAAAAAAAAATTTCACCAGTGCCAAATGTTGCAAATACAAGCATGGCTTAGTAGTGTCATATTTTAATTTATAATCTTTTCTGCTTAAAGCTGCCCTACCTCTCCAAAAAGTCAAACATTACTTAGCATCAAAATCCATACCTTTGTAAAGATTGTGTGTTTATCTAGGACAGGGGTCTGCAACCTGCGGCTCTGGAGCCGCATGTGGCTCTTTCATCCCTCCGCTGAGGCTCCCTGTAGCTCAAAACATGCGTCACAGCCGCCAATGTGCGACATCCGCCAGCACGCAATTTATTGAGCTTTTCGAGCCAACTTTTTTTTCTGAGTTCAAAATGTTTTTGTTGCATGCAGAAATAAACAATTGTTTTCTCTGTAGCAGTTCATTGATTACATAAATGCAACACATTATAGTTTTTTTATACATAGCATAAAGGTAAAAACCAATATATGCAGTGTTATCTTCATTTTAGATGTCAAAAGGTTTTTGTGGCTCCCCGTGTTTTCTTTTCTGTGGGAAACGGGTCCAAATGGCTCTTTGAGTGTTTAAGGTTGCCGACCCCTGATCTAGGATTAAAGTTGCATTTTAGATGAAGCAAGAGGATGAAATAGTTCAGGAGATGGTTTTTAGAATCATGTCACCTGCATCTTAGAATTACTTTTGAAAACTGAGAATTAAAGAGGTGAATTTCAGGCTTCTGCTATGCTGTACATTCCCCACAATATTTTGTCTAGTGCGCTAATTTGAAAATGCTCTATATTATAGAAGAAGGGGCTAGAGGAGAAAGCACAAGCGGGACCACAACGGGCAGAAGAACAAAACATTGGAGCAGTTGAAGCTTAGTTTACATCCAAGAGACCAAGATAAGGGAGGACCTTGGATCAAGGGAGACCCAATCATTGGGATGGAAGCGCGCTGGGAAACGCAATGGCAGCAGTTCCTCAAGACACTTCAACCCTCTCATTCCAGAGAAGGAAATCGAGCAAGATCAAGGAATTCTCCCTGGGAAGATCCCAAGGCCTTCCTGGTTTCTTTCGAACAGGTGGCCAGAGCCTGCCGGTGGCCCAGAGGAGAGTGGGTAACTCATCTCCTGCCAGCCCTTTGTGGAGAAGCTGAAGAGGCCTTTCGGAGCCTGGAAACCATTCATCAAGGGGATTACGAGAATGTGAAGGCCGCCATCTTGAAAGGGGAAGCGGTGAAAATGGAGGCCCGGCGTCAGCGCTTCAGGCAGTTCTGCTGCCAGGAGGTGGAAGACCCTCGGATGGTTTACAAGCAGATCCAGGAGCTTTGCCACCAGTGGTTGAAGCCGGAGACACACACCAAAGAGCGGATCTTGGAGCTGCTGATCTTGGAGCAGTTCCTGGCCAGCCTGCCTCCAAAGCTCCAGAGCTGGGTTCAACCCAGGAGGCCGGACACGTGTTCCCAGGCGGTGGCCCTGGTGGAGGATTTCCTGCGGAGCCAGCAAGGGACCAAATCAGAAGGCCCTCTGGTATAGTTTATCAATCTTAGTGTTTACGTAACATACAGTATGGCACACATTTGGGCATTGCAAAAAACTGCAGTTATAGACAGTCCTTGAGTTATGACAGTTCAAAGTTGTGACATACCACCCCCAAAAGGGACTTACGATCTGGCTTCTGAAGTTCTGATGCCCCTCCCGTCATAGTCACATGACCATATTTTGGGCACTCACCAAATGGTCCATTTTTATGGCAGTTTGCAGCACCCCTTGATTTACAACGGTTTTGCTGGAAACTTGTGTTTAGTTTTGGTGTCCAGCAAAATCCGGCCCATAGCGAACAATGGGTTCACTTAACAACCATTGAAAAAAAAAACCAGGTCTGGTCATATGGTGCTTTAAGATCATCATAACAACAGTAATTGCCAGACTCAATTATGGTCATAAATTGAGGACTGCCTGCAGTTAGTTACAACTTGAGAAAAATGAATAGAACTTCTGAGTCATTGTCACTTCCTGTTAACTGCAGAAATTTTGAACAAGAGACCGAAAGTTTTTGGAATGATTTTATTTACATTACATTCATGGTGTACATAGGTATACTTTTTCCCCCTTAACGAATTCAGGACAATAAAATTATTTTAAGAAAACAGGTAGCCCTCAACTGCATTTGAGCCCAACATTTATGTTGCTAAGTGAGACAGTTGCTAAGTGATCCTTGTCCCATTTTACAACATTTCTTGCCACAGTTCCTAAGTTAGTTAACATGGTTGTTAAATGAATCTGGCTTCCCCATTGACGTTGCTTATCAGAAGGTTGCAAAAGGGGATCGTATGATCCTGGCATATTGCAATCGTCATAAATATGTGTCAACTGCCATGGGGATGCCGCAGCAGTCATAACTGTGAAAAATGGTCAAAAGCCACTTTTTTTCAGTGCCGTTGTAACTTCGAATGGTCACTAAATGAACAGCTATAAGTACATGGATGTATCCATTCAATTCTATTAGCAGCCACATGGAAATGATTTGCAACTGTCTTTTTCTTGAATTTTTTTTACTTCCTAGGTCAGCTTAAAGGGCTGAACTAAGTTTCCTAGTGGTCTCCTCTCCATTAGTAATCAGCCTGTCAGTTCTACCACCTGCAGTGTTTGTTTGCCGCTCTTATAAAATGCAAAGCCTCTAATCCCGTGTTTTTCAACCTTAGCAACTTTAAAATGTGTGATCGTCTTGAAGTTGAAGTCCACAGGTCTTAAAAGTTGCCAAGGTTTTGCAAACGCTGTTCTAACCATCTGGGACAGATTCAGAGACATATCCAAGTTAACGTAGCCAGTTGTTGTTTCATTTTATGGAGAAAATTCAAAATGTACCAATGAAACTTAGAATAGAATAACAGAGTTGGAAGGGACCTTGGAGGTCTTCTAGTCCAACCCCCTGCTTAGGCAGGAAACTCTACACCACTTCTGACAAATAATTATCCAACATCTTCTTTAAAACTTCCAGTGTTGGAGCATTCACAGCTTCTAGAGGCAAGCTGTTCCACTGATTAATTGTTCTAACTGTCAGGAAATTTCTCTTTAGTTCTAAGTTGTTTCTCTCCTTGTTTAGTTTCCACCCACTGCTTCTTGTTCTACCCTCAGGTGCTTTGGAGAATAGTTTGACTCCCTCTTCTTTGTGGCAACCCCTGAGATATTGGAACACTGCTATCATGTCTCCCCTCGTCCTACTTTTCATTAAACTAGACATACCCAGTTCCTGCAACCGTTCTTCATATGTTTTAGCCCTCCAGTCCCCTAATCATCTTTGTTGCTCTTCTCTGCACTCTTTCTAGAGTCTCCACATCCTTTTTACATCATGGCTTCTCTTATTGTGCTAATGCAGTGATACTTAAGAAAACTGAACAGGAATTCTGACGGGCTGGAACCTTGCAATATTGTTTTGTGACTGAAGTGCCCTTCAATAATCCTCATAGGTCAAAGCAAGCAGCCCACCAAGAATATGTCAAAATCAATCTCACTTGTTCCGAGTAAACACTGTCCTCTCTCTTTCAGAGCCCCCCAAATGAAGTACTGGCTGGTTTTGAACCAGCAGAGAAGGAGCCCTTGGAGACTGTGAAGAGAGAAAACATTGAAGTGGAGATCAAAGTGCCAGGTAAGAATTATAATGCAGGCGACTGAATGTCCTTCTGCATTTGCGGTTTTAGAATCTTTTAAACTTCCAACTCTGTTGTTATTATTATTATTATTATTATTATTATTATTATTATTATTATTATTATTATTATTATTATTATTATTATTATTATTATTATTATTATTATTATTATTATTATTTATTATTATTATTTATTATTATTATTATTATTATTATTATTATTATTATTATTATTATTATTATTATTATTATTATTATTATTATTATTATTATTATTATTATTATTATTATTATTATTATTATTATTATAAACTGAGCAGCCAAAACCTAACATTCAAAGCTCTTGCGCTTGATTCTGTCTTCGGGAAGAGAAGATTTTCAAAGAAATGCAGTTTGTCCAGATCCATGAGAACAGGACTGCGAGATATGGTTTAGCAATCCTTTGATTTGCACCTCAAAAGTACCCAATTATTGAATTTTTCCTCTTGATTTGGCTGAGTGATTTGATGTGGGCAGAGCTCCGTGAATCCCTCCATACATTGCCTGATTTTCATCATGAAAATCATATTTAAATAAAAGGATTTGAACAAGGCCTTGGTAGGAATACCAATTTAAAAATACATTACTTTCCTGAATGGGAAGAAGATGCAAGGAATACTAGATTCCAGTGGGTTGTCCGTTTTGACCGATGGGGAACAATGTTCCCTGTAACTTCAGAAAACGGTGCGCGGCAGTTAGAAACTGCTGCGCAGCGTTCTCCTTTCATTTGTGTGGCTGCGCAGGCGCGCAGCCTCTGCCATTAGAAAATGCCGCACGGAAGTTAGAAACTCTCATTACGTGCATGGCCGCACAGCTTAGAGGGAACAGTGAGGAGTTTTGGAGAGATAACTCTCTCACTCTTGGATTACAGGCCGTATCCTCAGATCCTGCTTGGTGTCTTGTAAATGGGTATGATTTTGCCTTCGTCTGATCTACAATCTGTAACAGGGCTCTCCAAACTTGGCAACTTTAAGACTTGTGGACTTCAACTCCCAGAATCCCCCAGCCAGCCAGTCATGCTGGCTGGGGGATTCTGGGAGTTGAAGTCCACAAGTTGCTAAGTTTGGAGAGCCCTGCTCTATTGTACGGTATGGTGCTCTTCACCAGCTACTGGCACAAGAAGGCACAAACAAATTCCCTTTATAATGTCTGCCTCCCATCACCTGCAGGCAATGGAACCAAATCCCCAAATCACATCAGCTCGTTGCTTCCTCTGGAAGGACGTGGAGTGGTCCAAACTGGGCTGAAAGAGGTAGGTGCTGCTCTGGCGGGGTAGTTTTTTGGGCAGATTTGAAATATGGTGGTATTTACCCTGTTTTCCCCCAAAATAAGACATCCCCTGATAATAAGCCCAATCGGGCTTTTGAGTGCATGGCAATAAAGCCAAGTGCTTATTTCAGGGTTCAAAAAAATATATAAGACAGGGTCTTATTTTTGGGGAAACACGGTATTTCTGACTAGAATTCCACCCACTCCATTGTTGGCTCTGTTAGCTGGGAGTTTATTTACAATTGATCTCTTCAGACTTGCTGGAAATGGCTTCTGCAGACCTAAATCCGAAGATGACACAGAACTGGCCTAGAGATTCAAGAAAGCAGATAGTCCTCAACCTACGACCACGATTGAGCCCGAAATTTCTGTCGTTGAGACATTTCTTAAGTGATTTGTGCCCCGTTTTACGACCTTTTATTGCCACGGTTCACTGCCATTGTTAAGCTAGTCACACGGTTGTTAAGTGAATCTGGCTTTCCCATTGACTTCCCTTCTCAGAAGATCGCAAACTGTCGATCACATGACCCTGGGACACTTGCGACCGTCATAGGTCAGTTGCCCGGCATCTGAATTTTGATCACGTGATCACGGGGATATGCTGCAGTGGTCGTAAGTGTGTGAAAGACGGTTGTAGGTTACTCTTTTCAGTGCTGTTATAACTTCAGACAGTCACTAAATGAGCCGTTGTAAGTCAAGGACCCACCTGTATGTAGAAATGCAGCCAAAGGTGATACAGGCAGTCATTGAGTGATAACTGTAACTCGCCCATCACAGTTGTAATTTGTGAGTCGTAAACCAGGCTTTTCATGGGACCAGTCCAGGGGTGGGTTCCACTTACCTTCGCCACCGGTTCACATCGCGACGTTCCCCCCGTGCAATTTCACTTCCGCGCATGCTCAGTAGCAGGATTCATCCCGAAACACAGCTGAGGAGCTGATCAGCTGTGCTTTGGGCGAAGAAATAAAGGTGAGTATTAACCCAGGGGCAAGCAGGAGGGCTCTTTTTCAAGCCGCGGAAGAGGAGAAGCCATCCAAACACGGAAAAATTCACCAAAAATTCCCCCCAAAAGATGGCGGTGCCCATGGACCGGCACCGACCGAACCGGATCTATTACACAATTGTCGCGTCAACAGCGAGTCGCTAACGGTTCGGGCGATCTGGTCCGAACTGGGAGGAAACCACCCCTGGACCGGTCAGTTGTTAAGTGAATCCATGGTCCCTAAGCGAACACTGCAATTGTTAGGCAAGCCAATGGTTTGCTGTGGGCGGGGTTTTGCAGGAAACTGGAAGTGAATGCCAGTTTTCGGCAAAGGCATTGTAAAAACGTCAAATGTTGCAAACAGCCGTAAATGCAGCCTGGATGCTGAGCACCCAAAGTCTGGTCACATGACCGGGAGGCGGGCTTCCGTTGGAACTTCTGGATTGTAAGTGACTCCACCCCCCCAGTAGATCTCTCAAAACTTTGAATGTTGACTGATCGTAAATTGAGGACTACCTGTAATAATTTTGTGGGAAATAAATTATATTGTACCTTAAAATGCCAGCACAATGTTGTTGGGATGAGGGAACCTTTTCTACCCTTTATAAATAAAGCTTGATGCGCACTGTGTGTCTGTCTGTTTGTCTGTCTGTCTGTCAGTCTGTCAGTCTGTGTGTGTGTGTGTGTGTGTGTGTGTGTGTGTGTGTGTGTGTATCTATCTATATATGTATGTATGCATATGCATATATATTTAAGGTGCAGGTATTTCTTGACTTGTGATCACAATTGAGCCCAAAATTTATGTTGTTAAGTGAGACATTTGTTAGGTGAGTTTTGTCCCATTTTACGATCTTGCTTGACACGGTTGTTAAGTGAATCACTGCAGTTGTTAAGTTAGTAACATGGTTGTTAAGTAAATCCGGCTTCCCCATAGACTTTGCTTGTCAGAAGGTCGCAAAAGGGGATCACATGACCCCGGGACACTGCAACCGTCATAAATAGGACGTTGACAAGCATCCGAATTTGGATCATGTGACCGTGGGGATTATGCAACGGTGATAAGTGTGAAAAATGGTTGTACGTCACTCTTTTCACTGCCGTTGTAACTTTGAACGGTCACTAAATGAAATTATTGTTAATCGAGGGCTATCTGTATGTACCATCAGGTTTGGGACTTTGAACTCCAACAAATAATACAGGTGGTGGTCGCTTATCAACCACAGTTGGGACCAGAAACTCATTCACTAAGTGACACAGTCATCAAATGAAATGTTACATGATCGCACCCAATTTACGACGTCAGTTCTGCTAGGGTCAAAAAAATCTGACAACTTGTAACTGCGACTTGCGACTTCCTGCTGGCTTCCCCAGTGACTTTGCTTGTTGGAAGTTAAACTGGGATTATTCAAAATGGCGACTGCCTACATGTATGCCAGTTACCAAGCACTTAAATCTTGAACCCATAACTGCGATGGCCTCCTGGTTTGAGGAGCAGTCATAAATCGCCTTTTTTTAGCCCCGTCATAACTGTGAGTGGCCGCTGAAGGAGCAGTCGATAAGCAAGGACTACCTATACCGAGATACAGGCTCTTGTTAGCCCTATTGCAGGAAACATTGATCAGTGGATTGGATACAGTATTGTAACGAATGCTTCTGTTTTTGGCAATGAAGGTTTATTGTGGGTTTTCGGCAATAGGATCTGATGGGAAGGCACGGTGTCTTCTCTTTGCAGGAACTGATGGACCTCAAAGAAACAGACGTGCGTTTGCAGGCAGCCAAGCAGAGGCTGACCCACGCAGCCCACCAGAGCATAGCTTGGCAGGTCCTACAGGAAGAACGTCAAAACATAGGTTGTTTAAGTGAGGATGGTACGTACACTCCAGCAAGGCTGGGAAATACCAGCCCACCCGTTTACATGTTTGTTTCTTTTTTCTTTTTTTATTCAAAAAGTTTTATTAGTACAAAGTACAAACATTTTTCTCTTTTCTCCCTTCCACCCAAACCCCTCCCCACCCCTCTTACCCTCCCCCCCTCTCACCCTCCCACCCACCCCCGACTTCCCAGAAAAAGCACAAGGTATAGTATTCAATAAACATAAAACTAAAATATGCTAAGGAATTATTAATTTCAAAATTTTTCTAGTTCTTTAACTCCTTGTTACTCAAAACCTTTTAAACATAATCTGAAAATTAGGCATTTATCATTAATAAACTATTTGCATCTTCTTGATCTTACACTTTTTTTGAATATAATCAGTCCATCTACTCCATTCCAATATATATCTTTCATTTGAATGATCCTTAAGATATGATGAAATTTTAGCCATTTCAGCCAGATGTACAACTTTTAATGTCCATTCTTCAATAGTAGGCCGTTTACATGTTTCTGTGTACTTATTACAAATGAAAAAAAAATGGATACATGATTTCTCCTGTAGTTAATTGGGGGAGTCAGGAAAATATATCTTCTAATTGTTTGGAAGAACAGAAAGGAGTGATTAAACCTAAAAGCTTGCTTCAAAAGAAAGACAACCTACGTATTTTTTTTCATGTATTCTTTGTTCTTGAATGAAATTAAAATGCTGGGAAGAGTCACCATTCAAACAATTTATCTATCTATCGTCTGTCTGTCTGTCTGTCTGTCTCTCTATCTATCTATCATCAATCATCCGTCTATCTATCTATCTATCTATCTATCTATCTATCTATCTATCTATCTATCTATCTATCTATCTATCTATCTATCTATCTATCTATCTATCATCAATCATCCATCATTATATCATCCATCCATCTATCTATCTATCTATCTATCTATCTATCTATCTATCTATCTATCTATCTATCTATCCATCCATCCATCCATCCATCCATCCATCCATCTATCAATTTATCTATCTCTATCTATCTATCTATCTATCTATCTATCTATCTATCTATCTATCTATCTATCTATCTATCTATCATCCATCATTATCTATCTATCTTGCCTCTACTTACATTTTTTATTAAACAGTTATTTTCAAAGTTAAAAGATAACCTCACACAAAAATTTAAAAAGTAGGAAAAGAAAGATAAAGAAAAAGTGTTAAAAATAATACAGAGTGAAGAGAAAGGGATGCATTTGAAAGATATGACTTCCAATCTTTTCAGCAGACATACTGATACCATCCTCCCTTTTCACGATTATAGTTCTCTTCTTCCCATATCTAGACATTTTTAATCAGTAAATCCAGAAACCACCAGTTCATTTTTATCTATGAAGCAAACTGTTCTCAGTAAACGTTTTAACAATCCCCATTGATAAAAGATGTTTCAATTAACAAGTGCATTTACAAAATAGCTGAGAGTATGTTTAGGGGCATTTGTATCCTCAAAAACTGCAAAGCTCTGATGAAGGGGGACATATGGTAGCACGGGGTGTGTGTGGGAAATCAACATTCTCCCCACAATGGATGATTGGCTACAAAAACTGATGGCTTTAGCAGAAATGGCTGAATTGACTGCTTTAATTAAAAGAAAAGAATTCAACCAACCTCGCTTCTACTTGGAAACCGCTTCTGGACTTTGTGCTTGAGGTGGAAAAAAATGAAACATTGATTTTGGGGTTTACCGATTAGATAGGTTTGTTGTTATAGAAATGGCTAATATATATTATTATGTAAAAGAAAAAAAAATTGAGGCTGTATGTTATTACTGTTGTGGCCATCCATCGGCTGCCGGCAGAGCTAGCTGCAGAGTCAGATGAGGAGGAGGTGGAGGGAGAGCCTGGGCCAGCTTCGGAGCCTTTGGAAAGCTCTGATAAGGAAACAGCATCAGAGGCAGAGCCTGGGCCTTCTGCCCTCCCCCAGGTGGAGAGGCAGCTGTCTTCAGGGCCTGAGCTGAGTGAGGGGGAGGAACAGATGGGGCCCATCCCAGATGCGCGTATGCCTAGAGAGGAGAGGAGAGCAAAGGAAAGCAGTAAGTCGGCTCTCGGAGAGGCAGTGTTCTGACCTAGGCGTTCCCAAACCACGAAGCAGACTCCTTGTGCCAACAAAAACCCCTTTTTATTAAGTTACTGTGAATTTCTCTCATTCACATCCAACAACACATCTCTCTTTCAAGAGAGCATTTACAGTCACAGACCTTATCTGGCTTGGAGAGCTGCCAGGCCGATATCTTCAAAACTTGGCAAGAAGTCTCTGAGAGCAAACTAATTGTCTCCTGCAAACTTCTCTCCCCTTTCGCTCCTCTTTTATTCCCTATGGGAGGGGCCATTCATCGTCCACCTGTGGCCTTACTCCCAAGTCGACCCTTGTTCCTCAGCTGTTCCCTTCATCTGGCAATTCTGTGCATGCGCACACTGGGAACAGGCTCCAGCTGTTCGTCTACCTCACTGATGTCTGACTCCAAAGGCAACTGATAATTGTCAGACTGCCCTGGCCCCATCTCTGCCTCCGACGCAGAGCACTCATCCGAGCCTTCCCCAGACTCCAGGACTGGCCCATGTTCTTCCCCAACCTCCTCACTGTCCGAGTCTGCTGCCAGCTCTGCTGGCCACTGGCGGGCCACAACAGGCAGACGCAGACGATAGCCAGCCCCTTCCTTGCTGGGGAATACATAGGAGGGGTTTGGGAGTGGCCAGTTGTTGCAGACAACCGTTTGTTTCTAGTATACAGCAAGTAATTCGGATTTCTTGGCTAAACCCAGGTTTGTTGGGACTAATTATGTTTGATATTTTTGTTTATCCACGTGAATTAAGACTGTTACTGCCCTGTTATAAAATGGCCGTTGTTTTACTCGTGAATAAAAGTCTCATCCCTACTTGGGAAAGCTGAGTCAGAACAATTACCATATTTTTCAGAGTATAAGACGCACCTTTGTTTTGGTGGAGGAAAATGGGGGGGGGATCTGCCTGCCAGGTATTCATCTGGCTAGCGTCCTTAGTCTGGTCATCTTCAGCACATTATTTTATTCTGTGATTAGGGCTTAAAAAAACATTCTTCGGAGCAAGTAGCAATGAAAAAAAGCCTGCAAAGACTTAGGGCTGGAAAAAACCTCCTTCGGAGCGATTAGCAATGAAAAAAAGCCTGCAAGCCGGTATGAGCCGGGAAGATCGTTAGCACCCCATTAGGGCTGGGGGAAAAAAAGCTTCAAAAAAGCTACATTCAGAGTATAAGACGCACCCAAATTTCAGCCTCTTTTAGGGGGGAAAAAGGTGCGTCTTATACTCCGAAAAATACGGTACTTTATTTTACTGTGCTAAAAAGAGTCAGAAGTCGTTGCTTTTTTTTCTTTCCCTTTTTATCCTACACTTTTTCCTCTCTCCTTTTTCCTCTCTTACTTTCCCATTATTTTCATTTCTCTTTGTATTTTATACTTTTTATAAAAATTTATCAACAGAAGAAAAAAAATCAAAGCATGCTTCACCACAAATAAATGCATCAATTCAAAAAAGGAGATTAGTTGTTCCTTGTTTGAAATTAAGGCCTCAGGACAGGATTAAAAGATTTTTTTTCTCTCTGTTCTGCAGGTGACAGAAGGGAGAATAGGTTTAAAGTGCAGAATTTTCAGGGTGGAGAAGATGCAGAAGAGATATGCGGGAGGGACCCCGCCATAAGCCCTGAGAATCGGCCATTAAAAGCCGAGACGGAAGAAGAAAGCTGTGATTCCAATCAGCAGATGTGGAGGCCACCGCCGCAAATTGAGAATACACGCCACATGCTTGAAAAGGATCTTGCTGTTACAGAAAAGACCAACAAGGGTAAAGTGTCCATGTTCTCCCAATATGATAAAAGGTACCTCTACCAGGTGGAACTGAATCCCATACCTTCTACGGAGAAATTGGACCAATGTCCTCAGAGATTTGAGGACAGCCACCACCGTACTTCAAACATGAATCAAGAGGAGAAAGACATCGTAAGTGAGCAAACGGTTGAAATCTCCGAGAATGGAACAGGGAATAACGCGAACACTTATCTGAGTAACAATCTCGGAGAAACACATAACAATTCGCCCGAATCCGGGAAAACCTTGACTAACACAAACTCACTAAGCAGATTTCCGGTGTGCAATAATCCCGAAGAGGAATGGTACGAATGTTCTCACTGTGGGAAGGGCTTCAACAAGGCCAAATACTGGAAGCAGCACCAGAAAATTCACACCGGGGAGAAGCCGTACAAATGCTCCCACTGTGGAAAGTGTTTCAACCAGTCGGGAAATCTGAAGACTCACCAAAGGATTCACACCGGCGAGAGACCCTACAAATGTTCCCAGTGTGGGAAATGCTTCAGTCACACTAACTGCTTGAAGATGCACCAGAGGATTCACACCGGAGAGACCTACAAATGCACTCAGTGTGGGAAGTGCTTCAGAGAGACGGGGATTTTGAAGAGGCATCAACGGACTCACACTCGGGAGAGACCCTACAAATGTTCCCAGTGTGGGAAATGTTTCAGCCTGTCGGGAATCCTGAAGAGACATCAAAGAACCCACACTGGTGAAAGACCTTACAAATGTTCTCAGTGTGGGAAAGGCTTCAATCAGATGGGAACGTTGAAGAAACACCAGCGAATTCACACAGGAGAGAAGCCGTACACATGTTCCCACTGCCAGAAGTGCTTCAACGAGAGAGGAAATTTGAAGAGGCACCAGAGGATCCATGCCAGAGAGAGCCTTAATATCATACAAGGATTCATCTTGGAAAACGACCATATTAATGTTATCAAGGTGGGAAAAACTTCTACAGAGCAAGAATTCTAAAATGATATTTTTAAAAAATCATGCTAGAGGGACATGCTTAAGACATTCTTAGTAAGACATTTTTAGGACAAGGGTCCCCAAACCTGGCAACTTTAAGACTTAAGGAACTGGAGGCTAAAACACATAAAGAACGGTTGCAGGAATTGAGTATGTCTAGTGTCAGGGTTCCAAGTAATACCTCCAGAATAAATAGGACTCCGAGGCAGTTAGATTGCTCAAAGAACTGGTTTATTGGAAATATTATGTTGGCACAGGCTGGTGAAAAGAGCCTGTTATAAGAGCCAAGGTGGTGCAGCAGTTAGCGTGCAGTACTGCAGGCTACTTTAACTGACTGTGATCAGCAGTTCAACTGTTCAAATCTCACCGGCTCAAGGTTGACTCAGCCTTCCATCCTTCCGAGGTAGGTAAAATGAGGACCCAGATTGTTGGGGGCAATGTAAATATACATTGCTTAATGGTGTAAACCGCTTAGAGAGTGCTTGCACTATGAGGCGGTATATAAGTCTCACTAATAAATAAAGCCGACTGAATATTCCTGCAGTTTTCACCAAGTTAACAGTAAAAGTTTTTCCCCTTCCTCAAACAGTCACATGGCCCAATCATCGTGTCGTCTGGTTGCCTGGTAACGTCACTCCGCCTCTCTCACACCACCTGTGGGAATGTCCTTGGTTCCCAGGAGAAAATATTTTGTTTTGGCTAAAAACCCCTCTATCTCTATTCCCCCCCTCCCTAACCCTCAGCTCCAGTGTGGCAACCCTGAAGCCCAGAAAATGGCCTCGCTCAGTGCCGCTTCAGGGTTGACATCTAGTTTAATTAAAAGAAGGACTAGAGGTGACATGATAGCAGTGTTCCAATATCTGAGAGGTTGCCACAAAGAAGAGGGAGTCACACTATTCTCCAAAGCACCTGAAGGCAGGACAAGAAGCAACGGATGGAAACTAATCAAGGAGAGAAGCAACCTAGAACTGAGGAGAAGTTTCCTGACAGAACAATTAATCCGTGGAACAGTTTGCCTTCAGAAGTTGTGAATGCTCCAACACTGGAAGTTTTTAAGAAGATGTTGGATAACCATTTGTCTTAAGTGGTGTAGGGTTTCCTGCCTAAGTAGGGGGTTGGACTAGAAGACCTCCTAGGTCCCTTCCAACTCTTCTTATTTTGTTATTCTGTTATATATGGCTGGCTGGAGAATTCTGGGAGTTGGAAGTCCACAAGTCTTAAAAGTTGCCACGTTTGAAGACTCCTGGTCTAGGAGATAACTCGGAGAGCCCCTAAAGACTTCCACATTTATTTATAAAGAAAAATCCTAGCATTGGGAGTAAATTGTTAAAACAATTGGATCAATTATCCAGAATGATGATGGATTCCTTTTCACTGATTTGACCCTGTAGCAGCTGACAGAATATCTGCAATGGATTATTTCAACGTGGATTCCTGTTACAGTAGTGGGATTGGATTGGATGACTCTTGCTCCATTTTTCTATGATCGTATACCAGAGATACATCATAAAAAATATTCTCAGTGAAATACTTACGCAGCAGAACTGGAGGCACATCTGACATAGAATCTGTAGAGAAAGTAAAGATTCAAATACGTGAAAATCAAATAAGAAATTTGGCCACACTTCTGTGCCACAAACTGTACAAGGAGATTCCTGCAGACACCCTTTGTCCGATCTGGTTGTGTTTCTCCATCATCTTGCTCAGTAAAAACCAACCTTTCATTTTATACTATTTGTATAGACATTTATGAGATAGGAAATAAACAGAAATGAAAACTGACTGAATCCCAGCATCGGTTTTGTCTTTTTCATCGTAGCTTGTACAACTGGGTCACGTTTCCCATCACGCCGTCCATCAGGACTTTTTTTTTTATGTTTCCAGGGAGTCCTTGACTTACGACCAGTTGTTTAACAACCATTCAAAGTTACAATGGTGCTGAAAAAAAGTAACTTATGACCTGTCTTGACACTTGATGGCTATGCAGTGTCCCCCACCGCAATTCAGCCAATTATTTTGTGGTTTGTGCAATAGCGAATGGAGAAAATGTGACAGTGATGCCAAAGGAGGGCATCACCTCCCTGGCATGGGGGACAGGACAGGACAGGAACCCCTGTAGTCCAGCCTAACCCAGCCCAAACCCCAATGGTCTATAGTTAGTCTTTGACTTGCAAACATAATAGAGCCTAGAATTAAGGTCATAAGTTATGCCAGTGGTTAAATGGATCATCACATCACTGACTGTGGTGGCGCAGTGGTTAAAATGCAGTAGTGCAGGCTAACTCTGCCAACTGCCAGCAGTTCGATCCTCACCGGCTCAATATTAACTCAGCCTTCCATCCTTCCAAGGTAGGTAAAATGAGGACCCAGATTGTTGGGGGCAATATGCTGACTCTGTAAACCACATAGAGAGGGCTGTAAAGTAATGCGAAGCAGTATATAACTCTAAGGGCTGTTGCTAGAGCTATCTATATAGGTCTATCCTGCTGTATCTCTTTCTTCATAGTGTTTTGGATCAGGAAAAAAAAGCTTTTTAAAAGTCTTCCTCAGGTCCTTTTTTGTTTTGTTTTTTAAACATGCTTTTCAACTGTATCTTTAATACAGTTTCCATAAATTTTCCATAAACTGGTCTTCTTAATCGGGCTGTAATATGCAGGATTGTCTATCCATCTAGCTACCAGTTATAATCAAGAACAGAACAGAAGTAGGGTAGGGTAGGGTAGGGTAGGGTAGGGTAGGGTAGGATAGGATAGGATAGGATAGGATAGGATAGGATAGGATAGGATAGGATAGGATAGGATAGGATAGGATAGGATAGGATAGGATAGAGCTGGAAGGGACCTTAAAGGTTTTCTAGTCCAGCCCCCTGCTCAAGCAGGAGAACCTATACCATTTCAGATAAGTGACTTCTAGTCTCTTCTTAAAAACTTCCAGTGATGGAGCACGCACGATTTCTGGTGGCAAGCTGTTCCACTGGTTAATTATCCTCACTGCTAGGAAGTTTCTCCTTAATTTCCAGGTTGCTTCTCTCTTTGATTAGTTTCTATCCATTGTTTCTTGTCCTGCCCTCAGGTGCTTTGGAGAATAATTTGACCCCCTCTTCTTTGTGGCAGTCCCTCAAATACTGAAATACTGCTATCATGTCACCCCTAATTCTTCTTTTCTCTAGACTAGCCAAACCCAAAACCTGCAGCCGTTCAACAAATGATCCTTTTAGGACAGTTTTGTCCATCTACTTTTCACTAATATTCTTAGGAAGATGGCTTTGTACATATTTGTGTTTGAGGGAGCTTTAATCAAATTACAGAACTGTTCAGGTCAATAGATTTAAAAGTAAAGGTAAAGGTTCCCCTCGCACATATGTGCTAGTTGTTCCCAACTCTAGGGGGCGGTGCTCATCTCCGTTCCAAAGCCGAAGAGCCAGCGCTGTCCGAAGACTTCTCCGTGGTCATGTGGCCAGCATGACTAAACGCCAAAGGCGCATGGAACGCTGTTACCTTCCCACCAAAGATGGTCCCTATTTTTCTACTTGCATTTTTTACGTGCTTTCGAACTGCTAGGTTGGCAGAAGCTGGGACAAGTAACGGGAGCTCAGTCCATTACGCAGCACTAGGGATTTGAACCACTGAACTGCCGACCTTTCGATCGACAAGCTCAGCGTCTTAGCCACTGAGCCACCGCATCCCATGTAATAGATTTACCAGAGTGTAAAATGAGTTTGATATCTTAAGTATTCTAATACCAGTTCCTTTTTAACTCGCATTAAGAACAATTTTTCTTCGCCTCAAATACTAACACTGCATTTATGCACTCAGTTGCATAACAGGCTAAAATAAAATATCTAACATGCTGGCTGGGGAATTCTGGGAATTGAAGTCCATATATCTTCCAGCTGCCAAGGTCGTCCTAGACCTAGAGATTTCTTAGGATAATAAAAGAGCAATCTTTGTCAATATTTAAATCCAAAATCCATAGGCCTACCATGCTAAGAGGATGGGGCGGCTAGCAGATGGATACACAAATAATTTTTCTGTCTCTTGCGTCATTCATTTCTATTATTCAAGTTACTCATTCCCCAAGAATTCTACTAATATGGGGATCGATGGAGTCTCCTTCCAGATACCTGCAATAGAGGTTGTCCTTGACTTACGACCACAATTGGCACAAGAACCTCCATTGCTAAAATGAGACGGTTGTTAAATGAGTCGCAATCTATTTTTAGGACCTTTTTTGCCATGGTTCTAAAGCAAATCACTGGGATCATTAAATGAACCACAGTCACTAAATGAATCCAGCTTCCCCATTGACTTTGCTTGTAGAAACTAGCTGGGAAGGTCACAGATGTTGAACGTGTGATCCTGAGATAACTGCAACCATCATAAAAATTTAGGCCACTTGCCAAATTTGATCATGTGACTGCAGGGACACTGCAATGGTTTTAAATGTGAGGACCCAGTCATAAGTCATTTTTTTTAGTATTTATTAAAGTTTGTTGCAAAAATCAAAAACCAGAAGCACACACGGATGACTGATTCAGCTGGATTCAATAACTTCTTTGTAAACATAATAGTATATATATTTACAATACCATTAGCAGAGGTCTTCTTCAATGCAGCAACAGTTAAAAGTAAAACACAAGCAGCTTCTAGTTCAGAGTTCAGAGAGAGACAGAGAGCATAGAACAGTTTCATTTCAGCAGCAGACAAGCACAGAGAGGAGAGTGCAGAGTGTGGACCTGGAGCCACGCCCAGCCTTAAGCTTAAGTTTTTCAGTTTCGATTCTCTGCACAGACTCAAAAGTGGTTAGTTCCCATTGGCTGACTTAGGTGCAGGGGTGAAATCCTCCCGATTAGTTCCCATTGGCTGACTTAGTTGCAGGGGTGAAATCCTCCCGGTTAGTTCCCATTGGCTGACTTAGTTGCAGGGGTGAAATCTTACCTGTCAGTCGCCGCAGAGCCTTTGGAACTGGTGGCGTTCGCGGCGCGGGGCTGCCCCGCCCGCTCCCCCGCCTGCCTAGACGCCACCATTTGAGTTCTTTTGCTCTCTGCGCATGCGCAAAGCGTTCTGCATGCGCAGAAGGCAAAAGAATGCAAATGGCGGGGTCCAGGCGGGCGGGGGAAACGGGCGGGGGCAGCCCCGCGCCGCGAACGCCACCAGCTCCAAAGGCTCTGCGGCGACCGACAGGTAAGAGCGAACCGGGAGGATTTCACCCCTGCTTAGTTGCTATGCCTATTCATTGGCTGACCTTGTTACTACTGGCTGTCCCAGTCATGAATATTATAACAGTATTGTCATTAAGCAGTTGCTAAATGAATGGTTGTAAGTAGAGAACCTGGGGTTGGGTTTTCCAACTTTCTGATCATCCCAAGAGGGTGCTCCTTCCCTGTTTCTGGCACATCTTCATTTGGAAAGTATGAAATATTTTCCCCCATAGACCCAGGATAAGTGTTTTTTCAATTCAAATATATATCATCCTAGAAGATGTTTCCTGTGAAGATGGGTCCTCTGGGGGAAGTTTCAACATAACAACACTCTGAGGAAGCAGATCAGGACTCTTTCCCCAAATCTGATGCCACGGACGATGTAGTTCATAGTTGAAGTGCTGCTCTCTGAACTACAAATGTTCTACATTTAGGCAAGAAAAACAAAATGCACAGGTACAGTATATGTGGTACCTTGCTCAACAGTAGTAAGTGTGAGAGGGATCTTGGAGTCCTCGTGGACAACCATTTAAATATGAGCCAGCAGTGTGCAGCAGCTGCCAAAAAAGCCAACACAGTTCTAGGCTGCATTAACAAGAGGGACAGAATCAAGATCATGCGAAGTGTTAATACCACTTTATAATGCCTTGGCAAGGCCACACTTGGAATACTGCATTCAGTTTTGGTCGCCACGATGTAAAAAGGATGTTGAGACTCTAGAAAGAGTGCAGAGAAGAGCAACAAAGATGATTAGGGGACTGGAGACTAAAACATGAAAAACGGTTGCAGGAACTGGGTATATCTAGTTTAAAGAAAAGAAGGACTAGGGGAGACATGATAGCAGTGTTCCAATATCTCAGGGGTTGCCACAAAAAGGAAGGAGTCAAGCTATTCTCCAAAGCACCTGAGGGCAGAACAAGAAGCAATGGGTGGAAACTAATCAAGGAGAGAAGCAACTTAGAACTAAGGAGAAATTTCCTGACAGTTAGAACAATTAATCCGTGGAACAGCTTGCCTCCAGAAGTTGTGAATGCTCCAACACTGGAAGTTTTTAAGATGATGTTGGATAACCATTTGACTGAAGTGGTGAAGGGTTTCCTGCCTAAGCAGGGGGTTGGACTAGAGCACCTCTAAGGTCCCTTCCAACTCTGTTATTCTAATCAGTAAAAGCAGGGAAGTCGGGGAGAAGCTGAGAAGTAGGGGGGGGGGACAATGGCTTCTTGTAAGATTATAGATGTGCAACAAAGCCAGCTTTCTATTCCTCACTGACCCAAAAGTTTAGGTGGTCTCTTCCAGCAGAAGGATGCACACAGCTAGCTGATCAATAGCTGATCTCGACAAACGCTAAGCAGAAGAATAGTATAGAACAGTGATGGCGAACCTATGGCATGGGTGCCACAGGTGGCACGCGGAGCCATATCTGCCGGCACGTGAGCTGTTGCCCTAACTCAGCTCCAGTGCGCATGTGATTGCCCGCCAGCTGATTTTTGGCTCGTGCGGAGGCTCTGGGAGGGCAATTTCGGCCTCCGGAGGGCCTCCAGGATGGTGGGGGGAGCATTTTTGCCCTCCCCAAGCTCCAAGCCTGGAGCCTGGGGAGGGCGAAAAATGGGCCCACCGGGCCCACTGGAAGTCGGGAAATGGGGGAGTGGGGGGGTCACGCACGCATGTGCAGGAGGGTGGGGCAAGTGAAGAGCTTTGAATTATGGGTGTGGGCACGCACGCGTGTGCAATAGCGTGCAAACGCACTATTTCGGCACCCAAGGAAAAAAAGGTTCGCCATCACTGGTATAGAATAACAGAGTTGGAAGGGACCTTGGAAGTCTTCTAGTCACGCAGGGGTCTCCAACCTTTGCAACTTTAAAACTTGTGGACTTCAATTCCCAGAATTCCTCAGCCAGCTTTGTTGGCTGAGGAATTCTAGGAGTTGAAGTCCACAGGTCTTAAAGTTGCCAAGGTTGGAGACCCCTGTAAAAATCTAGTGGTCCAACCCCCTGCTCAAACAGGAGACCCTATATACCATTTCAAGGGATTGGATAGGTTGTCCAATCACTTCTTAAATACCTCCAGTGTTGGAGCATTCACAACTTCTGGTGGCAAGTTGTTCCACCGACTAATTGTTCTAACTGCCAGGAAATTTCTCCTTAGTTCTAGGTTGCTTCTCTCCTCGATTAGTTTCCATCCCTTGCTTTTTGTCCTGCCTTCAGGGGCTTTGGACAATAGGTTGCCCGCCCCTTCTTTTTGTGGCAGCCCCTCAAATATTGGAACACAGCTACCGTGTCACTCCTAATCTGTCATAATAAACAGACAACAGACAAGCAGGGCGGGCTTCATTCGGGAACTGGTTGGGAGGCCACCCAGAAATCCATCTCAGGCTTATTAGGGTTGAGCAGCTTTCCCCAAATCTGAGCCAAACCTCCTGCGTGAGGAAGGGGCTGTACTAGAAGACCTCCAAGGTCCCTTCCAGCTCCACTCTGATTGTCTGATTGATGCCACGGGCGAGCCTCTCCGTCGGCCGGCCGGTCCGAGACCGCTGCGGGGAACAAAGCAGAGCCGCGGCCGGTCGGGAGGGGGCGCCCGCGGGCTCCCTTCCGCCGATCCAGCGGCTGAGCGTCAAGGCTAAGCGAGGCGGGGATTGATGGGCGCAGCTGCGGCGGCCGCGAGTCCCGGGGGGCCCCCAGCGCTCGCACGCCCACCGGACGGCGCCGGGGAGGAGAGGAGCCGCGCGGGTCCCGCCGCTGCCGGTACGGGCCGGGGGTTGGCCGGCGGGAGGCTTCCGAGGCCTCCAGCCTTGCAATCCTGGGCGGGGAAGGCGGAGGTTTGGTCCGGAGCTGCGGCAGACCGTTGCACCGGGAGGCCTCCGCCCCGGGGATCCCCCGCTCCCCCCATTCGGAACACCCCCGAATCCAAAGGAGCCTGGGCGGATTGCATTGCATTGCATTGCATTGCACATCATGGCATTCCACTGTGCGCCTCGCTTGCCTTTCCAGCGCAGCGGTGGAGGCCGGGGTCTCGTCGGCCCGGGGAAGACGTTTTTTCTGGGGTGCAAAGGAGGGCGATTTGCCTCCTTATCTGTCTTTCCTGCGGGTGGCCGTGTCCGCGGAGCTCCTGCTGGGGTGGGGTGGGGGGAAGCGGCGAGTGCGCTGATCCCCGCTTAACCCTTTTGGAAGAGGAGAAGGGCCGGTTTGTGATTCCCTTGTCAGAATAGAATAGAATAGAAGAATAGAATAGAATAGAATAGAATAGAATAGAATAGAATTAGAATAGAATAGAATAGAATAGAATAGAATAGAATAGAATAGAATAGAATAGAATAGAATAGAATTCTTTATTGGCCAACTGTGATTGGACACACAAGGAATTTGTCTTGGTACATATGCTCTCAGTGTACATAAAAGAAAAGATAAGTTCGTCAAGAAAACTGAAGTATGATTGGTGTTTACCTCAGCTCTGAATTACAATAGAATAGAATAGAATAGAATAGAATAGAATAGAATAGAATAGAATAGAATAGAATAGAATAGAATTCTTTATTGGCCAAATGTGATTGGACACACAAGGAATTTGTCTTTGGTGCATATGCTCTCAGTGTACATAAAAGAAAAGATACTTTTGTCAAGAATCATGAGGTACAACACTTAATGATTGTCATAGGGTACAAATAAGCAATCAGGAAACAATCAATATTAATATAAATCGTAAGGACACAAGCAACAAGTTACAGTCATACAGTCATAAGTGGGAGGAGATGGGTGATAGGAACGATGAGAAGACTAATAGTAATAGTAATGCAGCCTTAGTGAATAGTTTGACAGTGGTGAGGGAATTATTTGTTTAGCAGAGTGATGGTGTTTGGGGGAAAAACTCTTCTCGTGTCTAGTTGTCTTGGTGTGCAGTGCTCTATAGTGTCGTTTTGAGGGTAGGAGTTGAAACAATTTATGACCAGGATGAGAGTGGTCAGTAAATATTTTCACGGCCCTCTTTTTGATTCTTGTAGTATACAGGTCCTCAATGGAAGGCAGGTTGGCAGTAATTGTAATTGATGGCCCCGAATAAAGATGCAGAGAAAGAGATTTTAATCTGGTAGTCTGATTGTTGTTCCCTTCATCGGTGGGTCCGCCGACAGTTCGTATGATTTCATGGTGCGAAAATATAAGGCCACTTTGCTTTGCAAAAATAAGATCGTTGCAATCGAAGAGAGCAGCCCTTACTCAGGACTTTCTGGTTTTTCTTTGAAGAAAAGAAAGCTCTGAGCTGAAGAAGCTTCTTGGATGAGAAGTGAAACGCCTTCAAAGAAAAACCAGAAAGTCCAATTGCCTCTTGAAAAAGCACCTTTGGGACAACCATGACTTGGATGACTGAGAATCTCCATAGACATCCCTAACTCAGGATTAAACTGCCGGATCCTTAAACAACCAACCAAGGGGGTTGTTTGCTTGCAAACGTCTCATTACCTGACTAGGTAACATCATCAGTTCAGACTGTTCACGCAAGCTCCTCCTAGACCACCAAGGACTCAAAGAAGATAGCGTAGCCTTTAAAGTCCCAAATGTGCTTTTCTTCAAAAGGCAACTGGACTTTTTTGTTGTTGTTGTTGTTTTTCTTTTGAAAAGATTTCACTTCTCATCCAAGAAGCCTCTTCATTTCCTTCTTGGTTGAGAAGCGAAATGTTTTCAAAAGAAAAGAAAAAACAAAAATGTCCAGTTGCCTTTTTTGAAAAAAAAAACATTTTGGGGACAACCATGACCTGGATGATTGAGAATCTTCATAGTCTCTTTAAAGTGCTGAGTGTTTTAAAGGCTTTTTTTGATTATTTCATATTCTTTCCATATTTTGTGGTGGAACAGGATGGGGCTTGTTAGCTTACTGGTAAGCTTAGGGAATGGATTGAAAATTTAGAACTGCAGAAAAAACAATTGCTACCAACCTGCCTTCGCAGTGAGGACCTGTATACTGCACGAGTCAAAAAGAGGGCTGTGGAAATATTTACTAACCTCTCGCATCCTGGACATAAATTGTTTCAACTCCTACCCTCAAAATGGGGCTATAAAGCACTGCACACCAGAACAACTAGACACAAGAACAGTTTTTCCCCGAACGCCATCACTCTGCTATACAAATAATCCCCTCATCACTGTCAAACTATTCAATAAGTCTGCACTACTATTAATCTTCTCATCGTTCCCATCACCCATCTCCTCCCACTAATGACTGTATGACTGTAACTTTGCTTGTATCCTTGCGATTTATATTGACTGGTTCCTAATATGATTTGATTGCTTATTTGCACCCGGAATATCATTAAGTGTTGTACCTTATGATTCTTGATGAACTTATCTTTTCTTTTATGTGCACTGAGAGCATATGCACCAAGAAAAATTCCTTGTGTGCCCAATAAAATATTCTATTCTATTCTATTCTATTCTATTCTATTCTATTCTATTCTATTCTATTCTATTCTATTCTATTCTATTCTATTCTATTCTATTCTATTCTATTATTCTATTCTATCCTATCCTATCCTATCCTATCCTATCCTATCCTATCCTATCCTATCCTATCCTATCCTATCCTATCCTATCCTATTCTATTCATTTTAACACAGAAAAGAAGGAGGGGAGGGTAGCCAAGGATCTGCTTTCTCATTTTTATTAAGTAATAATTTCAGAATATGATAGGACCTGGAAACGTTGCATCGCCTTATGATATTTTGGTGGAAATGATCTTAATTTGAAAATGGTTTAAATTTTAGATCCACAAAGGTCATCAGAAGAGAAAGCACTTCTAGCAAACAAGAGGGTAGCTCCAGAAGTAAACGAGAATCAACAAGGAGTTGGATTTTGCAGTTCAACATCTGAACAACCGGGATGGATCTCATTTGAGAGGAACGAGAGGGCCCCGTTCGTTGGGATGGAGGAGCACTGGGAATCGCAGTGGCAGGAGTTCCTCCAGACGCTGCAACCGGTTCACCCAGGAGAGGACAAGTCCAAGATGTCGGAAGCTTCTCCTTGGGAAGACCCCAAGGTCTTCCTGGCCTCCTTCGAGCAGGTGGCTCAAGCCTGCCAGTGGCCCGCAGAAAAGTGGGTGGCTTGTCTCCTGCCGGCCTTGAGCAGAGAAGCCGAAGAGGCCTTTCAGAAGCTGGAAATCAGAGAGCGGGACAACTATGGGAAGGTGAAGGCCGCCATCTTGAAAGGGGAAGCCATGAAAACGGAGGCCCGCCGTCAACGCTTCAGGCAGTTCTGCTGCCAGGAGGTGGAAGATCCTCGGATGGTTTACAAACAAATCCAGGAGCTTTGCCACCAGTGGTTGAAACCAGAGAGACACACCAAAGGGCAGATCCTGGAGCTGCTAATCCTGGAGCAGTTCCTGGCCAGCTTGCCTCCAAAGCTCCAGAGCTGGGTTCAACCCAGGAGGCCGGACACGTGTTCCCAGGCGGTGTCCCTGGTGGAGGACTTCCTGCGGAGCCAGCAAGGGACCAAATCAGAAGCACGTCAGGTATGATTTGATGATATCAGCCTTGGTGTTTGCATGATTCAAATGGACCTGGGCAGTGGTGGGTTCCTACCAGTGCGGTCCACTCTATAGCACCGGTAGTGGCCCGCTGGTGACGTCACAGTACCGGTGCGGTCGGTTGTCGGTGCCTGGGTGCCGCCATTAAAAAAATTTTTTTTAAATTTTTTTAAAAAAATTCTTCTGTGCATGCCCAGAAGCCAAGCTTCTGGCATTGCGCATGTGCTGCCTTCCTACCCCACAGTGAGTCCAAGCAGGGGAGGATGGCTGAGGGAGCGTGTGAGACGCTGAAAGAACGGGCGGCAGGACCTATCTCAGTTCCCCTCCCTTCAACAGTCCGAGAAGCCACGAACACGTGGTGATGATCCCAGGCATTTTTGCACGTTCGAGGCTTCTCAAGCTGCTGAGGGGAGGGGGAACGGGCGGCAGGAGCCTAGGATCATCGAATGGGGAGAAGCATTCAGGCCAGACGGAGCCTCCTAGAAGAGGCTCCATCTGGCTGCCGAGGTCTTGCTGCTCCCGCTGCGGGGGGCTGCGTTGTGGGTGGGCAATGCCCCCCGCTTCTCCGGCCGCTGCCAAGCTCCCGAGGCCCACGCCCACCCGGTCACATGGCTGGCAAGCCACACCCACAAAATAAGCCACACCCACAGAGTGGTAGTAAAAAAATTAGGAACCCGCCCCTGGACCTGGGTGCTAGAAACACTTAGAATAATTACAGACAGGGGTGAGATTCAGCAGGTTCTGACAGGTTCTGGAGAACTGGTAGCGGAAATTTTGAGTAGTTCGGAGAACCGGCAAATACCACCTCTGGCTGGCCCCAGAGTGGGGTGGGAATGGAGATTTTGCAGTATCCTTTCCCCTGGAGTGGGGTGGAAATGGAGATTTTGCAGTATCCATCTCCTGCCACGCCCACCAAGCCACGCCCACAGAACCGGTAGGGAAAAATTTTGAATTTCACCCCTGCTTACTGGGAATGATGTAGTTCAGTCTATTTTGAGTTCTGGTGATTATGAGAATTTTACACACTACCACCGATATTTCTGAAATTGTTCTGTTGATATTCATAATTTTACAAGTCCGTTTTCAAACTTCAGTGGAAATCATTATTGTTATTACTTTGTGTAGTTAAGATTGATATAACAGAATAACAGAGTTGGAAGGGACCTTGAAGGTCTTCTAGTCCAATCTCCTGCTCAGACAGACAGGAAGCCCTATACTAGTTCAGACAAATGGTTATCCAACATCTTCTTTACAACTTCCAGTGTTGGAGCATTCACAACTTCTGGAGGCAAGCTGTTCCACTGTTTAATTGTTCTAATTGTGAGGAAATTTCTCCTTAGTTCTGGGTTGTTTCTCTCCTTGATTAGTTTCCACCCATTGCTTCTTGTTCTACCCTCAGGTGCTTTGGAGAATAGGCAGACCCGCTCTTCTTTAGGGCAACCCCTTAGATCAGGGGTGTCAAACTCAAGGCCCAGCGGCTGGATCTGGCCTGCGGGGTGCTTTCCAGGACTTCCTGAGTCCTGGAAAGAAGCATATTTAACTCTGATATCCAAGGAAGATTCAAACAAACAACAGATTCAAAATTACAGACCGATTTCATTACTAAATACGGATTACAAAATACTCTCATCAATAATGGCTGAACGATTCAAAAAAATCTTAAATCGGATTATCCACTCAGATCAAAACGGTTTTTTACCCCACAGACAGATAAGGAACAACAGCAGAATAATAATCAATATACTAGAGTACTACGATATACACATAGATAAACAACTAGCGCTTATATTTGTCGATGCCCAAAAAGCGTTCGACAACCTTTACTGGCAATTTTTTATTATACAACTAGAAAAAATGAAATTTGGCGAAAATTTTATAGGGTTGATCAGAGCTATATATAGTAATCAAACAGCAAAAATAATAGTAAATAACGATATAACAGGGAAAATAGATATTAAAAAAGGAGTACGTCAGGGATGGCCGTTAGCCCCATTAATTTTCATATTAGCATTGGAAAGCCTACTGAGGAAAGTTAAGAAACATGCAAGAGATAAAAGGCCTAAAAATCAGGAAGGAGGAATTCAAACTTCAAGCCTTCGCTGATGATATGACATTTATAGTTGAAGAACCTTTAGACACTGGCCCGACTCTAATCAGTGAAATTGAAAAATTTGGAAAGGCGGCAGGCCTAAAAATTAATAAGGAAAAAACAAAAATAATAACTAAAAACATGACACCGAAACAAAATATTAAATTGGAAAATTTATTAGGTATGAAAATAGTTAAAAGAGTTAAATATCTTGGGATATGGCTCACTGCGAGATGTAGTTCATTAAAGGAGGATAATTATATAAAACTAATACAGAAAATTAGTAAGGACCTTGATGGATGGTCAAAACTTCAATTATCATTTATGGGTAAAATTGCGACAATCAAAATGAACATCCTACCCAAGATCTTATTCCTATTCCAGGTAATCCCAATAAAGTTGAATAAAACAGTTTTTTCAAATTTAAATAAAATGATTCACAAATTCATATGGGCCAAAAGAAAAGCGAGGATCAAACTGAAACTTCTTCAAGACCATAGGAGGAGAGGAGGATTTGGTCTCCCCAACTGGGAGCTATACCACCAATCTGCTACACTCAATTGGATGAGGGAATGGATCACACTTAAAAACAGAAGGATATTAACCCTAGAGGGTTTCGATTTGCAGATTGGTTGGCATGCCTTCTTATGGGGGGACACCTATAAAAGACATATATATTTCCGCCGACATTATATAAGAAAGAACTTATTAGACACATGGCTAACAATAAGGAAGGACCATTATAGAAGTGTTCCAAAATGGATATCACCAACTGAAGCAATTATATACCCGAACCTCTTAGACATAAATAAGATTATAACATATCATCAACAACTAGACGAACACAATGAGATGTTCTCAAAACAAGAACTCAAAGAAAAAGGAATAGACCTTGATTGGTGGCACTATCTACAGGTCAAATCAAAATACAACAAAGATAAAACAAAATATGGATTTCAAAAAAGATGTGATTTAGATAGAATATTAATGGGCAAAGACAAAAAAATGATTTCCAAACTATATAATTTCTTACTCCAATATAATCTATTCGAAGAGGTGGTAAAAGGCTCAATGATTGCATGGGCACAAAACTTTGGTTATCCAATTAATTTAAACGAATGGGAAAAAATTTGGTCTATAAATTATAAATTAACACTGGCGATACCATACAAAGAAAACATATACAAAATGTTTTACCAGTGGCACCTTCCTCCAGCACGATTGGCAAAAATGTTCCCGAAACTTTCCCCAAAGTGCTGGAAATGCAAAGAAGGTATAGGAACATACTACCATCTATGGTGGACCTGCCCCAAAGCGAAGAACTTTTGGATTAAGATCAAAAACTGCCTTGAACAAATAACCTCAAAAACGATTCCCTTAAAGCCGGAGCTTTTCTTATTAGGTATTTCCAGAGAAAAAATGACGAATGAAGACAGATATATAATTCTACACATTACAACAGCCGTAAGAATTATATATGCGCAAATTTGGAAAACCGAACAAATCCCAACTATGTTAAATCTCGTTAATAAAGTATTTGAGTGCGCAGAACTTAGTAGGATGTCATTGGAAATGCAAGACAAAGATGACTCTGAATTCTATAAAACTTGGGACAGGTGGTACAATTGGCTTAACCAAAACAAATATCAAAAATTGCTATAATTATGTGTCATGATCTTAGACAGTATAAATAATAACAAATGTCTACTTTTTCGCACAGACCGGAACAAATTATCGGAATATATACAATTTTACAAGGTTTTAAAATATTAATCAAGCTGAACAAAAGAACCATTGTTGAAAAAGGAAAAATTGTTTTATTGTAATGATAATAGACTGAACATAATATAACAAGAGAAAAAAATAAGGAAAATATTGGAAGATATAAGAAAGATAATGATGTAATTAACTATATAGAATAAACATGTTTTTGTATCACTAGCCTGTAAAAGGATAGTGTCGACGAGATGGTTGACATGTATGTTCAATGTTTTCTATACTCAAATATATTTGATACTTTATTTATATATACATATGTTTATTCATGTTTTTATGTTTGTTTGTATATTTGTTTGTCTTTTTAACATAATTAATAAAGACTATTTTTTAATTCTGGCCCACAGGGCCAACCTGGAAACAGTGAAGGAATGGCCCGCGGTGCCTCTGCCAATGAAAACAGACTGGCCTGCAGCCCTCCCAAGCTCTATTTTCGCTGGCAGAGGGTTGCAGGAGGCCTTCGCAGCCGAAAATGGAGCTTGGGAGCCCGTTTTCGCCGGCAGAGCACTCAGGCCGCCACAGGCGCCCCGACACAAGTGATGTCGAGCCACCCACCCCGGCCCCCCCAGGTCAAACACAACCCTGATGCGGCCCTCGAAATCGAGTTTGACACCCCTGCCTTAGATATTAGATCATATGTCAAGGATTACCTGGACAAAGAGTCTTACGGTAATATTTTCACTTTTTATTTCGTGCAGAGCAATGTAAACTTGGAGAGCTTAATTGTAGGGAGAAAATTCACTGGTAGAGCATTGCCTGCAGGGCAAATCCAGCAACACGAAAAATACTGAATAAGAGCTGTGAGCAAGCTAGAACTTTGCACACTATTATGTAACTCAGTCGCATAATCTACAACAGGGATGTCAAACTCAATTTCATTGAGGGCCGCCTCATGGTTGTGTTTGATCTCAGGGGGGCGAGTTGGGCGTGGCCAGGGTGGGTGTGGCCCAGCAGTGGGTTGCTCCTGGTTCGGACCAGTCGTTAGAACCGGTCGGTAGCGCCGGCAGCAGGAGGCTCCGCCCACCCACCTGGGATGCTTCGGCACATGCGCAGAAGTGTTGCGCGCGCACGAACCAGTGGCAAAATTATTTACAACCCACCACTGGCGTGGCCAATTTGACAGCACTCGTGTCGGGGGCACCTGTGGTGGCCCGAGTGCTCCGCCAGTGAAAGTGGGCTCCCGAGCTCTGTTTTTGGCTGGGACTGCCTCCTGCAACCGTCTGCCAGCGAAAACGGAGCTCAGGGGCCGCACGTGGCCCTCGCGAGCTCCGTTTTCGGTTGGGACGGCCTCCTGCAATCCTCTGTCAGCGAAAATGGAGCTTGGTTTTTGCTGGCAGAGGCACCGCGGGCTGGTCCTTCGCTGTTTCCAGGGCGGCCCCGTGGGTCAGATCTAAGCACCCCGTGGGCCAGGTCCAGCCCGCGGGCTTTGAGTTTGACACCCCTGATCTACAATAATCTCCATGAGAAACAGCCCCCAAGATTCCTGGTTTTGGCACAATGAATCCCATTGTTCTGAGTAGGACTTGTCTTCCCTGTTTCAGGGGCCACCAAATGAAGAACCCACCAATTTCGAATGTGCCGAGAAGGAGCCCTTAGAAGCCGTGAAGAGAGAAAATGTCGAAGTGGAGATCGGTATGCTGGGTAAGAACACCCTAGGAACGGGCAAACACCAAATCCCTTCTGCATTGTGGGATGCTTAAACTGAGGGCAGATTTCTTGACCTCAGTTTCCTAGAAAGAGCAAATTTCAATAAATGCAATGAGTTAGGTGGATCACCCAATCTGGAGTAGCTGAATTCGGAAAGAATAATGTTTGTCATGGCTATACGATACAGCTTAGTACAGTGTTTTTCAATCTCAGCAGCTTTAAGATGTGTGGACTTCAATTTCCCCCCAGTGGAATTCTGGGAACTGAAGTCCACACATTTAAGAGGGCAACTCTTAAAAACGCTGATCAAGAAGATCTCTTGGCAGGTTGTACAATAAAACGCAATACAAAAGGCAAATGCACAAAAAAAATAATGGAAACGTAGTTCGATAGCAATCTTGCTACCACTTCCTTCATTGTGTAGAGCAGTGATGGCGAACCTATGGCACGCGTGCCACAGGTGGCACGCGGAGCCATATCTGCTGGCACGCAAGCTGTTGCCTAGCTCAGCTCCAGCACACATGTGTGCACCGGCAAGCTGATTTTTGGCTCGCACGGAGGCTCTGGGAGGGCGTTTTTGGCTTCCGGAGGGCCTCCGGGAGGACGGGGGAGGGCGTTTTTGCCCTCCCCAGGCTCCAGGGAAGCCTCTGGAGCCTGGGGAGGGCAAAAAATGGGCCTACCAGGCCCACCAGAAGTTGGGAAACGGGCCATTTCCAGCCTCCAGAGGGCCTCCGGGGGAGCAGGAGAGGCCGTTTTTGCCCTCCCCAGGCAGTGAATTATGGGTGTGGGCACTCGTGCATGTGCGATAGCACACACGCATGCACTTTCGGCACCCGAGGGAAAAAAGGTTCGCCATCACTGGTGTAGAGTGTCTGATCAATCTCCAAGGGCAGACCTGTGTGGGACACATTGTAGTAATTCAGACAGGTGGTTTATGGGGATTATGGGCCAGAGCATTCCTGTCCTGGAAGAGCCTTAGCTGCCCATGGGACACATTGGGAATTTGTGGCTTGTGGCTTGGCATTAAGGACAGGTCTCTCTGTCTTTTTATTGGTGAATTTTACTTGAATTAACTGTAGGAATCACAGACACAGAGACATGATTTCTTGAGCAAAGCTTGTCCAAGTTGGAAATCTCTCTGAGCTGAGCAGCCTCCGTATTCAGAAGCTCTGGTTCTCTTGTAGTTTATTATTTATAACAAGTTTCTTGTGTATGCAATTACAATGTATACCCCAAAGATAGCTAACTAGTAACAGGTTAATATACAGCATACAGATAGATCATAAGAGCTGAAGTGGTGCAGTGGTTAAATGCAGCCATTGCAGGCTGACTGCTAGTTCAACAGTTCAGCTGTTCAAATCTCACTAGGCTCAAGGTTGACTCAGCCTTCCATCCTTCTGAGGTGGGTAAAATGAGGACCCAGATTGTTGGGGGCAATATGCTGAACTCTGTAAACCGCTTAGAGAGTGCTGTAAAGCACTATGAAGCGGTATATAAGAAAAGTGCTATTGCTATATCAAGCAAGCAGATGAGCGCATGATTGCTAGTTTAACCTTTTGCTCTTAGCTAGAACAATAGAAGAGCTGAATAAGTAAGTAACCTTTACGCTAGATACACAGAGAGTAGAGCAAGTAACCTTTAAACTTAAATAGAACAGAGGAATGGGATGTTTTTGGTCAATATAATGACAAGATAGGCTTTCCGTATCGTTGGCAATAATTGACAATAACCTACAGTTAACTATATACATGTAGCCCTCAGCTTACAACAGTTCATTTAGTGACCATTCAAAGTTACAACAGCACTGAAAAAAGTGACTTATGACCGTTTTTCACACTTACAACCATTGCAGCATCCCTATGGTCACGTGATCAAAATTCTTGGCGCTTGACAGCTGACTCATATTTATGACGGATATGCAGTATCCCGGGGTGATGTGATCCCCTTTTACCGACCTTCTGACAAGCAAAGTCCATGGGGAAGCCAGATTCACTTCACAACCCGGTTACTAACTTATTAATTCCAGTGATTCACTTTAACAGCTGTGGCAAGAAAGGTCGTAAAATGGGGCAAAATTCACTTAACCAATGTCTCACTTAGCAACATAAATTTTGGGCTCCTTTGCGGTTGCAAGACAAGGACTACCTGTATTGTTCATGGTGTAGTATAAGTACTACCTTGATTGTAAAATGGTTACCTACAGGCTGTCTTTGACATACAAATGTTTATTTAGCAACCATTCAAATTTGAGCGAAACTAAAAAAAGGTGATTTATCCTCACAATTATGATTGTCACAGCATATCCACTAATATCCCGTAATCAAAATTCAGGTGCTTAGTAACCCTCATATATTTACAACAGTTAAACTCCAACATCTTTTGGCTTGAAAAACGCCGGTTTCACAGAAGCGTGATTTGGATCGGAAACCATTACTTTAAATATTTTGGTTGATTGAATAAAAATGTATAAATATGTATGTTACTGATGTATTGTAGGGTATGTGTATTGATTTACCAATGGAAAGTGTGGAGAAAAAATAAAATAAAATTACAAAAAAAAATATTATTTTTTCCTGATTTGATCGGTATTTTCTGTAAGAACCTTGCAATAATCTTGATCAAATCTCCTTGATCAAAGCAGACTTCAGTCAGACGTTTCAGGCCCAACCTATGTAGGAAGGAGGACATTTTGTCCACCCTGAAAAGGTATTAGATGGACATACAGGAGGATCAGGGGTGAAATTCAGCAGGTTCCGACAGGTTCTGGAGAACTGGTAGCGGAAATTTTGAGTAGTTTGGAGAACCGGCAAACACCACCTCTGGCTGGCCCCAGAATGGGGACGGAATGGAGATTTTGCATCCTTCCCCTGCCATGCCCACTAAGCCACGCCCACAGAACCGGTAGGGAAAAATTTTGAATTTCACCCCTGAGGAGGATATGTAGGAAAAGAAAATCGACCAGCAATTTCTAAAATGGAATCGAAAGTGGGTGGCAAGAGAGGCAGTTTCTCACCGTTGTTCAGTATCATAATTCCTTCTGCAAAGATTCTGCCTGGTTCACAACGTAACAGGCACTTACTTGCAGCGGTGTGTCCCGCCGCTTAAGTTTGCCTCTTCTTATTGTAATGTCTTGTTTTCATCTCCTGCAGGACCTGGAATTGAACCCCCAGATCCTCCCAGCTCATTGCTTCCTTCCGAAAGATTAGGGATGGTCCAAATTGCTTTGAGAGAGGTAGGTGTGTCAACCTTGTGAGAGAGAGTTTGCCCTGTACCAGACTGGTGATATGAAATATTAGCATGAGAGAGGCACAATGGCTCAGCGGTTAAAGACGCTGAGCTTGCCAACTGGAAAGTTTTTTTATCCAGTTTTGGTCACCATATTTTAAAAAAGATGTAGAGACTCTGGAAGGATTGCAGAAAAGAGCAACAAAGATGATTAGGGGACTGGAGGCTAAAACATATAAAGAACAGTCGCTGGAATTGGGTTTGTCTACTTTGATGAAAAGAAGGACCAGGGGAGACATGATAGCAGTGTTCCAATATCTCAGGGGTTGCCACAAAGAAGAGGAAGTCAAGCTATTCTCCAAAGCACCTGAGGGTAGAACAAGAAGCAATGGGTGGAAACTAAACAAGGAGAGAAGCAACCTAGAACTGAGGAGAAAGCTGACAGTCCGGGTTTGAGACCCGAGCACCACACAATGGGTTGAGCTCCTGTTCCTTGCCTCAGCTCACCTTGCCCACCTAGCAGTTCGAAAGCATGCAAATGTGAGTAGATAATTAAGTACCAGTGCGATGGGAAGCATTCTATGTGCCTCAGGGTGTAGTCATGCTGGCCACATGATCACCGAAGCATCGTTTGCGCCCATATTGCAATCGTGACTGCGGGAGTGATGCAGAGTTTGAGGACAGGTCATAAGTCACTCTTTTCCGATGCTGTTGTAATTCGAAACTATTGTTAACTGAACAAGACCTAAGTCAAGGACTTCCTGCATTGTTAATATAGAGCAGGGCTGTCAAACTCGCAGTCTGCGGGCCGGATTCGTCACGCGCTGGCCATGCCGATGCCCGGTTTAGTGAGGGGGGGGAGTCGTGATACGTCACATGACGACGGCGTGACAATGCGAGTTTGACACCCCTGATACAGTGGTGGGATTCAAAAAATTTTTACTACCGGTTCTGTGGGCATGGCTTGGTGGGTGTGGCTTGGCTTGGTGGGCGTGGCAGGGGAAGGATACTCCATTCTCTCCCCACTCCAGGGGAAGGTTACTTCAAAATCCCCATTCCCTCCCGATCAGCTGGGACTCGGGAGGCAGAGAATAGAGGGGGACGGGGCCAGTCAGAGGTGGTATTTACCGGTTCTCCGAACTACTCAAAATTTCCGCTACCGGTTCTCCAGAACTGGTCAGAACCTGCTGTATACCACCTCTGCCCTGAAAATAGAGAATCCATTTCATTCTTGTTATAATAAAAATTGATCAGTAAAGGAATTATTTTAAATAATTCGGGATTTTACGGTGAGGGTAAAAGTTTTCTTCAAGCTTCTTCCTATTGCAGTGGAATTGGATGCGAAGGGGATGATTGTCTCTTACTCTTTACAGAAGGTCACAGACCTGAAGGAAAGAGATATTCGCTTGCTGACAGCCAAGTGGGATCTGGTCCAGCCTGTTCCTAAAAGGATGGCCTGCGAGGCTCTGCAGTCGGAGCACAGAAACATTGGCTCTTTAAGTAAGGCGGGCTTTTCCATTCAGTCAAATTGCCATGGGTTAGCCTCTCAACTGTTTTATTATTTTATTTTATTTTATTTTATTTTATTTTATTTTATTTTATTTTATTTTATTTTATTTTATTTTATTTTATTTTATTTTATATTTTATTTTATTTTATTTTATTATTTTATTTTATTTTATTTTATTTTATTTTATTTTATTTTATTATTTTATTTTATTTTATTTTTTCTTTTCTTTTCTTTTCTTTTCTTTTCTTTTCTTTTCTTTTCTTTTCTTTTATACTTTCGATTAGATTACCGTATGTGCCGGCGTATAAGACGACTTTTTACCCCTTGAAAATCTTCTCAAAAGTCGGGGGTCGTCTTATACGCCGGGTACTGAAAATTCCGAGCCGGGGGGAGCTGAAAAACGGCCGTGGCCACATCCCCGCCGTTCTCCAGCCAAGCGGTGGGTGGGTTGCTCCTCTCCCCTCCCCTCGGAGGAAGAAGGAGCCTCTGTCACTGTCTCTCGCGGGGCTCCAGCCACCCTACTGAGTCCCCGACCGCGGCGCTGGCAGGGTTAAAGCACATGGGAGGGAAGGAGAGCGCGTGCTACCGCCGCTGCTGCTGCTTTCGCTGCTCCGATATTTTTTCGGTGGGCGCGTGCGGGAGGGACCGCGGAGCAAAGGCGCCCGGCAGCTTAAGGCAAGAGGCGGGCGGGAGACGCGGGCAGGAACCTGCCCCGATGCCACCACTTCTGGCATCCCCGTGCCTCTCACCCCGCTCACCGGGTGCCTCTGCTCAGCGGTTCCTCCCGCGCGCGCCCACCGAAGAAATATCGGAGCAGCGAAAGCAGCAGCGGCGGCGGTAGCGCGCGCTCTCCTTCCCTCCCATGCGCTTTAACCCTGCCAGCGCCGCGGTCGGGGACTCAGTCGGGTGGCTGGAGCCCTGCGAGAGACAGTGACAGAGGCTCCTTCTTCCTCCGAGGGGAGGGGAGGGGAGCAACCCACCCACCTACCTCGCTTGGTGCGGTTCCCCACACTTGGCGTCCTGGAAGAGAAAGAAAGAAAGAAAGAAAGAAAGAAAGAAAGAAAGAAAGAAAGAAAGGAAGGAAGGAAGGAAGGAAGGAAGGAAGGAAGGAAGGAAAGGAAAGAAAGAAAGAAAGAAAGAAAGAAAGAAAGAAAGAAAGAAAGAAAGAAAGAAAGAAAGAAAGAAAGAAAGAAAGAAAGAAAGAAAGAAAGAAAGAAAGAAAGAAAGAAAGAAAGAAAGAAAGAATCATTACCAATGCTATGATGGAAACCACCAACTCAAAGACAAATATCACTTTGGAGCAAGGAAGCTGCTACAGCAGCAACAAATTAAACAGCACAAACACAGGGATTCTCTCAATATCCCATTGTCCCTATTGGACAACATTGGAGGGTTGCCAGAAAGTTTCTTCATTTGTTCTACAGAGAGCAAAGTAGTTTTCACAGTACAAGGCATATGTTGCCTAATTGTCTATCACAAAGCTTGCAATTGTGAAGAAATTAAAAAATCCAAGGTAGAAGAAAAGGGTTCCTGTTATTGGTTCTTTGTCATAAAATGCATAGAAAAGGCATCAGATGGATTCTTACTTGTTGGAAAGTAAGCAATAAAGTGTGAAAAGGAAGGAAGGAAGGAAGGAAGGAAGGAAGGAAGAAGAAGGAAGAAAGAAGAAAAAGAAAGAAGAAAGAAAGAAAGAAAGAAAGAAAGAAAGAAAGAAAGAAAGAAAGAAAGAAAGAAAGAAAGAAAGAAAGAAAGAAAGAAAGATGGTAGGAAGGAAGGAAGGAAGACAGGCAGACAGACAGGAAGGAAGAAAGAAAGAAAGAAAGAAAGAAAGAAAGAAAGAAAGAAAGAAAGAAAGAAAGAAAGAAAGAAAGAAAGAAAGAAAGAAAAAGAAAGAAAGATGTTAGGAAGGAAGAAAGACAGAAAGAAAAAGAAAGATAGTAGGAAGGGTAGTCTTATACGGCGAGTATATCCCAAACTCTATATTTGAACTGGAAAAGTTGGGGGTCGTCTTATACGCCCAGTCGTCTTATACGCCGGAACATACGGTAGATTAGATGATTGGATTGGATTGGATTGGATTGGATTGGATTGGATTGGATTGGATTGGATTGGATTGGATTGGATTGGATTGGATTGGATTGGATTGGATTGGATTAGATGCTGCCCATCTCGTCTGGAGACAAGATTAATCTTAATATTTATTTTTAAAATTAATATTTAATATTTATTGTTTTGTTTTGTATTATTTTATTTTATTTTATTTATTTTATTATTTTATTTTATTTTATTTTATTTATTCTATTCTTTTATATTTTCTTTTCTTTTATATTTTCTTTCCTTTTATATTTTCTTTTATATAGATTAGATTAGATTAGATTAGATGCCACCCATCTCGTCTGGAGACAAGATTAATCTTAATATTTATTTTTAAATTAATATTTAATATTTAGTGTTTTGTTTTGTATGATTTTATTTTATTGATTAATTTATTTTTAATATTTATTACATTATTTTGTTAATATTTATTATTTTAATGTTTTATCTTAATGTGTTTATTTGGTTGTAAGCCACCTAGGGTCAGCGCTGGGTGAGATGGGAGACATATAAATGAATAAATAAATATCCACATCCTTAATTCCATTTACTTACCTCCAAAGAAAAGTGAATTGGAGCAGGGGTCCCCATCCTGTGGGCTGCGGCCTACTAGTGGGCAGTGAGGGGTTTGCAACCGAGCCATGGAAATGGCTGGAGAACGCGCTTGCGTGCACGCGCATCCTCACTTTCACAAGCAGCAGGCAGGCGCAGGCCAACCCGCTCTATTTAAGTGAGCGGTAGGCGGGTGTGCACACCGCTCGTGCAGATGGAGCTGTACACGTGGACATGTGCCGGGCGCTTGTGCAGAACCATTCCCCCGCCGGTCCGCAAAGCCAGAAATGTTGGAGCATTCAGTAAGGAACACGTGTATTTTGGAAGAAAGGGAATGACTGGATAATCAGAAAGTGTTTCGATTGTCTATTTACTTTCAATAGGAACACTTTCTATTGTTCCTATTGTAAGTAAATAGGAACTTACCTATTTACTTGACCTCCAAAGAGGCAAAAGACCTCCAAAGAGGCAAAAGTATTGTTTTTAGTCATTTGGACCAAAAAATGAAGAAAGTATTGAGGAGGGAATATAGCAGGAGAAAGAATGCTCAAAAATATTTTCCATCCTTAACTTGAAATCCATATTTGCATTATTTATTTATTAAATTTATATATGCCCAGCTCACAATCCAAAACCACTCTGGGCGGCTTTTATTTATTTATTAAATTTGCATGCCGCCCAGGGAGTATATAAAAATGTATATTTTAAATATAAACTACGTTTCTATTAGCAAATTCATTTACAATGTGGCTCAGTAATATGTACAGAGGAGTATGGAGGTAGCCATCACAAAAACCTAAAGAGCCGAGGTGGCGCAGCAGTTAGAGTGCAGTACTGCAGGCTACTTTAGCTGACTGTGATCAGCAGTTCAGCTGTTCAAATCTCATCGGCTCAGGGTTGACTCAGCCTTCCATCCTTCCGAGGTAGATAAAATGAGGACCCAGATTGTTGGGGGCAATGTAAATATACATTGCTTAATGGTGTAAACTGCTTAGAGCAGTGTTTCTCAACCTTGGCAGTTTGAAGATGTGTGGACTTCAACTCCCAGAATTCCCCAGCCAGCGTTGCTGGCTGTGGAATTCTGGGAGTTGAAGTCCACACATCTTCAAACTGCCAAGGTTGAGAAACACTGGCTTAGAGAGTGCTTGCACTATGAGGCGGTATATAAGTCTCACTAATAAATAAATAAATAAATAATCTTAGTCCAGAAACACAGGAAGGGTGTGAGGGAGAAATTCAAGATTATCCTGTCTTGATGTTCTTCAGTATAAGTCATGATTTAGACTTCTGCGTCACTGCACGTCAGGGAATGTATGCCTCTGTTGTTTGGAGACGGTTGCATAACTCTTGCATTTATGTTTCTGTGAATGTTCATGTCTGGCTAGGGGACAATCAAACAACAAAGTACAGAAAACACAGAAGGCCACAGGAAACCGAAATCGGCAAGGAAAACAATTTCTTTTTGAAAAGAAGTGGCAATACAAGCGGAATAATGGACGGGGAAACCCAGACGTTTTTGACAGATTCTCTGAGGAAAAATTTCATTGCGTACACTATCCTGGAGGATCAACTGTGGCAGTACCATTCCGAGGAATATGCTGCAACCTACAGTGGCAGACAAAGAAAGAGGTGACACAGGTAGTCCTCAGCTTACAACATTCATTTAGTGGCCGTTTGAAGTTTACAACAGCACTGAAAAACATGACTTACAACCATTTTTTACACTTAACGACCATTGCAGCATCCCCATGATCATATGACCAAAATTCGGACACTTAGTAACTGACTCATATTTATGTCTGTTGCAATGTCCCGCGATTCCCTTTTGCAACCTTCTGACAAGCAAAGTCAATGGGAAAAGCAGACTCGCTTAATAACTGTGTTGCTAACTTAACAAATGAAGGGATTCGCTTAACAACTGTGGCAAGAAAGGTTGTAAAATGGAGACAAGACTCATTTAGCAACTGTCTCACTTAGCAACAGACGTTCTGGGCTCGATTATGGTCATACGTCGAGGACTAACTGTATGTGAGGCCTCTGAATGCATCCAGGCAAAAAAAAAGGAGGAATATAACCTGCTTGTGCGGCACCACATGTATTCAGTGGACAAGGAAATGACTTCAAGTATTTTCGCATGTTGCTTCAACAGCTGTCTGACTTCCTGCACTGCATAGGGCCACACATTGTCCCCCAGTCCACCCCCAGTTCCCCAATAAGAGCAAGTATGGTGACCTAAGATGATTAAAGGCCTGGAGACTAAAACTGTTCTGCCCCAGCTATGAACCACAAAGAACACAGCACACACAAATTCTGTCCAAATCTTCGTTTACTAAATTCAAGACTACTAATGAGCTTTCTTAGTAGTCGGCAAACACAAATACAGTTTAAAGCAGTCTTTGCTGAACACCGGCTGTTAATTCAACTTCATTAACATCCAGCACGAGTCCATGAAATAATAAATCAAGTCTGAGCAAACAGCCTTGGAGATATCAGGAAGCTTACAATGGTTGGCAAAATGCCCAGAAGCAATTTGCAGGAAGAATGCCAAGAGAGAGAACAAAAGCCAAGCAGACGTTTCTGAATTCAAGACACGAAGGCATATGAACGAAGTGCTGCTTGCGTCGTCATCCCTTAAATAGGCTAGGGGAGTGGCCAATTAGCCCCAAGTCTACACCCGAGGACACCTCCTCCTGAGGAACCATTCCTGCCTTTTGGCAGCTCTACGTGCCCGTGCATTAAGAATAGGCTCCTTCTCTTCTTCCTCGTCACTGATGGGAGGTTCTGGAGGTTCTGAAGGCCCTGGCTGAATCTCTGCCTCTGGCACCGAGTCCTCTCTAGCCTCCTCACTGTCCGACTCAGGTGCCAGCTGCACAAGCCGCTGGCGCATCACCACATCAGCCTCTTCTCTGGCGGGATCCGCTACCAGCTGTACAGGCTGCTGGCGGGCCACAACAAAAACAGGAAGAACGGCTACAGGATTTGGGTTTGGCTAGTCTAGAGAAAAGAAGGACTAGGGGTGACATGATGACAGTATTTCATTATTTGAGAGCCTGCCACAGAAAGGCTTATTCTCTAAAGCCCCAGAAGGCAGGACAAGAAACCATAGATGGAAACTAATCAAGGAGAGAAGCAACCTGGAATTGAGGAGAAACTTCCTGACAGTGAGGACAATTAACCACCGGAACAGCTTGCCTTCAAATGTGGTGGGTGCGTCATCACTGGAGGCTTTTAAGAAGAGACTGGACAGCCATTTGTCTGAAATGGTACAGGGTCTCCTGCTTGAGCAGGGGGCTGGACTAGAAGACCTCCAAGGTCCCTTCTAGCTCTATTCTGATTCTGACTCTCAGATTCCTTAACCTGTGGCGCTGCTTAGCAGAATGTGGCTGCAAGCTACAGGATGGGAACCCATGACGGTATCTTTAATTCTGACTGAAGTTGGCTAAGCCATCTGGAAAGCCGCAGCGGGACGAATTGGCATCCTTCCCCAAACTACAACAATGCCTGAACATCGCAGCGGATTTTTTTGGACGCCGCCGAATTTTCCAAATTGTGTGGGAGCAATTGACGGAAAACGTGTACAAATTAAAGCCCCGCCTCATTGTGGCAGCGAATATTTTAAGTACAAAGGACATCATTCTATAGGGCTGAAGGCCTTGTGTGATGATGCCCAGTACAAATTCACTATGGTTGACGTGGGTGCGTTCGGACGAAGGAGCGATGGGGGCGTTTTTCAGGAGAGGCACCTTGACAGAGTCCTGCTCAAAGGCAAACTGGACTTTCCACCACCTGGTGATCTTCCTGGGACAAAATTAAAATGCCACCTATCGTCGTTGGTGTTGCCGCCTTTTTCCTCTGCATGTGAACCTCACGAAGCCATTTGAAGGTGGGTTTGTTAAATTGCACTTTTGCTATGCAGGTAGTTCTTGAACTTATGACCACTTGTTTAGTGACTATTCAAAGTTAACAACAGCACTGGAAAGAGTGACTTACAACCATTTTTCACACAACCGTTGCAACCTCCCTATGGTCACATGATCAACATTCAGATGCTTGGCAACTGGTTCATATTTGTGACGGTCGCAGGGCCCCGGGCTCATGTGATCACATTTTGTTATAAATCCCATTGTAAAAGCAGCGGTGGTCGCGGCATCTTGCTCCGCATAAGCGGAGGCTTCCGAAGTCCTGGAGCAGGAGACAGGCTACCTGGGGAGCCCTCACCCTTCGCGCCCCTAGTTGGCTCCTAGGGCACTAGGGGGGCTCTACCCCGCCTGTCAGGCTCTCATCTCTCCCCTACGCCCGGGGAGAAGATTTTCAAGCCACCAGACAGCTGTTCTGGCGGCTTTTACAGGATATCGGAAGAGGCGCTCGGCGAGGAGCGTCCACGATGTCTGCGGAGCCAAACCGGAAGTCATGTGATCACATTTTGAGACCACCTGACTAGCAAAATCCATGGGGAAGTCAGATTCACTTTACAGTCGTGATACTAACTTAACAACTGCGGCGATTCACTTAACAACTTTGGCAAAAAAGGTCGTAAAATGGGGCAAAACTCACTTAACAACAGTCTTGCTTAGCAATAGAAATTTTGAACTCAATTGTGGTCATACGTCCAAGATGACCTGTATGTAGCTTTATGTTTAAGCCGACTTTTTTTTTTTGGAATGCTGATACCAAAATTGAGGACTGTCAGTGCTGAAACCATCCCGTCATCTAATACTTTAAATATTCTGTGCATTTTTTTTTCTCTTCTGCAGATTCCAGTCTTAAGAGGACTATAACTACCGTCACTCGAGAGCAAGTCGAATCATAGAGAATTCCTTTGGAATTCTGGCTACAAGATGGCGGATTCTTGAGTGGCCCATGGACTTTCATCCAAATAAAGTCACGGACGTGGTCAAGGCATGCGTTACTCTTCGCAATTACCTCATCAATACTGATGCCACCAACACACCAACGGCAAGAAATGCACCAGCAAACTTTGTAGACACTGTTTCAGTATCTGGTGGGATACGGAAAGGATAATGGAAGAGGCAGGTGGGCTTGTCCCTCCTGACGTCCGTTAAACACCAGAGCGTCGCGTGCGGTTGCAGGAATCTGCAAGGATCTGATGCAGTATTTCCAGACTCCAGCAGGGGAAGTTCCCTGGCAGGATGGAGTGTTGAGGTGTGTCCAGCTACACTGAAGTGTAAATGTAGCAGAGAATTGACACTGCCTGAACTACGCACCCACACAAATTGTCAATAAATTTTTTGACAGAAGCACCTTGGTCAGTGTTTTGTCCTGAATATAAACCAAGCTTTGCTCTATGTTTTTCTACATGTAAAGGTCCTGGAGATATATTTTTTTAACAGAACAAAACCACAAGTCAGAAATCTACTATAGACTATCAGGTAATTTAAATAACAGCTGTAACAAGAAGTAATGCTAATTAAAACTAACAAAGTTCTAATCTACATTCTTTTTCATAGCAAAAAAACTTCGCAAATACCGTATTTTTCGGAGTATAAGACGCACCGGATTATAAGACACACCTTAGTTTTTGGGGAGGAAAATAGGGAAAAAATACCTACCAGGTATTCATCTGGCTAGTCTGGTCAACAGCACATTATTTTATTCCCTGGTTAGGGCTGGAAAAAACCTTTTTCAGAGGGAATTGCAATGAAAACACGCCTGCAAAGACTTAGGGCTGGAAAAACACTTCTTTGGAGGGAGTAGGAATGAAAAAATCCTGCAAGCTGGGAAGATCGTTAGCACCTCCTTAGGGCTGAAAAAACCTTTTTTGGAGGGAATAGCAATGAAAACAAGCCGGGAAGATCGTTAGCACTTTGTTAGGGCTGGAAAAAAAAAGCTTCGAAAAAGCTACATTCGGAGTATAAGACGCACCCAAATTTTCAGCCTCTTTTAGGGGGGAAAAAGGTGCATCTTATACTCCGAAAAATACGGTACCTTATCACAGATGGATAGAGTAATTTATTTTGGCCTTCATTTGGTACTATTGTCGTGTACTATAGATAGAGTAGAATAACTTTATTGGCCAAGTGTGATTAGACACACAGGGAATTCGTCTCCAGTGCATAAGCTATCGGTGTACATGCAAAACAATAAAGTAATAATAATCAGAATAATAAAGTAATAATCAGAATAATGATACCAACAAGAGAAGGTGGAACAGATGAGAAGGATAAAAATAATACAGCCATACCACATGGGTATATCTACTTAGGCATAAGACAGTTCTTCGGGAATTACCCAGGTCTTATTTTGTTTTGGGCCTCAAAATAAGCACTAGGGCTTATTTTTTTGGGGGGGGTCTTATTCCCCCCCATGTACAGGAGGTCCACTTCTGCTTGCTTAGAGCTGGGCGGGAGGCCATGTGGGGTGCTAGTGCCGTTGCTGTGAGGCAGGGGTGTGGATCTGCCCCACGCACCCCGCACTGGCTTACTTCAGGGCCCCAGCAGCCAGGCCTCCCATGCCCCGACATCTGCCTCACCGCGTGGCGGTGGCTTCAACAGCCCTGTCCAGCAGGACCATGCGTAGCTGCAGGACTACTTCTTGCTCGTGGCCGCAACAGAGCAGGAGGCTGGTGTGCTGGTGCCGCGGCCACTAGGCAAGGCGGGGTGGAGCTGCCCCATGTGCCTCGCACTGGCTTACCTCAGGACCCCCACAGCCAGGCCATTCACATCCCAACACAATCCTTGCCTCGCGGCCACGGCACCAACACATCACTCAGCCTCCTGCTCCGTTGTGGCCACGAGCAAGCAGAAGAAACGGGCCGGCAGCTATGTGGGTTCCTGTTGCACATGGCTGCTGGTGCTGCCACCGCGAGGCAACTGTCAGGGCATGGATGGGCCAGCTGCGGGGGCCTTGAAGTAAATCAGTGCAGGGCATGTGGGACAGCTCCACCAGCACTCAGCCTTGCCTTGGGGCTGTGGCACCGTGAGCAATCAGATGGAATGGGCGGGTGGCTGGCTGCACAGGCTCTTAAGTAGGGTTTATTTTGGGGGGTAGGGCTTATATTGGGTACATGTAAAAACATGCTAGGCTTATTTTCCAGATAGGTCTTACTTTAGAGCAGTGGTTCCCAACCTGTGGTACGTGTACCACTAGTGGTACGCGAGAGCCTTCCAGGTGGTACGCGAACACTTTCGGGGTCATGAACGATTTTTAGTTAGTTATTTTTTACTTCACAAAAATGTTTACTGCCTAACACAAGATAATCTGGCAACGATTTGCAACTGTTGCCACACGCCACCCACCTGGTCCCAGCGGCCCGAGAATCCAGTTGCTGGATGCGCGGGGCCAAAAAAGGAATGGTACAATTATGGAAATAAAGTGATATCTGATCGAATTTAGTTTCTCTGGAACCAGGTGGTATGCGGCGACTGTACGGGACCTCCAAGTGGCACTCGATCACAAAAAGGTTGGGAACCACTGCTTTAGAGGAAACAGAGTAGGTGTTCAGCAGGGTGATAGCACAATGGAAAAAACTGTCCCCATGTCTAGTTGTGGCCTATAGTGGGGAGGGGAGGAGTTGAAACAGTTTATGTCCGGGATGTGAGGGGGCCTAGATATTTTCTCAGCCCTCCTTCTGACCCGTGCAATATAAAGGCCCTCGGTGGAAGGCAGGCTAGTCGCAATTGTTTTTTTTTGCAATCCTAACTATCCGTTGAAGTCTGTACCTGTCCTGTTTGGTCCCTGTACCAAACCAGACGATTATAGAAGTACGATACATAGAAGTAAAAAAGCATAAGACGTTCAAACCGTCAGAACAAAATGAATGAAAATTCAATGCAAAAACGTAAATACAAAAAATGGATTTTCCAACAGTAAAAATGAAACCGTTTTGAACGATCAGAACTTTGGGAGCGTGCATCAGCAAGCACAGCGAAGAGCTGGAATTTTGTTGCTTCTACGCTTTCTGGTGGAAGTTGACGCAGAGAGACTGCAACAGCCAACGCTAAAGTTGCACATTCGTCACTGCGACGGTTGTTAGTGGGGCTCAACAGTGACATCATTGCAGCTTGAAGCTGCTCCTGGCCTGGCACAGAGTGATGACAGCGTCCAGTACCTCATCCCTTCCTATCTCCTTCCTCCTTTTTCCTGACTGGGGGACTGTTGCCCTTATGAGTAACACAGTGGCTACACCGGATGACCCCTCACCATCATCACTGCTGCGCGGTGGGAAGACACCTGAATCCCGGGATTATCCAAAAAGACAGACACATGTCTATGTTTACAGACATAACCCCTTTAAACATAATATAATCCCTTGGTAAACATAATATAATACCTTGGTAAGACCACAGAATACTGGAATACTGCATTCAGTTTTGGTCGCCACGATGTAAAAAAGATGTTGAGACTCTGGAAAGAGTGCAGAGAAGAGCAACAAAGAGGATTAGGGGACTGGAGGCTAAAACGTATGAAGAACGGTTGCAGGAACTGGGTATGTCTAGTTTAATGAAAATAAGGACTAGGGGAGACACGATAGCAGTGTTCCAATATCTCAGGGGTTGCCACAAAGAAGAGGGAGTCAAACTATTCTCCAAAGCACCTGAAGGCAGGACAACTTGGAACTAAGGAGAAATTCTCTGACAGAAGAATTAATGTCACGTAGTGAATATTGTCAGTTGTATGTCTATGCAGGGTGATGCACCCCTATCCTAATATTATGGTACATTCCAATACAAGCAGAACACGTGATATGATCTTGTACGCAAGTGTGCATTCCTAAACCACCATTATTTCTCTTTGACTTGGCTCTTGACCGGAACGGTCGCATTTTCTTAGCAGAAATGTAATTATTCAGGATTTATTGTTTTTGTACCGAAATAAATATTCTCTATTAGACTTTTAATCTTGGCTTTATTTCTAACTGTCTGAATTCCAAGAAAAGATCTAAATCGCCTCTATGAGATATTTATTCTCACCTCAACAATTAATCGGTAGAACAACTTGCCTCCAGAAGTTGTGAATGCTCCAACACTGGAAGTTTTTAAGAAGAGATTGGACAACGATTTGCCTGAAATGGTATAGGACAGTGATGGCGAACCTTTTTTGGTTCGCGTGCCAAAAAGGGGGGGGGGATGCGTGGGATCACGTGTGTGCGTGCCCACACCCATAATTCCATGCACCCCCACGCATGCGCGTATGACCCCCCCACTCCCAGCATGTAATGGCACACCCATTTTTTGCTCTCTCCAGGCTTCTAGGGGCCTGGGGAGGGCGGAAATGGCCTTCCCCACCCCCTCTGGAGGCTGGAAACAGCCTGTTTCCTGACTCCCAGTGGGCCCAGAAGGCCCGAAAATCAGCCGGCCGGTGCGCACATGCGCGCCGGACCTGAGCTCGCGTGCCCACTGATATGGCTCCACGTGCCACTTGTGGCACCCGTGCCATAGGTTCGCCATCACGGGTATAGGATTTCCTGCCTGAGCAGGGAGTTGGAGTAGAAGACCTCCAAGGTCCCTTCCAACTCTGTTATTCTATTCTATTCTATTCTATTCTATTCTATTCTATTCTATTCTATTCTATTCTATTCTATTCTATTCTATTCTATTCTATTCTATTCTATTCTATTCTAAACACACTAATGTAAACAGCATAAAAATGTAAATAAAGTTTATTTGGTCTCTTCCTCCAAAGTTCTTCCAATATCCCTCCATGATTGGGCTGTTACCTCCTACTTTTTGTAATATTTATCAAGTACATCATACAGATCTCATTTGTTGTTTGAATGTGCCTTGCCTTCCTCCTAACTCCCAATAGAAAGTCCGGTCAACCAATCAGCATGCAGGACACACATCTCCACATAACACGTAGTTAAGACTTGGGAAGTGTGTGTGTCGGCTCACCTGCAACCATTTGCAACCTTCTGCTTACCCATCAACCCCTTCACAGCATAGGTATGCCATGACACCTACGGGCAGTTGCAAACAAGTCTAAATCAAGCTTAAGAAGGAAGCAAGGGATAATGCAACCAGGCTTTTATTATAACTTATTATAACTTAGATCAGTATTTCGCAACTTTAAGCTGTCTGGACTTCAACTCCCAGAATTCCCCAGCCAGCCTATGGGAATTGAAGTCCACACAGCTTAAAGTTGCCAAGGTTGAGAAACATTGGTTTAGATCAATACAATAGGATTGCGGTATTTCTTCGGTTCTTTTAACTTGACCGGGTCTGCCTCAAAAGACTTGAGATGTTCTTTCAGGTAGAATAGAATAGAATTCTTTATTGGCCAAGTGTGATTGGACACACAAAGAATTTGTCTTTGGTGCATATGCTCTCAGTGTACATAAAAGAAAATATACATTTGTCAAGAATCATAAGGGGCGTGCATAAGTGCACCAGCGTGCCTACCGTCCCTGTCCTAATGTTCCCTCTTATCAGTACTCATCTTATGTATATAAACAATGTTATATCTATGTATATTTATTTTTTATTTTTATTTATTTATTTATTTGTCAAACATGTATAGGATAGTAGTAGTTTGTATAAACATAAGTAAAAAGTAACGATAAAAGAGGACAGTAGGACAGGGACAGTAGGCACAGTGGTGCGCTTATGCACGCCCCTTACAGACCTCTTAGAAACGAGGAGAGGTCGACTGTAGACAGTCTAAGGTTAAAGTTTTTGGGGTTTGGGGAAGAAACCACAGAGTCAGGTAGTGCATTCCAGGCATTGATCACTCTGTTGCTGAAGTCGTATTTTCTGCAGTCGAGTTTGGAGCGCTTTACATTTATATTACCAACACGTACTTGACAAAAATAAATAAATAATTTATTTATTTATTTATTTATTTTGTTATTCTTATATTCTTATTTATTTATTTATTTTGTTATTCTTATATTCTTATAATAAATAAATAAAAGGTACAACCACTTAATGATTGTCATAGGGTTCAAATAAGCAATCAGGAAACAATACTAATATAAATCATAAGGATACAAGCAACAAGTTACAGTCATACAGTCATAAGTGGGAGGAGATGGGTGATAGGAACGACGAGAAAAATGTAATAGTAATAGCAATGTAGCCTTAGTGAATAGGTAACATTTGTGCTTACTGGTAAGGAGGGATTTTAATATAATTATTGAGCCAAAAAGATATTCATTGGAAGGAAAAAACCATTCAGAAGGAGATTAGAAACGTGGATCAATGGCTAAGACATTGAGCTTGTCGATCAGAAAGGTTGGCAGTTCGGCGGTTCGAATCCCTAGTACAGGTCTCCTGCGTGAGCAGGGGGTTGGACTAGATGATCTCCAAGGTCCCTTCCAACTCTGTTACTGTTACATCTTGCAAGCAAGTAATCTCATTGTTAACATTTCTTTGTCTTCCTCTGTAGAGAGCAGCCTGGGAGAAGAGATCAAAGTGGAGAATTCCGAGAATCAAGGAGAAGAACCAGAGTCAACAGTCAGGAGAAATCAACAGTTTAGTTCTGGGAATCTCCCAATGAAAGTAAAAATGGAGGAAGAAGGTTACAAATCAAGAGAGCAGCGGCAGAAGCCCGTCCATACTTCGCTTCAACAAGAATTTACTACTGCTCTTATTGAAAAGGCCACTATGTCCAAGCAGAATAATGTACCCTTACTCTCCCAATATGATAGAAGATACCACTATCAAGTGGAACCGGATCCAATACCTTCTACGGAGAAATTGGAGCAATGTCCGCAAAGGTTTGAGGACAGCTACCAGCATACTTCAAAGGTGAATCAAGAGGAGGAACACCTCACAAGCGAGCAAAGAGTTGAAATCTCTGATAATGGAACAGGGAATAATTTGAACGATCTTGGGGAAACACGTAACAATTCTCCCCAATATGAGAAAACCTTGACTAACACAAACTCACTAAGCAGATTTCCGGTGTGCAATAATCCTGAAGAGGAATGGTACGAATGTTCTCACTGTGGGAAGGGCTTCAACAAGGCCAAATACTGGAAGCAGCACCAGAAAATTCACACCGGGGAGAAGCCGTACAAATGTTCCCACTGTGGAAAGTGTTTCAACCAGTCGGGAAATCTGAAGACCCACCAAAGGATTCACACCGGCGAGAGACCCTACAAATGTTCCCAGTGTGGGAAATGCTTCAGTCACACCAACTGCTTGAAGATGCACCAGAGGATTCACACCGGGGAAACCTACAAATGCACTCAGTGTGGGAAATGCTTCAGAGAGACGGGGATTTTGAAGAGGCATCTAAGGACTCACACAGGAGAGAGGCCCTACAAATGTTCCCAGTGTGGAAAATGTTTCAGCCTGGCAGGAATCCTGAAGAGACATCAAAGAACCCACACTGGTGAAAGACCTTACAAATGTTCTCAGTGTGGGAAGGGTTTCAATCGGTTGGGAACGTTGAAGAAACACCAGCGAATTCACACAGGAGAGAAGCCGTACACATGTTCCCACTGCCAGAAGTGCTTCAACGAGAGAGGAAATTTGAAGAGGCACCAGAGAATCCATGCCAGAGAGAGCCTTAATATCATACAAGGATTCATACTCGAAAATGACCATATAAACGTTATGAAAGTGGGGAAAGCTTCTACAGAGCAAAAATTTTGAGCGCACTTGTGGGGCACCTAAGTGATGTTCTCAGAAAGCAAATGTCTAGGAGAGGAGTTGGAGAACCCCTAAAGATCTCCACTGCCTTATAATTATAAGGAAAACTCTCGGCCATACTCACGATGGCTTGTTCCTTTCCATTCCAGAGTGTTAGGTAGACGAACAAACGTAAGGAAATAGATTCCAGATAAATGCTAGGAAACTTCAAACCATCTGTTCTGTCCCCACGGGTATGCCCCCCAAAATAAGATGCACAGGCAGGAATTGGGAACAATACTCTTTTACTTCCAATAAAGTCTTAGCAAGAGTTGAATCGTTTCAAAAGAATATCAGGTAATTAATGAGTTATTTACAAAGTCTTCTCAGTAGATGGCTAGAGTCCCAGAAAGCAGTCAATTAGCGTTATCTCAACTCACGTAGGTTTGGTGGAAATCCAAATCTCATTAACACAGGAAAAATGTTCACTTTTTATAATCCGAGCCGCAGACACAAGAGCAAAACGCTGGAACCACAGAACGGGGTTGTTCTCTGCAACGAAGTCCCTCGTGACAGACCCTTAAATACCCTCAGGGCAAGGTCAAGCCCTGCAGTACTATTCACGAGGAAGCCTCCTCCTGATTAGCCACTCATGTCTCTTTAAGAACCTGCGTGCTCTGGCATCAAGAAGAGGCTCCTCCTCTTCTCCTGTGTCACTAATCTCAGGAGATGCATCAGGCTCTAATTGTTCGCCAGCCTCTGACCCCACGTCTTCTTCACTCTCCGTCTCTGGTGCCAGGAACACCGGTCTTCTGTACTGCATCCTCACTACCTCCGAATCCTTGGGATTGGCTGCTAATTGCACTGGACTCGACCTGGCCACAACACCATCAAGAGTAAGAAAGCTTGCAAGGTTGGACCAATTATGCTGGACACCCTTTCAGCGAATGCGTTCAAACAGGATCTGGAAAGACATTTCTCATGGCTGTTTTGATAAGGATTCCTGTGGATAAGTGGGTTTAGATTAGATCATTTAAATTCTGAACACCTCTTCCTGACCCTTTCTTCTGTGTTAAGTGTCTACAGAAATTGTCAATCATCCAGGTCATGGTTGTCCCAAAGGTGGTTTTCCAAAAGGCAAAAAGACTTTGTTTTGTGTGGGTTTTTTTTTAATGAAAACATTTCACTTTTGATCCAAGAAATTCTTCAGTTCTGAAAAAGCTTCTTGGATGAGAATCCATTTTTTTAAAAATCCAATTAAAAAGGGGAAAAAAAAGAGCCGAGGTGGCGCAGCAGTTAGAGTGCAGTACTGCAGGCTACTTTAGCTGACTGTGATCAGCAGTTCAGCTGTTCAAATCTCACCGGCTCATGGTTAACTCAGCCTTCCATCCTTCCGAGATAGGTAAAATGAGGACCCAGATTGTTGGGGGCAATGTAAATTGCTTAATGGTGTAAACCGCTTAGAGAGTGCTTGCACTGTGAGGCAGTATATAAGTCTCACTAATAAATAAATAAGTAAGTAAGTAAGTAAGTAAGTAAGTAAGTAAGTAAGTAAGTAAGTAAGTAAGTAAGTAAGTAAGTAAATAAATAAATAAATAAATAAATAAATAAATAAATAAATAAATAAATAAATAAATAAAACCTTGTTGCCTTTTGAAAAAGCACTTTTGGGGACGTTCTGTATTAAAAGTTCTCCGTGAGGTAAAATCTTCCACCTGATAGCAATTCTTGAAGAGGCATCAGAGACAACCTTAAGAGAGAGGATACAAGTGTTCTCAGCCTGAGTACATCCATATGGCACAGGTGCAAAAAATTTCTGTGAGGGAATCTATAGTAGCTCATACATTAATGAAAATAAAAGTTTAAGGGAGAATGCTAATTAGAGAATCCATATAGGAATTATATGGATATAATATAGCAGCTGCCAAAAAAGCCAACACAGTTCTAGGCTGCATTAACAGAGGGATAGAATCAAGATCACGCGAAGTGTTAATACCACTTTATAATGCCTTGGTAAGGCCACACTTTGAATACTGCATACAGTTTTGGTCGCCACGATGTAAAAAGGATGTTGAGACTCTAGAAAGAGTGCAGAGAAGAACAACAAAAATGATTAGGGGACTGGAGGCTAAAACATGAAGAACGGTTGCAGGAACTGGGTATGTCTAGTTTAATGAAAAGAAGGACCAGGGGTGACATGATAGCAGTGTTCCAATATCTCAGGGGTCGCCACAAAGAAGAGGGAGTCAAACTTTTCTCTAAGGCACCTGGGGGTAGAACAAGAAGCAATGGGTGGAAACTAATCAAGGAGAGAAGCAACTTAGAACTAAGGAGAAATTTCCTGACAGTTAGAACAATTAATCAGTGGAACAGCTTACCTCCAGAAGTTGTGAATGCTCCAACACTAGACATTTTTAAGAAGATGTTGGATAACCATCTGTCTGAAGTAGTGTAGGGTTTCCTGCGTAAGCAGGGGGGTTGGACTAGAAGACCTCCAAGGTCCCTTCCAACTCTGTTATTATTATTATTATTATTATTATTATTATTATTATTATTATTATTATTATTATTATTATTATTATTATTATTATTATTATTATTATTATTATTATTATTATTATTATTATTATTATTATTAACATAGCACAACCGAGGGCCATAGGATTTGGGAATGATGGAATGGAAAGGAATGTTCAGTGAAAAGTGTACTGTGATATCAAGAGAGAGAGAAATAAGAATGAAATGTAGCAATGTAGCAACACTGTTTTGATAGGAGCTACAGAGAAGTCGTCTGTTTTCTGATTTTTCCAAATGAAATTTTTAAAAAGTTTTGTTCCTCCCAGCAATTGCCTCTTTTGCTAGAGTTATAAAACATTTCATGCCGTCCGTCAAAACCTCTAAAATCTATGACGTGAGAAAGGATGCATGAGACGGGGTGGGTTTTGCCATCTTGTATTTCATTTCTCCTATGTTCACACTATGTTCAAAGGGATACGCTGGCTCAGTGGCTAAGACACTGAGCTTGTCGATCAGAAAGGTCGGCGGTTCGAATCCCTAGCGCCACGCAACGGACTGAGCTCCCGTTACTTGTCCCAGCTTCTGCCAACCTAGCAGTTCGAAAGCATGTAAAAAAATGCAAGTAGAAAAATAGGGATCCCCTTTGGTGGGAAGGTAACAGCGTTCCGTGCGCCTTTGGCATTTAGTCATGCCGGCCACATGACCACGGAGACGTCTTCGGACAGCGCTGGCTCTTTGGCTTTGAAACGGAGTTGAGCACCTCCCCCTAGAGTCGGCAACGACTAGCACATATGTGCAAGGGGAACCTTTACCTTTACCTTTAATGTTCACACTGAGCCATTTTTGTGTCTGTTCTCTTTTGACAAAAACTCCGGTGACTTCTTGCTATTCCTTATTATTTATTCACCATAATGTTTTTGAAAGCCAAAGGGAATATTCAGCTAACAAATAATAAGTAATTTGCAGCAAGCAACATGGCCTCTCGTGACACGTAGCAGACTCTTAATCAGACTTTTCAAAGCTTTTGCCTCCCTAGAATCCTGTAGAGCAGGGGCCCCCAAACTTTTGGGCATCAGGGACCGATTCCGTGGAGAGAGATTTTTCCACAGATTGGAGGGGGCGTGGTTTTGCATGCTGCCTGCATCTCGTGGATGGGGTTTCACTTGTTTGTGTGGCCCAGTTGCTGGCATGCTGGGGCCCGGTGCCAGTCCACAGACCAGGGGTTGGGGACCCCTGCTGAATAGGACTTGCCGTTCTCCAACAGGGGTGGTATTCACTTACCTTCCCTACTGGTTCGTATGTGCACCGCATCAAAAACGTGACTGATTACGTCTGGGCGGGTGTGTGGGGCCTCCTGCAGTCAGCGCTACCGGTTCGCCCGATCCGGATAGAACCGGCTAAATACCACCACTGGTCTTCAACCTTTCCGACTTTGCAGACTGGCGGTGGGGGAGAAGGAATGTTTCCACACGAGCAACGGATGAGCCCGCACATACCGCTGTATTTGTGAGAGAGGCGGACATGCGTACCTGCTGCTCCTACAGATGGAGCTGCGCATGTGCGCTTAACTCGCCCGCTGCGTGCGCCGGTGGAGCTGCTCACGTGTACTCGTCCACCACTTCCACAGCCCGGTTCTGAATGGTGTACGTCCCGGTAGTGGCCTAGACAGCCTCTGGCATAAAAAATTACAGGTAGTCTTCGACTTACAACAGTTCATTTAGTGATCGTTCAAAGTCACAACAGCCCTGAAAAAAGTGACTTGTGCCAGTTTTTCACAGTTAACAACCGTTGTAGCATCCCCATGGTCACATGATCAAAATTTAGAGGCCTGGTGACTGATTCATACTTAGGACCATTGCAGTCTCCCGGGGTCGCGTGATTCCCCTTTTGCGACGTTCTGAAAAGCAAAATCAATGTGGAAACCGTGTTCCTAACTTTAAGAAATGCAGCAATTCACAACAACTGTGGCAGGAAAGGTCGTAAACAGGGGTGGGTTCCTCCCGGTTCGGACTGGATCGCCTGAACCGGTAGCGACCCGCTGGTGACGTCACTGTCGGTGCCGGTCTGTGCACGCCGCCATCTTTTTTTGTTTTGTTTTGTTCTTTTGCGAATTTTTCCCCTTCCGCTGCTTGGAAAAGGGCCCTCCTGCCTGCCCGTCAGTTAATACTGACCTTTATTTCTTCGCCCGAAGCACAGCTGATGAGCTCCTCAGCTGTGTTTTGGGCTGATTCCTGCAAGTGCGGAGCATGTGCGGAAGCCAAATTGCACGAGGGGATGCGCGCGCGAAACGTTGCGATGCGAACCGGTGGCGAAAGTAAGTGGAACCTACCCCCGGTCAAAAAACGAGGGCAAAACTCACTTAACAAATTTCTCGCTTGACAACAAAAATTTTGGGTTCAATTGTGATCGAAAGCCGTGGACTGCCAATATGTTTTTCTAGAATTGTTGAACTGGAGCACAGTGTTCATGAAGAGACGGTGTTGGTTTAATAACTTCATTGTCGCGACTGAATACAGCTAGTCCTCAAGTTACAACCGAAATCGAGCCTGGCAGTTACAGTTGTCAAGTCATGATGGTCGTAAAGCAGAACCTGAATTTATTTATTTATTTATTGTGTTCAATTTGTATGCTGCCCAACTCCCCATGCGGCCGTCATTAAGCAAACCCATTGTTTGCTATGAGCTGGTTTCTGCCAGACGTGGAAGTAAATGCCAGTTTTCAGCAAACCTTTATTCATTGCAGTCCGCCTGATCACAGGGCATGGCAAACTGGCAATGGTGGGGCAGTTGCCAGGCACACAGGGTGGTCATGTGACCCCCCAGGGCGGCTGACATAGGATTTAAAACCTGCTGGTGAGTAGCTTTTGGGGGAGTCCATAACTTTTTGACTGGAAAGGACTACCTGTAATTCTTTAAAATGATCTGTACAGCTGCAGCAACCTCTAGCTGGGATCAGTGATGCTTTTTGTGTGCTACTTGGTGACTGGCCAGGTAAAAATCAAATGTAATTTCTGCTCACTGGTTGCAGAATTCAATTTTTGCATGGTGCACAAGTGAATCAAGATAGAATATGCGGACATGAGCACTTTGTGTTCCTGTTAGAACAGGGGTCCCCAAACTTGGCATCTTTAAGACTTGTGGACTTCAACTCCCAGAATTCTCCAGCCAGCATAGCTGGCTGAAGAATTCTGGGAGTTGAAGTCCACAAGTCTTAAAGTTGCCAAGTTTGAAGACCTCTGTGTTAGAACGTGTTCTCTTTTGTGTATCCAATATGTCTTGAACTTTTGGAATGAAGGTGACCACGTTCCCTGCACCCGTTGACTTTGGTGTCTAGAATTGATTCTAATTAGAATTGCTGACTGAATCTTCTCTATTGAAAGTGTCCAAACATTTGTCTTGGATAAGGTGACCAGACGTCCCGCTTTTGGCGGGACAGACACACTTTTCAAGCGTGTGTCCCGCGTCCCGCATTCTTTTCAAAAAGTCCCGCTTTTTTGAAAAGAATGCGGAAACAGCGGGACGTCTGGTCACCTTAATAAGGGGAAGCAAAAGAGAGGTCGGGTAAGTCGGGCGGAATTTCAGAGAGCCGTCTGCCTGCTGGGGAGAGGGGGAAGGGGGGCTGCTCCTCCTCTCCTTCCCCCGCCCCATCCCTAGCCCCGCCCTCAGAGGCGCCGCTGCTGTTGGGATGCGGGGGGAGGGATGAGGAGCCGGCGGCGCAAACAGCCCTTCCTCGTCCCCCTCCCCTTCCTTCCCCCCGTCACCTCGCTGCCGCCGTTGCCCTGGGGCCGGGCGGGCGACCGGGAGACCGTGGCGCTTGGATGCCTGCAGCTCATGACAGGTAAGCTGCCGGCTGCCTCCTTTCCCCGTCTCCCGCCTCCCGTTCGTTGCTTGCCAGCCCGGCTGAAGGGGAGGCGGGAGGCGAGGAAAGGCCTCCCGAAGGGGAGGCGGGCTCCCGAAGGGCTGCCGGCTCCCGAAGGGGAGGCGGGAGGCCTTTCCTAGCCTCCCGCCTCCCCTTCGGGAGCAGGCAGCCCTTCGGGAGCCCGCCTCCCCTTCGGGAGGCCTTTCCTCGCCTCCCGCCTCCCCTTCAGCCGGGCTGGCAAGCAACGAACGGGAGGCGGAGACGGGGAAAGGAGGCAGCCGGCAGCTTACCTGTCACAAGCTGCAGGCATCCAAGCGCCCTCCCGCCTCCCCCCCCACCTGGACGCCGACATTTGCTGTTTTGCCCTCTGCGCATGCGCAGCGTTCTGCGCATGCGCAGAGGGCAAAACAAATGGCGGCGCCCAGGCGGGCCCGCCCCCCCCCCCGTCCCGCCTTTAAAAAAAAAATCTGGTCACTTTAGTCTTGGAGTCTTAGTGGACAACCAACTAAATATGAGCTAGTAGTGTGCGGAGGCAGCCAAAAAAGTCAATGCAATCCTAAATTGCATTAACAGAGGGATACAATCAAGATCAAGTGAGGTACTAATACCACTCTGTTATGCCTTAGTAAGACCACACCTGGAGTATTGCATCCAGTTTTGGTCACCACACTATAAAAAAGACATTGAAGCTCTAGAGCAGTGGTTCCCAACCTGTGGTACGTGTACCACTAGTGGTACGTGAGGGCCTTCCAGGTGGTACGCGAACACTTTCGGGGTCATGAACGATTTTTAGTTAGTTATTTTTTACTTCACAAAAATGTTTACTGCCTAACACAAGATAATCTGGCAACGATTTGCAACTGTTGCCACACGCCACCCACCTGGTCCCAGCGGCGCGGGGCCAAAAAAGGAACGGTACAATTATGGAAATAAAGTGATATCTGATCGAATTTAGTTTCTCTGGAACCAGGTGGTACGCGGCGACTGTACGGGACCTCCAAGTGGTACTCGATCACAAAAAGGTTGGGAACCACTGTTCTAGAGAAAGTGCAGAGGAGAGCAACCAGGATGATCAGGGGACTGGAAAGTAAAACATATGAAGAGCGGTTGCAGGAACTGGGCATGGCTAGTCTAGTGAAGAGAAGGACCAGGGGAGACATGATAGCAGTCTTCCAATATTTGAGGGGCTGCCACAGAGAGGAGGGGGTCAAGCTATTTTCCAAAGCACCCGAAGGCCAGACAAGAAATAATGGACGGAAACTGAACAAGGAGAGATTCAACCTGGAAATAAGGATAAATTTTCTGACAGAACAATCAACACATGGAACAGCTTCACCTTCAGAAGTTGTGGGAGCTTCTTGAGCGGAGGCTTTTAAGAAGACACTGGACTGCCATTTGTCAGAAATGGTGTAGGGTCTCCTGCTAGGGCAGGGGACTAGACCTACAAGATCCCTTCCAACTCTGTTAAACCTCTGCCCATATTCCCTAATAGCCCTTATATCTCTAGTGTTTCTTACCTTCGGCAACTTAAAGATATGTTGACTCCAACTCCCAGAATTCCTCAGCCAGCTGGGAGCTGAAGTCCACATCTTAAAAGTGGCAGACCTCAAGAATACAGAAGTTCTACCTGGATTATCATAATACTTAAAATTTGCTGCAGCCTATGCCACCTTGTGCTGAGTATAAGGCCGCTGTGTAAACGTTATTGTCCTTTTTAAGCTGTTCTTGATCTTTATCAAAGTAGTTGCAGCTGCTGTCCTCTTGGCAAGATGGTTTGTATGGTGTGGAGGGATTAAATCAAATGACAGAATTGCTACTCAGGGGAAGAGATTTATTTACAAGACAATAAATGAATTTATTTACAATGAGCTAATTCTACTTTTTATTCTATAACAAAAACTCTGTGGAGAACACTCCGGTCGCAATTTAAGGTGTTGGTTTTGACCTTTAAAGCCCTACATGGCTCAGGACCAGGTTACCTCTGGGACCGCATCCTACCACATACCTCCCTACGACCAGTGAGGTCCCACAGAGTTGGCCTCCTCCAGGTCCCATCAGCCAAACAATGTTGGCTGGCGGGTCCTAGGGGGAGAGCCTTCTCTGTGGGAGCCCCATCTCTCTGGAACCAACTCCCACCAGAGATCCGGACTATCCCCACTCTACTGGCCTTCCGTAAAGCCGTGAAAACATGGCTCTTCCGGCAGGCGGGGTGAAGAAGAGCGGATTCCCCCAAGTATGAATTGGTTTTTAAATGGAATGAAATGTTTTAAAATTATTATATTGTATCGTTCTTATTTCTGTTGTACGCCGCCCTGAGTCCTACGGGATTGGGCGGCCTATAAGAACTTTTAATTAAATTAAATTAAATTAAATACCAACATTGCCTTTGGTAAATTGGTAGTATCCCCTCAATTTTTTGTTTGTCATTGGGCTGTTTTTATTGCTGGGTTCACAGAGCATATTGAGGGGTGGGGAGGAACTATGGCAAGTTTACGACCTATGGACTTCAACTCCCAGAATTCCTGAGTCAGATGGCTGATGAGGAGCATGGCTAGCTTAGGAATTCTGGGAGTTGAAGTCCATAGGTCATAAAAGTTGCCATAGTTATCCACCCCTCAGCCAAGTAAGTCAAACACGCAGTGATTAACTATATTTGCAAAGCATGCTAAAATGGATTACTGTAAATGTTGGTTAGATTTTTTTTGATACAGTTTAGGGGAGACATGATAGCAGTGTTCTAATATTTGAGGGGCTGCCACAGAGAGGAAGGAGTCAAGCTATTTTCCAGGGCACCCGAAGGCCAGACAAGAAATAATGGATGGAAACTGAACAAGGAGAGATTCAACCTAGAAATAAGGAGAAATTTTCTGACAGAACAATCAACCAATGGAGCAATCAACCTTCGGAAGTTGTGGGAGCTTCATCAATGGAAGCTTTCAAGAAGAGATTGGACTGTCATTTGTCAGAAATCGTGTAGGGTCTCCTGCTTGGGGGTGGGGTGGGGGGGTGGACTAGAATATGACCTACAAGGTCCCTTCCAACTCTGTTAATCTGTCTGCTGTCTAATTTACGATTGTCCTGCGGTCAAACCCAGGAAATTGACAACCAAGTGGAGCATCCTGGGTAAACTAAATTTGGGGTTATTTCTGTCCCTTTTACCGATTCCTCCTTCCATTACAAACATCTTCAAGACAAGATCTACTTGCCTAATTGCTGCCTGTCCAAACATTTTCACTGCCTATTTTATATGGGATTCCCCATCTGTTTCTAACATGATACAAGTGCCTTTTTTTTCTGGCGAAGCGTGTCATCAGCCCATTAGAAATGGATGTAGGCAAATCAGAAGAAACATCTGAGTTGACCAAGAGAGGGATGCCATTTTATTTGTCTTCGGGTCACGTCCCAGCCAACAGTTTTTTTGAAGATGCATCAGGTTGTGTGACAGGCAATTTCACCAGGTCCTCACACTGCTTCACACCTGCTCAGAAAATCTCTGATGATGGTTCTTCTCCCTTTCTGAATATTACTCAGGAAAGGGTCAGAAGTCTAAAGGTCTCCTCTGCACAGCCAGGCAAAAAGCATAACACTCAACAAAAGGAGAAAGCAAAACAAACTATATATATAAAAGCCAAATACCACTCACTCATCACAAAATCTCCAGAACAGTAAAGCCTACAAACTTGAAACCTGGCACGTATGTTTCTCTTGGCTTCTAGGTGCTCGCTAAGAAAGGATTTTTCAAAATGACCATCAGATCATTAGTATTTCTTATACAGTATTATATTAACACACTCTGATGCTAAGGAGTTAGATGTTCTACTCCCCCTCCCCACCTGAAAAGAACTCTGTCCCAACTGCCAGTTGCCTTATATTAACACGCTCTGATGCTAAGGAGTTACACATTTTACATAAATTTCAGACAAGTAGCTGTACAGTCTCTTCTTAAAAACTTCCAGTGATGAAGCACCCACAACTTCTGGTGGCAAGCTGTTCCACTGGTTAATTGTCCTCACTGTTGGGAAGTTTCTCCTTAATCTCTTCTTGATTACTTTCCATCCATTATTTCTTGTCCTGCAAGCACTTAATATGTCTGCAAGCTGAATCATGACAACTTGATTTTTCTTTTGCAGTTTGAAACGTTTTGATCCTGCCCGCTGAGTCTCTCCTCCAACCCTATAAATGGGGGTTTCCTTTGGGGCGCTTTTCAATTTCTTTGCAGAGACCAGAAAACCTGGAACAGCTTGCCTTCAGAAGTTGTGGATGCTCCAACCCTGGACGTTTTTAAGAAGAGATTAGATAACCATTTGCCTGAAATGGTATAGGCCAGGGTTTCCTGCCTAAAAAGGGGGTTGGACTAGAAGACCTCCAAGGTCCCTTCCAACTCTGTTATTCTATATTTTATATTCTATTCTGTATTCATCACTGGAGGTTTTTAAGAAGAGACTGGACAGTCACTTGTCTGAAAAGGTGCAGGGTCTCCTGCTTGAGCAGGGGGCTGGACTAGAAGACCTCCAAGGTCCCTTCCAGCTCTATTCTGATTAAGTGTTCCGGGGTTCACCTTTCGTCTGGGGAAGCCATGCACCTTCACGCCCTTTAGCTCACTCACTCATAAGGTAAAAGCCAACTTGGATGGTGCGGCATCTGACTGCACAACCACGCAATCAACGAAAAAACAATTACTGCCAACCTGCCTTCCATTGAGGACCTGTATACTGCACAGTCAAAAAGAGGGCTGTGAAAATATTTACTGACCCCCTCACATCCTGGACATAAATTATTTCAACTCCTACTCTCAAAACGTCGCTATGGAGCACTGCACACCAAGACAACTAGACACAAGAACAGTTTTTTCCCCGAACGCCATCACTCTGCTAAAGAAATAATTCCCTCACCACTGTCAAACTATTCACTAAGGCTGCATTACTATTACTATCAGTCTTTTCATCATTCCTATCACCCATCTCCTCCCACTTATGACTGTATGACTGTAACTTGCTGCTTGTATCCTTACGATTTATATCAATATTGTTTCCTGATTGCTTATTTGTACCCTATGACAATCCTTAAGTGTTGTACCTCATGATTCTTGACAAATTTAAGAAGATATTGGATAACCATCTGTCTGAAGTAGTGTAGGGTTTCCTGCGTAAGCAGGGGGTTGGACTAGAAGACCTCCAAGGTCCCTTCCAACTCTGTTGTTGTTGTTGTTGTTGTTGTTGTTGTTGTTGTTGTTATTATTATTATTATTATTATTATTATTATTATTATTATTATTATTATTATATAAATGTATCTTTTCTTTTTTGTACACTGAGAGCATATGCATCAAAGACAAATCCCTTGTGTGTCCAATCACACTTGGCCAATAAAGAATTCTATTCTATTCTATTCTATTCTATTCTATTCTATTCTATTCTATTCTATTCTATTCTATTCTAAAAGCAACGCGAAGCCCACCCAGCACGGCGCTTCGTTCCTCGTTTTGTTTTGTTTCGGGGTTATCAGGAAGGCGGGATCCGAGAGGGGGCGCCCGCGGACGCTCTTCCCGCCGGTTGAGCGGCGGAGCGCCCAGCAAAGGCGGGGAGGGAGGGAGCGAAGCGGCTGCCCGGTTCAGAGGATCCGGGGAAACAGTCCGGGGGTGTCGCGTGTCCATCCGAACAGGGGCGACGCGAAGACGCTCGTCTGCTTGCGGTAGGGCCCTGCTCCGACCTCCGCGGTTGCTGCGGCTGCAGCAGGGCCGCCTTCCCTCTTGCCATTCTGCATGGGGGAGGGGGGGGAGTAACCGCGGGCGCAGCGTTGCAAGGGGAGGCCTCCCCCCCTTCTCCGTTTTGGGGAGCCCGCATGCCCTCCCTCCAGCCCCCGTTCGTCCCGTCTCTCTCTAAGCAAGGGGGGGGGTCTGGGCTACGGGCATCGCATTCCTTGCATTGCACTGCATTCCTTGCGTTGCAATGCATTCCTTGCATTTTCAGTGGAGCATGCAGCTCGGGGGTCTCGGCGTGGGGGGAGGCATGTGGGGACCTCCACCCTCCTCGCTGTCCCGGGCTGGTCCATCGCTGCGGAGCTTTTGCCGGTGATTCCCCTCCCCCCCCCCCCCGCTGGAAGAAAAAACCCCTCTTTCCTCCTTGACTTTTCAGGGAGAGAAAGGTGCCCGTCCCGGAGTGGGCCATAAAAGGGAAAAGGTTAAGCACGAACCGCACCAACCATGATTTCGCTTGTTCTTATCACGGAGCGGGGCGATGACAAACTCTTAAAAGTGGTGAGGGGTTTTGTGTTTAAAAAAGGGTTTTGTCTTTCCTACCTGGATGGGAGGAAAATCCGTTTTTATTCAGATGGGAAATGGGAGGAGATGCTGCAGCTGTTCCTCTGGGGGGGGGTTAGATTATTGGATTTAATTTGGATCCCTCCCCCTTCTAGTTCCTTATTATAGTTTTAAATTCGATTTCTTTGTGTTTTTAATCTTAAATGATGGGTTTGGGGAATGGGACGCTGCTCAGGGTCAGTCGTTTGCTGCAGCCTGCAAACCCAATACATTTGATTGATTGATTGATTGATTAGTTGATTGATTGAGTGAGTGATTGATTGATTGATTGATTGATTGATTGATTGATTGAAATGTATTAGCCGCCCAACGCCACTGGACTTTGGTGGCATACAAAACCAGAGGGGAAAAAAAACACAGCTAAAATATTCAACTGAACAGCCCAGACTAAAATAATCTTAAGAGCAAAATCAACAAAATAAAATAGGTCAAGGGTGAGGATTTGGTCTCCGAGCTTGTGGGTTGGTTTCTGAATGTTTTTTTTTATTCAAAAAGTTTTATTAGTACAAAGTACAAGCATTTTTATCAATTTTCTCCCCCCTACCCACAACCCACTCCCTTCCCTCCCCCCCCCCACTTCCCAGAAAAAGTACAGGGCATAGTATTCAATAACATAAATTTAAATTAGATTAAAATAACTTCTTAGATCCCTCATTTTTTTGGCATCATTAACTCCGAATTAAAACTATTCAAAACGTTAAAAATTAAAAAACAAGTGAAAAACAAAAATAAGTAAAATAAAAAAGAAACAAAGATGAACCTCATACACTAAACTTAGTCATAAACTCAAACAATATTAATAACATAATTTTACAATATACCAAAATATTAACTTCCCAATATTTAATATATATATATTAATAATGATAAAAAAAATAAAAAAATAATAAAAAAATAAAACTAGAAGTTAAAAATTAAAAGCTAACCCCTTGTATTTCAACACCCTTAAACTTAAAATCCACCATCTTATTAATAACATAATCTTATATATATAACATTTCCTCTAAACCTCAAACCATAAAATACACCTTAATAACAATATTCCTATACCTTAAGGTATCAACTTCAAAATATATATTATCTACTATACTAAAAATACTAACCAAAATATATAATAATAATAATAAAAAGAATAAAAACCGACTCTTTATACCTCTAAAATTTTAAACTTAATCCCTATATCCTCAAAATAATGATACCAAAATATTACACTATATCCAGTTTATAACTTCAAAATATTTGATATGAAAATACCATCGATAAACAATATTAATATTTCAAATCCTCAAATTAATGATAACAAAATAATGCACTATATCAAATTTATAACTCCAGAATATATAATATATATCTAAAAAACAATCTAGGGATAAAATATAATACCATTAATAGACAATATTAATACAACATATGAAAAAAAAAAGAAAAAATGTTTACAATCTTGTTCATCTTTCCAACCATCCTATAAGTTTCAACACCATCTGTCCTTTGGCCATTTCAAATCTGTCGCTTCAGCTGTCATCTGATCCCATTCCTCCGTCTCCTTTTCCACATCATAAACATCTGTCTGGCTCTGCCACTCTTTTGGAATCTTCGGAATTATTTCCTCTTGATCACGTATATCCGGATTTCCCTTCTCCTCCTCCCTTATTTCCATGCCTTTTTCTACTGGAATTTTAGAAATATCCGCCTTTAAAACATTGATGTAGAATTCTGTAGCTTTCTTTATTGTATTTAGTCCATATCTTTTTCCCAAGAATTTTACGGTTACTCCTGTTGGTACATTCCATTTGTATTGTAAATTTTGTATTTTTAATTCCTGGACCAGAAAAGAATATTCTCTTCTATCTTTAAGCATCTTGGCAGGAATTTCTTTCCATATCTTTATTTCTTGACCATTTGCCTGAAGATTATTATTAAAAGGTTTCTGAATGTTTTGATACCAGGCTAGGTAACATCTTCAGCGGAGTTTAGGGGATGCCAGTGTTAGTGTTCTTCTGTTTATTAACACTGACACTGATATTCCCTAAACTCCGCTGAAGATGTTACCTCGCCTGGTTAACGAAAATTTCAGAAACAAACCCACAAGCTTGGAGAACAAACCTTCACCCTCATCCTACACCTGAGCTACAAATATTCACCACTATGTGCCGGTCCACAGACCGGGGCAGGGGGTGGGGGTTGGGGACCCCTGCTCTAACGGAATGTGTGCTTTAGGATGGTTTTAAATCAGCCCTTCTGTTGACTGACAAGCCTGGTTTCCCAGACTTCAATAATTTCCCTGGCTATCTTTGTACCTGCTCGGCCAACACTCTTAATAACTGCAAAATTGAATGTATGTCCTTGTTCATTGCAATGAGTTTGGGTCTCCTCGTCTGTGTTTATTGTTTATGTTTATTATTTATGCTTGTGTTCTTCCTATTTAGTGGTTAACTTCCTCCCCTGTCTGTCCTACATAGTCACAGGCAATCCATGCAGGGGATCTGGTAGATTACATTAGAAGCAGGGGCGGGTTGCTCCTACCTCGCTACTGGTGCGCTGTGCGTGCATCAGCATGTTGCGCTCGCTACGCGCCCCCCCCTCACCACACACATGCCCCCTTGTGTGATTTTGCTTCCGCGCATGCGCGGAAGCAAAATCTCGCACGTGCGCACGTCCCCTCGTGAGATTTTGGCAAGATTTTGCTTTTGCGCATGCGCGGAAGCAGGGCCTACACCATTTCAGACAAATGGTTATCCAACATCTTCTTTAAAACTTCCAGTGTCGGAGCATTCACAACTTCTGGAGGCAAGCCGCTCCACCGATTAATTGTTCTAACTGTCAGGAAATTTCTCCTTAGTTCTAAGTTGCTTCTCCTTGATTAGTTTCCACCCATTGCTTCTTGTTCTTTACTTTTTGGGACATGTTACTTGGGGGCTTGACAGCATGATTTGTCCTCCTATGGTAACCTCTGGTCCTGGTGACCAACCCAGATTGGATCCTGCAATAAACTAACCCCAGACCTAGGACCATACCCTGGTTTTTAAAGCTTTCCAGATGATGCTGTTAGAGAGAATGAATAAAATCCAGAGATAAATAAAACAGATAAACAGAAGCCAGAAATTCATATTTGATTGAATGTACCTCTTACAGTGTATTCTATCCCCTTTCTGCCCCAAGAATTCTTTAGATTATTTCAGTGAATATTCTATCCACAGCTGATTTACAGGTGTGATATTAGCTTCTTGGTGAAATCTGGTTTGGTATTTTTTTAACCAAGGAAAGAGGGCTTTCTAAAGATAGTTTTCGACTTACGACCGTAATGGAACCTGCTCAACACAGTCCTAAACTGTGGCAGTCATAACATGGGTTAGTTGCATAACCAACCTGATTTTATGATCTTTTTTGTCACATGGTGAATATTGCCAGTTGTATGTCTATGCAGGGTGATGCACCCCTATCCTAATATTATGGTACATTCCAATACAAGCAGGACACGTGATGTGATCTTATGCGCATGTGTGCATTCCTGATTCTCCATTATTCTCTTGTGGTTTGGCTCTGACCGGAACGGTCGCATTTAATTAGCAAGAATGTAACTATTCAGAATTTATTGTTTTTGTACCGAAATAAATATTTTCTATTAGACTTTTAATCTCGGTTTCATTTCTAACTGTCTGGATTCCAAGAGAAGATCCACATCGCCTCTGTGAGATTTATTCTCACCTTAACATTTTTTGCAGTGGTTATTAAACGAGCCTGGCAGTTTTGACCGCCTTGGTCATTAAGCAAACACCATGGTCATTAAGTGGCTCAGTAGTTTGGTATAGGTGCAGTTTTTAGCAAAACTGTCTTAAAACACAGTCAGGACTACAGGACATGGCAAATACCAATAAATGGAGCCGTGTTGCTTAGATTGTTCATGTGAATGTCAGAATTTTGAATCTCGGTTGTAAGTGACTTCGAACGGTCCCTAAGTGAGTGGTCATAAGTCAACCACTACCTGTACAGGAAATACAACCTGGTTTTTATTTAAATACTTTTTTCTATGATTAGTTGGGCCTCTAAAATGCGGCATAGTGTTAAAATGATAACCAAATGATCCACTTTGAATATGCTCTGCCTTTAGATTTGAGAAGGCTGACAGCAGATAACTCGGCAATGGAGAAACAAGTCTTAAATCCAGAAGACGAACCGGAAGCAACTGGAAAACTCCCCTCTGCAATCCAGCCTCAGTTTATGTCTGAACAAGCAGGATGGGGCGCATTTGAGAGGAACGAGAGGGCCCCGTTCGTTGGGATGGAGGAGCGCTGGGAATCGCAGTGGCAGCAGTTCCTCAAGACGCTGCAACCGGTTCACCCAGGAGAGGACAAGTCCAAGATGTCGGAGGCTTCTCCCTGGGAAGACCCCAAGGTCTTCCTGGCCTCCTTCGAGGAGGTGGCCCAAGCCTGCCGGTGGCCCAGAGAACAGTGGGCGGCTTGTCTCCTGCCGGCCTTGAGCGGAGAAGCCGAAGAGGCCTTTCAGAAGCTGGAAATCGGAGAACGGGACAACTATGGGAAGGTGAAGGCCGCCATCTTGAAAGGGGAAGCCACGAAAATGGAGGCCCGGCGTCAGCGCTTCAGGCAGTTCTGCTGCCAGGAGGTGGAAGACCCACGAAGGGTTCAAAGCCAACTTCAGGAACTTTGCTGCCAATGGCTGAAGCCGCAGAGACGCTCCAAAGAGCAGATCCTGGAGTTGCTGATCCTGGAGCAATTTCTGGCCAGCCTGCCTCCGAAGCTCCAGAACTGGGTTCAAGTGAGGAGACCTGAGACGTGTTCCCAAGCGGTGGTCCTGGTAGAGGACTTCCTGAGGAACCAACAAGACGCCAAATCAGGGTCGTATCAGGTATGTTTGACATTGTACAGGTAGTCCTCTACCCTAATAGAGCCCAAAATTTCTTGTCGCTAAGTGAGATGGTTGTTAAGCAAGTTTTAATAGCCTTGTTAAGGGAATCACTGCGGTTAAGTTCGTAACATGTTTTTAAGTGCAACTGGCTTCCCCATTGACTGTCAGGAGGTCGCAAAAGTGATCACATGACCCAAGGACACGGGGCAACCGTCATAAATATGAATCAGTTGCCAAGAATCCAAATTTTGATCACGTGAGCATGGGGATGCTGTAAGAGTTGTAAGTGTGAAAAATGGTCATAAATCACTTTTTTCAGTATCTTAACTTTGTTGACCAAATGAAGGTTAACATATCATAACTGTTGTGTCCCAGCACGGAAACCCCTCAGAAAGGACTCACACACAACTGTTTGCTAAATAATAAGGGATCTTTACTAATAAAGTTGCTTAGTAAAAATCAGGTTTAAAATCCAGGGGAACAGAGAGAGTTATTGGTGCATAAAGTCCGATATTATCTTGGAGCTCATTTGTGGTCATAAGAGCCATGGTGGCACAGTGGTTAGAAATGCAGTACTGCAGGCCACTTCTGCTGATTGCCGGCTGCCAGCAATTTGGCAGATCAAATCTCGTGAGGCTCAAGGTTGTCTCGGCCTTCCATCCTTCCGAGGCGGGTAAAATGAGGACCCAGGGGGCAATAGGCTGAACTCTGTAAACCGCTTAGAGAGGGCTGTAAAGCACTGTGAAGCAGTATATAAGTCTAAGGGCTATTGCTATTGCTATAACTTGAGGGCCCCCCGTACTAATCCAAAACGGTGAGGACTGGGTTAACACTGTAGCTTGGTTGACCTTCAACAATCCTTGTGGGACCCCTGAAAGACTTTTGTGTGATGGTGACTTTTGTGTGAAGGAGTCCCGTTGTTGTGAGAAGGAGTGTGTTACTCTTTCAGGGCTCAGTGAATGAAGGACATGTCGATTTCTTATATTCAGAGAAAGAGACCTTGGAGGCTGTGAAGAGAGAAAATGAAGAAGTGGAAATCAGCATGCTGGGTAAGAACACCCTGTATAAAGGCATTGGCAATGCAGTAAAAATTTATAAACGACAGCAGTGAAAATACACTAAATGTTTAACAAAGAGAAGAGTCTTATAGTATTAACATAATACTAACATTCAAATACCAAAATAAGTTGGTATTCAAATTCAAAAATAAGTATTTTTCAAAGTATAAGACCAGTGCGTCTTCTACTCCGAAAAATACGGTAGTTGAATGTTATAAGTATAAGACGCACCTTAGTTTTGGGGGAGGAAAATAGGGGAAAAAATCTACCTACCAGGTATTCATCTGGCTAGCATCCTTAGTCTGTTCAGCTTCAGCACATTATTTTATCCCCTGGTTAGGGCTGAAAAAACCTTTTTCAGAGGGGATAGGAATGAAAACAAGCCTGCAAAGACTTAGGGCTGGTAAAAAAAACTATTTCGAGGGAGTAGGAATAAAAAAATGCTGCAAGCTGGTAAGATCGTTAGCACCTCCTTAGGGCTGGGAAAAAAAGCTTCCTAAAAGCTACATTCGGAGTATAAGACGCACCCAAATATTCAGCCTCTTTTAGGGAGGAAAAAGGTGCGTCTTATACTCCGAAAAATATGATAGTTCACATTCGTGAATGTGAATAAGTAGAAAACCGGGGGGGGGGGGAACCCCTTTGTGATGGACAGAATCTAAAGCAGTTTTTCCTACCTTTGACAGCTCTCAGGTATCTTTCCTACCTTTGACAGCTCTCAGGTATCTACAACTCTCAAAATTTTTATAGAAGGCTGAGGAATTCTTGGAATTGGAGTTCAGGAGTCATACGTCTGGAAGTTGTCTGGTCTAGAAACCTTGATCTAAAAGCAATTAGGCATCAAAAATGTAAAAGTTTGATACAAACAGGTTTCAGGATTAAGGGTTTTCCCATCGCTATAAAAATTATTCTGCAAGGATTCTGTCTTACTCAGTGCTTTAAAAATAACAAATCTTTTATGCTGTTATATTTCTAACCACCAAAGAGGGAAGGGGTAAACCTGAGTTCTTATTATAATGCCTTGATTCTCACCTTCAGGACATGAAATCAAATCCTCGAGCGAATCCAGCCAATTATTTGGGATGGTCCAAACGGCAGTGAGAGAGGTGTGTATGTCACCCTTGTGAAACAGCTTGCTTGGTACCAGATTGGGGCAGTGGTGAAATCCTACCAGTTCGGGCATACCGGTAGCAGCCGCCGCCGGTAGTTTGAACTGAGCCCTGAAAGAGTAACACACTTTGAACCGGTAGCGGTGGCAGCGCGAGACTCCGCCCACCTGCCCGGATGTCGCCATTTTCTTGTTTTTAACCCTCTGGGCATGTGCAAAGCCTTCTGCGCATGTGCAGAGGGTGAAAAAGTGTGCATGACGGTGGCGTGCATACGCAAACTGCGCGCTTCCGAACCGGTAGGGACGGTAAGTAGATTTTACCGCTGGATTGGGGGTAAGATAAAGACGTATTCTTGGCTGATTCTGTTCCCTTTAGATTCGGGTTTTTCAACCATGGCAACTTTAAGATGTGTGGACTTCAACTCCCAGAATTCCCAGTATGCTTGATGAGGAATTCTGGGAGTTGAAGTCCACACAACGTAAAGTCGCCAGGATTGAGAAACATTTAGATTAAGCATTAATTGGTTTGTTTTATTTTTAAGTAGAATTCCAGCTATTGACGTTAGTGTGGATAGTTGAGAAGAGATGTATTTTCAGATTTGTAAGATTGATGACAGCCTTGTCCCATTTTACGACCTTTCTTGCCGCAGTTGTTGAGTGAATCACAGCAATCAATGTTAGTAACATGGTTGTTAAGTGAATCTGGCTCAGCGGTGAAACCTACTTATCTTCCCCACCGGTTCAGAAGCGTGTGCGCCACTGTCGCCTTTTTACCCTCTGCACATGCACAGAAGGCTTTGTGCATGCGCAGAGGGTTAAAAAAAAGAAAATGGCGATGTCCGGATGGGAGGGCGGAGCCTCGTGCTGCCACCGCTACCGATTCTCCGAACCACGGGCCGCTACTGGTACGCCCGTACCGGGCTGAACCGGTAGCATTTCACCCCTGATCTGGCTTCTCCATTGACTTTGCTTGTCAGAAGGTCGCAAAAGGGGATCACATGACCCTAGGATACTGCAAACCGTCATAAATATGAACCAGTTGTCAAGCATCCAAATGTAAATCCCTTGACCGTGGGAATGCTGCAACAGTCATAAGTGTGAGAAATGATCATAAGTCCCTTTTTTCAGGGCCGTTGTTAACTTTGAATGGTCACTAAATGAACTGTTGTAAGTCAAGGATTACTTGTAAATCTCCTCCCCCTCCTGCATTTACAATCCAAGAAACTAGGGAGCATCCCTCCTGAGACATTTTCCACACCCCATTTCTGCCGCAGGTTTAGCTCCCGCTTGTCTGATTGTTGTCTAGTGTATGGCTCCTCCTCCTGTCTCCCAAGGCCATTTTCTCATACCATTGCAAATTCAATGGTATGCAAATTGCCAGATCACACGTAGTGCTCAATGGTATGCAAATTGCCAGATCACACGTAGTGCTCGATTTAATGACCACAGCTGAATCCAACGTTTCCATGGTTAAACAAGACTGTTGTTAAGTAAGTTTTGCCACATTTTACGACCTTTCTTGCCACAGTTCTTAAGTGAATCACTGCTGTTGTTAAGTTAGTAACACGGGGACACAGCAGCTGTCATAAATACATGCCGGTTTCGAAATGTCTGAATTTTAATCCCATGATCACAGAGATGTTGCAATGGTCATAAGTGGGGGAAATGATCATAAGTAACTTTTTTTCAGTGCTGTCCAGAGGTGGGTTCAGACCGGTTCGGACCGGTTCTATAGAACCAGTAGTAAATCAGTGGTGACGTCACAGAGCCAGTTCTGTCGGTGTCGGTCCCAGTCTGTGGACACCGCCATCTTGTTTTTGGCTTTTTTTGTTTTTGATATTTGTTGCTGGTTTTTGCTTATGCGCATGCACAGAAGCCAAGTTTTCAGCACTGCGCATGCACGTGCGAATCGCGTGCACATGCAAAGCACGCGCATGTGCGAAGCATGCACATGTGCAAAGTGCGGCCATGCGGTGTGCAATGTGTGCGCGGCCGCGCGGCGCGGAAGGAAGTGAACCGGCGGCGAGGTAAGTTAGAACCCACCTCTGGTGCTGTTGTATGTTGAAACAGTCATTAAGCAAATGGGCATAAGCCAAGGATTTCCTGTCACACAGAACTGCAGCCAACTTAACTTTGCAAGAATAAATTTGGGTCAAATATGGAGCACTGTTTACCGCCACCCCAAATATGAATAGGATAGACCAGTGATGGCTAACCTTTTTGCCGTCGCATGCCAAAAGCGGTGGGAGCACGGGGGGGTCATGCGCGTGCGTGCCCACATCCTCTGCACATGCGCGCATGACCCCCCACGCTCCTCACACTTTTGGTGCACGGTGGGCCCGTTTTTTCGCCCTCCCCAGGCTCCAGAGGCTTTCCTGGAGGCTGGGGAGGGCGAAAATGGCCGCCCCCATCCCCCCAGAGGACCCCCAGAGATCAGAAACCCCCTTCCAGAGCCTCCGCACGAGCCCTTTACTTACCTCAAAACGGGCCGCTGGAGATTCCTGGGAGGGGAGGGGGGCATTGTTAGCGGAGAAATAAATCCTCCGGAGGCCGATGGATCGTCGCTTCCCTTTTGAAAACATTCTGACTTAGAAAATAAAACCCGAGATTCAAATCTAATTAACAAAATATTTATTTCAGTAGAAAAGTAATAAAAAGATCCTTAGTAAACCACATCTTGATCGGCTAAAGAAATAAATCACGTCTACCTTTGGTAGAAATGGCGATGAGAAAGGGAAGGAGTAGACCTCAGGAATGCAGACATGCGTAATAGAATATATCATACGTCTGCTTGACCATAAATACAAGAAACAGTAGAAAAACATAGAGATACACAAACTGACAATATTCACATCGTGACAGGCATGGCCAGCACGCTGGAGCTGATCTACGGCAATGGCTCCCATGCCCACAGATATGGCTCTGCGTGCCACCTGTGGCATGCATGCCATAGGTTCGCCATCACGGGGATAGACAATCTCTGTTGCTCCCGTAACTATAAACCTTGTTCAGTGGTCTGATTTTTGTAATGCTAATTGTTCCAGATTTTGCAGTGAATGTGAAGCTTTACCTTAATCCTGTTTTTCTGCAGCAGAATCTCTGATGGGAAGGTCTTGGCTGCCTCTTATTCTTTATAGGAATTCATGGGCCTCAAGGAGACAGAGGTGTCTTTGCAGGCAACCGAGTGGAAGCCGACACAGCCAGTCCAACAACCTGTCGCCTGGCAAGTCCTGCAAGAGGAACGTGAGAACATAGGTAGTTTAGGTAAGGAGAAGCAATGCATTAATCCAGCCATCATAGCAAAGGATCCAGCAGTGTTCCAATATCTCAGGGGTTGCTACAAAGAAGAGGGAGTCAAACTATTCTCCAAAGCACCTGAGGGCAGGACAAGAAGCAATGGGTGGAAACTAATCAAGGAGAGAAACAACTTAGAACTAAGGAGTAATTTCCTGACAGTGAGAACAATTAATCCGTGGAATAGCTTGCCTCCAGAAGTTGTGAATGCTCCAACACTGGAAGTTTTTAAGAAGATGTTGGATAACCATTTGTCTGAAGTGGAGTAGGGTTTCCTGCCTAAGCAGGGGGTTGGACTAGAAGACCTCCAAGGTCCCTTCCAACTTGTTGTTGTTGTTGACTACCTGTATATTCCTTGTTCACTTGAACGAAAATGACTGTGGTTAATTTTTCTCCCCCCCTTCCTCTAGAGAGCAGATTGGGAACAGAGTTCAAAATGAAGAATTCTGAGAACCGAGAAGAGGAACCGGAGTCAACATGCAGGAGAGATCCACAGTTTAGTTCTGAGAACCTGCCAATAAAAGTAGAAATGGAAGAAGGAGGTTACAAGTCAAGGGAGCAGCAGCAGAAGCCCTCCTTGGGGTGTGAGAACCAAGATATTTCACTACAACAGGAATTTACTACTGCCATTACTGCTGAAAAGGCCGCCGTTACCAAGGAGAATAATATGTCTTTGTTCTCCCAGTATGATAGAAGATACCTCTACCACGTGGAGCTGAATGAGGTGCCTTCTACAGAGAAATTAGAGCAACATCCTCGGAGGTTTGAGGACAGCTACCAGCGTACTTCAAGCACGAATCAAAAAGAGGGAAACCTCATAATTGAGAAAAGGTTTGAAATCTCTGGGAACGCAGTGAACGCTTATCCAAGCAGCCATCTTGGAGAAACATGTAACTCTTCTGAATGTGACAAAACCAAAAGCGGCGTGAACTCGCTCGGCAAAATTCCCGCTTGCAAAACCGAAGAAGGATGGTACGAATGTTCCCAGTGCGGGAAATGCTTCAACAAGGCCAAATACTGGAAGCAGCACCAGAAAATTCACACCGGGGAGAAGCCGTACAAATGCTCCCACTGTGGAAAGTGTTTCAACCAGTCGGGAAATCTGAAGACCCACCAAAGGATTCACACCGGCGAGAGACCCTACAAATGTTCCCAGTGTGGGAAATGCTTCAGCCACACCAACTGTTTGAAGATACACGAGAGGATCCACACCGGGGAGACCTACAAATGTTCTCAGTGTGGGAAATGCTTCAGAGAGACGGGGATTTTGAAGAGGCATCTCCGAATCCACTCCGGGGAGACCCCGTACAAGTGTTCGCAGTGTGGGAAAGGCTTCAACCTGATGGGAACTTTGAGGAAACACCAGCGCATTCACACCGGAGAGAAACCTTACAAGTGTTCCCATTGTGACAAGTGCTTCCGGGAAACGGGGATTCTGAAGAGACATCAACGAACTCATACCGGAGAGAGACCCTACAAATGTTCTCAGTGTGGGAAATGCTTTACTCATACCAATGTTTTGAAGATACATCAGAGGATCCACACTGGGGAGACGCCATATAAATGCGCCCAATGCGGAAAAAGCTTCAGTCAGATGGGAAATTTGAAAACCCATCAGAGAATTCATGCTAGAGACAATCTTAATGTGGCGCAAGATGTCACCTTGGTGAAGGACCAGACAAATGCCCCCAGTTTGGGGAAGACGCCTGGGAAGCCAGAATTTTGAGGAGTGGTCAGTGTGAGCTGTACAGCTTGACTTACGACCACCATCAAGTCCAAAATTTCTGTTGCTGAGTGAGACATTGGTTAAATGAATTTTACTCCATTTAACCAACATTCTTGCCACATTCTTGTTAAGTGAATCACTGAAGTTACTAAATCAGTCAAGTGGTTGTTAAGTGAATCTGGCTTCCGTCTTGACTTTGCTTGTCGGAAGGTCGCAAAAGATGATCACATGATCCCGGGATACTGCAATGGTCATAAATATGAGTCGGTTGTCAAGCATCTGAATTTTGATCATTAGATTAGATTATTGTTAGAGTTGGAAGGGATCTTGTAGGTCATCTAGTCCAACCCCCCCGCTCAAGCAGGAGTCCCTACACCATTTCGGATAAATGGCAGTCCAATCTCCTTTTGAAAGTCTCAAGTGTTGGAGCTCTCACAACCTCCGCAGGCAAGCTGTTCCACTGGTTGATCGCTCTCACTGTCAGAAAGTTCCTCCTTATTACCAGGTTGAATCTCTCCTTGGTCAGTTTCCATCCATTATTCCTTGTCTGGCCTTCTGGTGCTTTGGAAAACAGCCTGACCCCCTCCTCTCTGTGGCAGCCCCTCAAGTATTGGAACACTGTTATCATGTCACCCCTGGTCCTTCTCTTCGCCAGACTGGCCAAGCTCAGTTCCTGCAACCGCATGTAATCATGTGATCATGGGGATGCTGTAACAGTCGTAAGTGTGGAAAAACGGTCATAGGTCACTTTTTTCGATGCCGTTGTAACTTTGAATGGTCACTAAACATTAACCCTAACCGTGGCAGGAATATTGGTTAAATGGGGCAAAATACTCATTTTACTCAAAATTAAAATTATTCAAAAAAATCAAAATTACTCAAAAAAGGCTAAAACATATGAAGAACGGTTGCAGGAACTGGGTATGTCTAGTTTAATGAAAAGAAGGACCAGGGGAGACATGATAGCAGTGTTCCAATATCTCAGGATATTGAGAAGAGGGAGTCAAACTATTCTTCAAAGCACCTGAGGGTAGAACAAGAAGCAATGGGTGGAAACTAATCAAGGAGAAAAGCAACTTAGAACTAAGGAGAAGCTTCCTGACAGAACAATTAATCAATGGAACAGCTTGCCTCCAGAAGTTGTGAATGCTCCAACACTGGAAGTTTTTAAGAAGATGTTGGATAACCATTTGTCTGAAGTGGTGTAGGGTTTCCTGCCTAAGCAGGGGGTTGGACTAGAAGATCTCCAAGGTCCCTTCCAACTCTGTTATTCTATTCTATTCTATTCTATTCTATTCTATTCTATTCTATTCTATTCTATTCTAAATTCACCTAACAAATGTCTCACTCAGCATCAGAATTTTTTGATTCAGTTATGGTCGTAAGTCGAGGACTACAGTCATAGGTGTGATAACCAGTCATAAGTCACTTTTTCATTGCTGTAGTAACTTCGAACAGTTACTAAACAAATGGCTACAAGTTGAGGACTACCTGTCTGTTGTTTGTATCTGGCGTTATGAGAGGAAAGCCAACCAAAGAAAATTAAACAAACCAAGATGGCGTTTACTTCCTTTCTTCCAGCAAAAAAAATGCCTCATAGGGAACAAACAATTGCATAAGGCAGAAGTCTCCACCCTTGGCAACTTTAAGCCTGGCGGACTTCAACTCTCAGAATTCAACTTTGCTGGCTGGGGAATTCTGGGAGTTCGAGTCCGCCAGGCTTAAAGTTGCCAAGGTTGGAGACCCCTGGCAATAAGGAACACCACGAACAAGGTTGTAAAAATGGATCCGGGTAATGTAGTGATCTGCTTTACGACCCTTATAACGTATGACCATACTTGCCAGATTCAGTTACGGTCGTAACGTGAGTACTACCAGTAAGCCTTTAACTCAAAGAGGAAACTTCAAACATTTTTATGACAATTGCGTATTTTATAAACTACAGGTAGTCCTCAACTTACAACAGTTCATTTAGTGACCGTTCAAAAGTTACAACAGCACTAAAAAAAGTGACTTACGACCGTTTTTCACACGTACGACCATTGCAGCCTCCCCATGGTCACCTGATCAAAATTCAGATGCTTGGCCACTGGTTCATATTTATGACGTATGCAGGGTCTTAGGGTCCTGTTGTCCGCTTTTGCGACCTTCCGACAAGGGAAATCCAGATTCACTTAACCGGGTTGCTACCTTTCCAAATAGCAATGATTCACTTAACAACGGTGGCAAGAAAAGTCGTAAAATTGGGGCAAACGCACTTAACAAATGTTTTGCTTAGCAGCATTGTAGTCGTAACTCGAGGACTACCTGTATTATTTTTTTCCCATTTTTGTCCAGGATCATTATCGCAAGAGCACACCTGTGATGAACGAAAAGCATTTTGAAAAACAAAATCAGAGATACCTTGTTCATTTGGGCAGGGTTTTATTTATTTAGCTAGTTTTGGACTGGAACTGAGAGAAAACATGCCTCTTACGGCACGGACCTGCATTACACTTGTTGGAACAAATGTCCCTTTTAATGTTTCCAGATACTGTATTATGTTTTTATTTGTAAACCGCCCAAAGGTATGCAGATGAGATGGGCGGCATAAACATTTCTTAAATAAAATTTCTTAAATAAAATAAAAAAATTGTAGAATTGCCTTATCTAAATTAATAATACAATGCTGGGTTGTTAGAAACAAGAGGCATAGAATCAAGATCCAGGTGAAGTATTAGTACCGCTTTATAAAACCCTAGTAAGACCACACCTGGAATACTGCAACCGATTTTGGTCACCATACTACAAAAAAGATGTTGAGACTTTGGAAAAAAGTTCAGAGAAGAGCAACTAAGGTGATCAAAGGCCTTGGAGACTAAAACATTTGAAGAACGGCTGCAGGATTTGGGTTTGGCTAGTCCAGGGGTCAGCAACCCGTGGCTCTGGAGCCACATGTCGCTCTTTCATCCCTTTGCTGTGGCTCCCTGTCGCTCAAAATATGCGTCACAATCTCCAATGTGTGATACCCGCTGGCATGCGATTTATTGAGCTTTTGGATAAATCCAAGAAAAGTTTCAGAAGAAAACAGAACATTTAATTCAACTACATATGCCAGTTCTGTGCCCACTCAGGAAATAGTCAGGCACGGGAAGGGTTTTGTGGCTCCTGGTATTTTCTTTTCTGTGGGAAACGGGTCCAAGTGTTTAAGCTTGCCGACCCCTGGGCTAGTCTAAAAAAAAAAGAAGAATTAGGGGTGACATGATAGTAGTATTCCAGTATTTGAGGGGCTGCCACAAAGAAGAGGGGGTCAAATTATTCTCCAAAGCACCAGAGGGCAGGACAAGAAACAATAGTTGGAAACTAATCAAAGAGAGAAGCAACCTGGAATTAAGGAGAAACTTCCTAACAGCGAGGACAATTAACCAGTGGAAAGCTTGCCCTCTAAAGATCATCGCTGGAGGTTTTTAAGAAGAGACTAGACAGTCACTTATCTGAAATGGTATAGGTTCTCCTGCTTGAGCAGAGGGCTGGACTAGAAGACCTCCAAGATCCCTTCCAGCTCTTCTATTCTAAACTTCTATTCTTCTAAATTTAAATCTATCACTGTTACTCTTCTAACGTCTATGCACATAAACTCTCCCTGAAATGCCTTCCTGGTAAGTATGTGAGTTCTAGCTAAGAATAATGCATCATGACATCATCATACAAATTATGTGACATATGTAATCTACATCTGCATGATGACATTACTGTGCACACAGCAGAATCTCGTTTGGTTTGGCCTATATTTAAGCTAATTAGACATTGATGGCTTACAGCAAAGTGGCTCCTGTGTGCCTGAGCTCCTTCTGTTAAAGACCATCTGTTTAAAAAGCACTATAAAAGTAGTCCTTTGACTTAACAACCATTCATGTAAGGATCACTTAAAGTTACTGAAAACTGGCTGCTCCTTGCATTTTTGACCATCATAGCATTCCTACAGCCACATGATCAAAATTTGGACACTTGGCAAATCCAAAATTGTTTAAAAATATTGTAGCACAATCCTGCCGAAACTTAGCTGATGATAAACACAGCTTCTCCTGCAACAACAATAGGAATACGCAGAATTTCTATCGAGGGTAGGCAAACCCACGTTCCTGGATTCCCGTCCCAGGAAGAATGCCAAACAAATGATAACTTGTAGTCTGTTCATAGTTTGAGGCCTACAGATTCAGAGACTGCGGCCCCCAACATTTTGTGCACCGGAGACCAGTTCTGCAGAATTTTTTCCCCCCCCGAGGACGTGTGTGGTATGTGTGTGTGTGTGGTTTTGCACACTAATACAATCCTGGGTTGCATAAACAGGCATAGAATCAACAGGAATGTCTCTGGACATTCTCAGTTGTATTAATGTCCAATATGTAGTGGGGGTTCCAGACGGATGAGCTGTATTCGAGAATTGGTCTAGCAAATGTTTTGTATGCTCTAGTTAGAAGTACAATATTACAGAGAAGAAGCTAGCTTGCTCCTTCCTTAAGGTGACCAGATTTTTTTTTTTAAAGCGGGACACCATTGACGGGGGGGTGGGTTTCTAGGGGAGCAAGACGGGAGGGGTCCGTCTCCTGCAGCTTTGTGCACACACCCCAAATACCCCCCCCCTTCATCGCAGCCGGGGTGGATTCCTACTGGCGCAGGCTTACCTGTTCGTTGGCGTAGAGCCGATGGAACTGGCGGCGGTCGCGGCGCTTCTCCCGCCCGCTTCCTGCCCGGCTCTTTTGAAGCGCCTCTTCTGCGCGTGCGAGCGCTCCGCTGGCCAGCTGGAGGGCGGGAAACCCCCCCTCCTCTCCGAAGCCGCTCCGAAGTCCAGGTAGACCGTGCGCAGGCGCGGGCGTTTCCCGCCGCACAGATGGGAGGCGGGGCTCCCGCTGTCACTGGCGGCGTTGCAGGAGCGATCAGAGGCAATAGGCCCAAACCAGCGTCGGAGGTTTAAAAAGCGGGACTTTTTTGAAATGCCGCGGGATGCGGGACAAATTGCTAAAAAGCGGGTCTGTCCCACCAAAAGCGGGATGTCTGGTCACCTTATCCTTCCTTCCTTCCTTCCTTCCTTCCTTCCTTCCTTCCTTCCTTCCTTCCTTCCTTCCTTCCTTCCTTCCTTCCTTCCTTCCTTCCTTTCCTTCCTTCCCTTCCTATCTAAACACTATCATCCATACCACAACAGACTCAAACCAATTCAAAACAGTTTCCACAAGAAAAGCAAAGTTTTGAATGCAGCGTCTGGGAAAAGGCCTCACTTTGTTCAGAATTGCTTTTCTTGAGGGGTTTATGCATACTTCGTGAGGTCATATGAGGTCACAATTGTATAAATAAAATTTGCAATCATCATAAGAGGCTTCATTTAAAATACAAGCTCAACTACTGCTATTCCCAACTTTTTAAAAAAATGCTCAATAAACAGCAGAGGTCTTCTTAACATTTCATCCTAGAATTTATCTGCCTTTCAGACTAAGGTTGGCAACCAGAGTGTTACAGACACCCACCAAAGAGTATGCCATCCCTGATTTGAATGTTAACAAATAAATTATGAAGGCAAAGATTTAATAAAAACTTGGTGAGCTGCAAAGCAGAGCCCCAGCCTCTGTGGCCTTCATTTACATGGCCTACGGTAGCATTTTTAGCAAATCCAATATGAGTGATTACATCACAGTCCTTTATTTTAAAAGTGAGATTTCTGCCTGCTCCGCCCCCCAAAAGAGTTTCCAAGGTCGAGAAACACAGCATTACAATAAGACCCACACTCTGGTGCCGCCTACTGGTCGCCCAGAGTTTTGTAGCCCTGGACTACGGTATTCATATATATATATATATTGCCTCTTTTTTCCACAATGTGCCATATTCCCAGCCATGCAAGGCAGGAGAAAACTCAGCAGGAGACCCCTCCCTGGCGGGGTCTTTCCCCTTCGCACTTGAGGAAGGATCCTGAATGCGGACTAGAAGACCTCTAAGGTCCCTTCCAACTCGATTGTGATTCGGATTCCGGGATCCACCCCGCCTTTTACTCGACGCCGCGGCCGAGTAAATGTCGCAATGTTGGCGGCGACCGGGAGGGGGCGATCTTTGAGACCGGCTTCTGTTTGCTGCAGTTGCAAAGCAGGGAAGGGATCGCCAGGCGAGGGGAATCGGTCGGGCGCAGCTCCGCACCTCCCGGGCCCAGGTAACGGGGGGAGCCGATGCTCTCCTTGCGAGCTAACCCCAGGGCTGGGGTGGTTGGAACAGGGCGGCCTCTGGCTTGCAATCCGGCTCGGGGAAGGCGGTGACTTGTTGCAAGAAGGTCGCGTCGCATCCTCTGGCCTTCGCCTCGGGTGCCTGCGCTCCTTCCTCCTGCTCTAATCTAGGATGCAGGCATGGCATGGCATGGCATGCAATTCAGTTCAATTGAATTCAATAGCATAGCATAGCATAGCATAGCATAGCAGAGCAGAGCAGAGCAGAGCAGAGCATATACCCATACCCATACCCATACCCATACCCATACCCATACCCATACCATATCCAGTTTTGGTCACCACACTATAAAAAAGATGTTGAGACTCTAGAAAAAGTGCAGAGAAGAGCAACCAGGATGATTAGGGGACTGGAGACTAAAACATACGGTGAACGCTTGCAGGAACTGGGTATGTCTAGTCTAGTGAAGAGGAGGACCAGGGGAGACATGATAGCAGCATTTGTATTTTGTATTTGTTTATTTGTCAAGCATATATGATTATAAGCAAAGTATAAACAGTAAAACATGATTGAATATATATGTAATAGTGCAAGCATGAATAAGAGTAAAAGAGGTATGAATATATGGGTACATTAGGACAGGAACGGTAGGCATGATTGTGCGCTTATGCACAATAGCTGTGTTCCAATATTTGAGGGGCTGCCACAGAGAGGAGGGGGTCAGGATGTTTTCCAAGACACCCAAAGGCCAGACAAGGAATAATGGACGGAAACTGATCAAGGAGAGATTCAACCTAGAAATAAGGAGGAATTTTCAGACAGAACAATCAACCAATGGAACAGCTTTTGCCTTCGGAAGTTGTGGGAGCTTCATCACTTGAGACTTTCAAGAAGAGATTGGACTGCCATTTGTCAGAAATTGTGTAGGTTCTCCTGTTTGGGCGGGGGGGGTTGAACTAGATGACCTACAAGGTCCCTTCCAACTCTGTTAATCTGTATCGGCATGGCATGGCGTGCTTTGCATTGCGTTGTGTTGCGTACTTCGCTCGCACTTCCAACCTGCGGGGCAGGCCAGATTCTTGTGCGGTGGCTTCTGGAGGCAGAGGAGGAAGTAGATCACCGTGATCCATCCCATCCTGCCACTTCAAGGCACTGTCCCTTCCTGAACCGGGGTGCTGATGTGGGATGGAGTGGTGGGTGTACAGGTAACCCTCAACTTACAACAGTTCATTTGTAGGGGATTGAAGGGGCAGATATGGAATCGGGAGCAAGAGACCATATCATGTATTGGGGATGCGCACTCGCTGCTTAAAAGCGATTGCGCGTCCCGGTCTCTACAGCTCACCCCGGATACTGGGTGGCTTAGATACTCAGGACCCGAGTCTTCGGCTGATGCTATGCAATGCCAGGTCCATGGTAAATAAAGGCCCCCTCATTCACGATCTTATTGTTGAGGGGGGAATGGACCTGGCGGGTATCACAGAGACCTGGTTGGGGCCGGAGGGAGCTGTCCCTCTGGTGGAGATTTGCCCACCAGGTTTCAGAGCATTCCATCAGCCGAGGGCTCAGGGGAGGGGCAGGGGGGTGGCGGTTGTTATTAATGAGGGTCTTGGGCCAAGGGAGACCACTGTGCCACAGATAGCTGGTTGTGAGTCCCTCCTTGTGAAATGGGGCCATGGGGTTCAGAAGGGCTTGCTGCTTACGTACCTGGCTCCCTGCCGCGTATCAGCTGCCCTGCCTGAGCTACTCGACACGATAGCCACGGTGGCGGTTGACACACCCAGGCTTTTGGTCATGGGAGATTTCAACCTGCCATCCGTTGGTGAAACATCTGAGTTGGCTCGGGAGTTCTTGGCTTCCATGACGGCCATGGACCTAACCCAGTTAGTTCATGGCCCCACACATGAGGGAGGACACACTCTAGACTTGATTTTTGTCTCTGGCCAGTGGTTGAATGGTCTTGATATAGGGGATGTAGTCATTAAACCCTTGTCATGGTCAGATCACTCACTCCTTCACCTAGACCTCCATACCGCTTCCCCACGCCGCAGGGAGGCGGAACCAGTTAGATGGGTCCGCCCCAGGCGCCTGATGGACCCGGACAGGTTCCAGACGGAGCGTGGGCCACTTCCTGATGATCTAGCCCTCAACTCGGCCGAGGACCTGGTTGCCGCCTGGGACAGGGCGGCCGGTGGGGCCTTGGACCGAGTTGTGCCTTTGCGGCCTCTGACTCGGCTCCGATCCCACTCGGCTCCCTGGTTTACTGAGGAGCTGAGGGAGATGAAGCGCCGGAAAAGACGCCTAGAGAGCGGTTGGAGGGCCAGTCTCTCTGAATCTGATCAAACACTGGTAAGGTCGCATATTAAGACCTACCTAGTGGCGATAAAAGCAGAAAAATCGAAGTATTTTTCTGCTCTTATTGCGTCATCAGAGAATCGTCCAACAGCCCTGTTCAGGGTGACCCGTTCCTTACTCCATCAAGAAGCGCGGGAGGATCCCCTGGAAGGCAGGGCTGAGGACTTTGGACGATATCTTAATGACAAAATCGCTCAGATTCAGGGGGAACTGGACTCCAACTGGGTGGATATGGACGCGGTGACAGGGAATAGTCTTGAGAACGTTATCTGGGAAGAGTTTGACTCGGTGACCCCTGAGGATGTGGACAAGATTCTGGGGAGGCTCAGTGCAGCCACATGTTTATTGGACCCGTGTCCCTCCTGGTTAGTGCTGGCTACCCGGGAGGTTACACGAGGCTGGCTCCAGGGAATTATTAACGCCTCTTTGGGGGAGGGTTACTTCCCCACGGCTTTGAATGAAGCGGTGGTGAGGCCTCTCCTCAAGACCAGCAATTTTAGCTAACTATCGCCCTGTCTCCAACCTTCGCTTCGTGGCGAAGGTTGTTGAGAGTGTGGTCGCACGACAGTTTCCCCAGTACTTGGAGGAATCATCATACCTAGATCCGTTCCAGTCGGGTTTCAGGGCCGGGCACAGCACGGAAACGGCATTGGTCGCATTGGTTGATGATCTCTGGAGGGCTCGGGACAGGGGTTGTTCCTCTGTCCTGGTCCTATTAGACCTCTCAGCGGCTTTTGATACCATCGACCATGGTATCATGCTGCACCGGCTGGAAGAGTTAGGGATAGGGGGCACCGTTTTTCGTTGGTTCTCCTCCTTTCTCTCCAACCGGTCGCAGTTTGTATTGGCAGGGGGGCAGAGGTCGTCCTCAAGGCCTCTTACATATGGAGTGCCCCAGGGGTCGATTCTCTCGCCCCTTCTGTTCAACATCTATGTGAAGCCGCTGGGTGAGATCATCTGTGGCTTTGGGGTGAAGTACCATCAGTACGCCGATGATACACAGCTGTACATTTCCACCCCAGGCCACCCCAATGATGCCCTTGAAGTGATGTCCCGGTGCCTGGAAGCTGTGCGGATCTGGATGGGGAGAAACCGACTCAGGCTCAACCCTTCCAAGACGGAGTGGCTGTGGTTCCCAGCGTCTCGATATAGTCAGATGATTCCATCTCTGACTATCGGGGGCGAGTCTCTAGCCCCCGCCGAAAGGGCTCGCAATCTGGGTGTCCTCCTGGATCCACAGCTGTCCTTAGAGGACCATCTGACAGCTGTGACCAGGGCGGCCTTTTATCAGGTCCGCCTGATACGCCAGTTGCGGCCCTTTCTGGATCGGGATTCCCTGTGCACAGTCACCCATGCCCTGGTCACGTCGCGTCTGGACTACTGTAATGCTCTCTACATGGGGCTCCCCATGAAGAGCACCCGGAGGCTCCAACTGATCCAGAATGCGGCCGCGCGGGTGGTTTCGGGGGCTAATTGGCGCTCCCATATAACACCCCTCCTGCGCGAGCTGCACTGGCTTCCGGTGGTCTACCGGGTGCGCTTCAAGGTGCTTGTTACTACCTTTAAAGCGCTCCATGGCATTGGACCTAGGTATCTCCGAGACCGCCTGCTGCCACAAACTGCCTCCCATCGACCAGTGCGCTCCCACAGAGAGGGCCTCCTCGGGGTGCCATCAGCCAAGCAGTGTAGGCTGGTGACGCCCAGGGGGAGGGCCTTCTCTGTGGGAGCACCCACCCTCTGGAATCAGCTCCCTCCAGACTTAAGAACAATTCACGACCTGTCCACCTTCCGCCGTGCCCTCAAGACGCATTATTTGTATCAAGCCGGGCTGGCGTGAAAAAGTTTTTGGGTTTTTTTAAAATTTTAAGATTTTACTAAATTTTAAATTGTATTAAATTAGGGCCATATTGAATATGTTATTTTAAATGTATTTTAATGTTTTTACTTGGTTTAAATGTATTTTAATGTTTTTTACTTGGCTGTTCACCGCCCTGAGTCCCCTGGAGAAGGGCGGTATATAAATTTAATAAATAAATAAATAAATAAATAAATTTAGTGACCGTCCGAAGTTACAACGGCACTGAAAAAAAGTGACTCGTGACCGTTTTTCACACTTACATGACCATTAAGAGCATCCCCATCGTCACTGTGATTGACATTCGGACGCTTGACAACTTGACTCACATTTACGACGACGGTGTCCCGGAGTCATGTGATCCCCTTTTGTGACTCTCCGACAAGCAAAGTCAATGGGGAAAGCCAGATTCATTTAACAACGGTGTTAACTCATTTAATAACTAGAGGGATTTGCTTAACAAACGTGACGAGAGAAGTTGTAACATGGGACAAAACTCGCTTAACAAACGTCTCGCATAGCAACATAAATGTTGGGCTTGTATGTGTATATGTGTGTGTCCGATTTGGATTTGGATGCTATTCGATCCTTCTTGCCAGAGGGGGTGGCAACAACGGTGGTAATTCTTGAATGGAAGCTCAGAAAGGCATCGTCGTCATCATCTCACCAGATTCTTAGCCATTAGAATAGAATAGAATAACAGAGTTGGAAGGGACCTTGGAGGTCTTCTAGTCCAACCCCCTGCTTAGGCAGGAAACCCTACACCACTTCAGACAAATGGTTATCCAACATCATCTTAAAAACTTCCAGTGTTGGAGCATTCACAACTTCTGGAGGCAAACTGGTCCACGGATTAATTGTTCTGTCAGGAAATTTCTCCTTAGTTCTAAGTTGCTTCTCTCCTTGTTTAGTTTCCACCCATTGCTTCTTGTTCTACCCTCAGGTGCTTTGGAGAATAGTTTGACTCCCTCTTCTTTGTGGCAACCCCTGAGATATTGGAACACTGCTATCATGTCTCCCCTGGTCCTTCTTTTCATTAAACTAGACATACCCAGTTCCTGTAACTGTTCTTCATATGTTTTAGCCTCCAGTCCCCTAATCATCTTTGTTGCTCTTCTCTGCACTCTTTCTAGAGTCTCAACCAGAGGTGGGATCCTACCTCTGATTGCCGGTGCGGTTAATCGCTGAGTTCGGTGCAGAGCCGAAGACTCTGCTCCCGTTCGCGGAACGGGAGCTTTCCCCGGGCGATTTCCCCGCCCGCATGGATGCCGCCAATTGCGTTCTTTTGCCCTCTGCGCATGCGGAACGCTTTGGGCATGCGCAGAGGGCAAAAGAACGCAATTGGCGGCATCCATGCGGGCGGGGAAAGCGCCCGGGGAAAGCTCCCGTTCAGCGAACGGGAGCAGAGTCTTTGGCTCTGCACCGAACTCAGCGATTAACCGCACCGGCAATCAGAGGTAGGATACCACCTCTGGTCTCAACATCCTTTTTGCATCGTGGCGACCAAAATTGGATGCAGTATTCCAAGTGTGGCCTTACCAAGGCATTATAAAGTGGTATTAACACTGCACGTGGTCTTGATTCTATTATTAAAATAATTGTTTTTTATTTAACGGACTTGCTGTGCAAGCATCAAACTGAACAGCTGAACAGTGAATGGCAGGGCTCTGATTTAAGAGGGTTGTGTGTCTTTACCGAAGTGTTTCTGAACCTGGGCCACTTTAAGATGGCTGGACTTCAACTCCCAGAATTCCGCAGCCGGACATCTTAAAATGGCCCAGGTTGAGTAAGCTGTCTATAAAGTGTACAACGTTCTCGCCATCAGGATTAACCTACGTGGAGATCTCCCAGCTAAATTGGGAAGTCAGAAACACCCAAAAAGTAGGCAGCGCCAAATGATTTCCAAGTTGTTGCCAAATAATCCACGGATTTGGATTTTTCCCAAACTTAACAAGAAGGAGAAATTTGATTGTGAGTGCTATTAAGTACAGAAGTGGAACAACCTGTTTCTTGGAATCATGGATGGGAGGTGGGGTGGGGCTTCTTCCCTGGAGATTTTTAAAGCAAATATTGGGCAACGATGGTCAGAGGAATCCTGCCCCGGGCAGGGGGTTGGACTAGATGACCTCTAAGTTCCCTTCCAGCCCTAGGATTCTATGATTGTTCAATGATTATAAAGTTGCAGATAAAACTATCCAAGAAGGAGTGTTGTGCTCCTTAAAAAAAAAATCGGAGCTGAGCAACCCCGGTTGGGGGGCAACTCACCACCCTTACAAGATTTTGGCTCTGGCATTCAAGAAGTGTCAGATTCTCATGAAATTGCAAGGACTGTGAACTCTTCTGAGTTTGGCGAAATTCGTGAACTAAGCCTCCTCTTGCGATTGGATACCATGTGGGATGTCAAGGATATGTGGGCACCCATTATGTTTTCCTGGTTCTTTTTAAAAGAGGCATCTTGTCATCTAAGAAATGTTCTTTTGCTCAGCAACTTTAATAATAGTGATCTTTCTAATCTAACAAGTATGGAGTCCTTGGTGCCGTCTGAGCTTGGTTATTTGCTCGCAGACGTTTCATTACCTGACTGGGTTACGTCATCAGAGAGAAGCAGTATGGGGTTTGCTCCCAGTTTGTGTACTGCAAATCGCCCTGCCATTGTTGGTGGGGGTGTGGTTTTTCTACTTGAGGTTCCTTGATAGGATATTGTTTTTTGCTTGATGGTTTGTCTGGTGTTAATACCCTCTTTACACCAGACAATGATCAAGCAGGAAATAATACCCTAATCAAGGAATTACTAAGAAAAAAAAAACCACCAAAACTAGCAGGGCAAGTTACTGCATTTAAATAGGGAGCAAACCCTACCCTCCTACACACTGATGATGTTACGTAGTAGGGTGATGAAACGTCTGCAAGCAAACAACTAAGCTCAGAGATCAGCAAGGACTCTCAGCTCAACCGTGAGTGATGGATATTCTCTTTAAAAAAAATTTTTTTAAATTTTTTTTTATTAAGCACACACAAAAATACAACATGAAACAATACACACATAAAACATACAGTTAGGAGTATTCTATCCCCCTCTATACAATAAGCTTTCATCGGATAACATTTTTTTAAATATTACTCGTGAGTAAAAATGTTTACCTTTCTGTTAAATTGTGGGCAAAGATCGCAGGAGACAGACTTCAGAACAGCTCTTTTATTAGCTCCTCAAGCAACTAGCAGCTTGCAATCTGACAGATAGCCCTTTTATAGGGAGCTGTCAGACACAACAACCAATAGCGTATGAGTATTCAAACACATGACCAGGATGGCAACAACAGTTCAGGTAGAGTTCAACTATAAACATAACAACAACAGTTCAGTCAGAGGTCGTCTAGTCAAAACAAGTTTATGGTTCAGTTATAGGTCAGTCAGAACACAACACTTTCTATTTATTTACTTGATCTTTAAATGTTCTTACTTCTACTAATCATTGACTTTGTTCCATAAAATATAGTAAATTAATAATTGACCCTCGTTTTTCTTTTACTAATATAATTTCATTACATCTTTTTTGAAATAGTAAAGGCGAGATTGTTATGGTAAGATTTGTTACCTATTTCTTAACTACTTTAGTAGTTATTATTGTACTTGTCATATTAAGTGATTCACATGTATTTTTCTAAAATACCATTTTCAATTTATATTTGTTATAATAAGATATGGATATTCTCTTTTATTGTTATGCTCTTGTAATTAAGAGTTGAATCCCTGGGTGGGAAGAATTTTTTTTTTTAAAGAGTCTACCCATTTTATTCAGAGAAAAAGTTGAGAATGGATCTTAGATAATAACCAGGGTCTTTTTTCCAATTCTCTGCAATCTCTTAAATCAGGGGTCCCCAAACTTGGCAACTTTAAGACTTGTGGACTTCAACTCCCAGAATTCTCCAGCCAGCTAAGCTGGCTGGAGAATTCTGGGAGTTGAAGTCCACAAGTCTTAAAGTTGCCATGTTTGAAGACCTCTGTCTTAAATGCTGCAATGTTTTCAACTCTGCTGAAACTGATCTACCGTGGAAATTCTCTCTATAGAGCGTCAAGAGCAAAGATTCAGGAGAAACGGCGATGAAAGAGCCACATTTCGCAGGAGCAGAAACAGAAGAAGGAGCGGAAGGAGCAGGAAAGCCAACCAGCCTGGTTCAGCCTCTGCATATGACGGGGCTGCCAGCATGCGGAGCGTCGCAGAAAATCAAAGTGGAGCCTTTGTGGGGGACGGAAGAGCACTGGGAAGCCCAGTGGCAGGAGTTCCTAAGGACCCTCCATCCAGGAAGAGGAGGAAACCCCCTGATGATGTTAGAGGCTTCCCCCTGGGAAGACCCCAAGGCCTTCCTGGCCTCCTTCGAGCAGGTGGCCACAGCCTGCCGGTGGCCCAGAGGAGAATGGACGGCCCGTCTCCGGCCAGCACTGAGCGGAGGAGCGGAAGAGGCCTTCAGGACCCTGGAAGACCGAGACCAAGAGGATTATGGGAAGATCAAGGCGGCCATCTTGCGAAGGGAAGCCCTGAGAATGGAGAAGCAGCGACAGCACTTTCGCCAGTTCTGCTGCCAGGAGGTGGGAGACCCCAGGGGACTTTACGGCCAGCTCCACCAGCTGTGTCTCCAGTGGTTGAGGCCGGAGAGACGCACCAAGGAGCAGATCCTGGAGCTGCTGATCTTGGAGCAGTTCCTGGCCAGCCTCCCACCGGACCTCCAGAGCTGGATCCGGGCAGGAGGACCAGACACGTGTTCCCAGGCGGTGGCTCTGGTGGAGGACTTCCTGATGGGCCAGCAAGACCCCAAGCCAGGCAGGTGGCAGGTGATGTTATTAATTTATATGAATAATTGTTCCTACTACTTGAAATTAAGGTCGCCCTTACCTTTTTTTCTCCATTCAGTCTTTTCCAATTCTCAGAGACTGCCTGGATAAGTCCCTGCAGTTTACTTGGGAAGGTGTTTCAAAAGTGGTTTCCCATTGCCTCCTTCCTAGGGCTGAGAGAAAGTGACTGGCTCCGGGTCAGCCAGCTGACTTTGTGCCTAAGGCCGCCCAGAGTCACTGTGTAGGGGAGATGGGTCTCATGAAAATTTAATAAATAAAAGGCAGGAAGGGAGGAAAAGAAAGGGAGGGAGGAAAAGAAAGAAAGAAAAAGAAGGAAGGAAGGAAGGAAAAGGAAGGGAGGGAGGAAAAGAAAGAGAAAGTAAGAAAAAAGAAAGGGAGAGAAGGAAGGGAAGAAAGGAAAAGTAAGGAAGGGAGAGAAAGAAAGAGAAAGAAAGGAAAGGAAAGAAGAAAGAAAAAAAGAAAAAAGAGGAAATGGAAGGAAGAGAGGAAAAGAGAAAGAAAGAGAAAGAAAGGAAAGAAGAAGAAAAAATAAAAAAGAAAGGAAGGAAAAGGAAGGAAGAGAGGAAAAGAGAGAAAGAAAGAGAGAGAAAAGAAAGGGAAGGAAGGAAAGGAAGGAAGATGGGACTAGAACTCACATTCTCCTGGTTTCTAACTTGATATCTTAAGATCCGATCCGTCACGTGATGATCCATTTTACAACCATAACAGTGTATGACCATTATGGGCAAGTTCCATTTCAGTCGTAAGCCAAGGACTACCTGTATTAGAACAGGCTATCATGTGGCTACTACGATCTTTCCTTTCATGGCAAAATCCGTTCATTGAAGAGAACAGGAGGAAGAGATCCATAAATGTCTCTCCCCCACAGGAATCACTTTCCCTGCCATGTCCTTGGGTTCTGACCTGGATCATTCTCACTCTTTCAGAGGCCGTTAAGGGAGGCTCACAGGGATTTCTTGGAGCTACATGAAGAGGCTGAGAGGAGAAGCTTTAAAGACGGCCCTCAAAGAGGTGATGTGAAGTGCAAAATGGCCGCCTCAGAAGTCACGGGGGAATTGGATGAGCTTGTCGTTTCTTATTGACCTCTTGAAAAGTAATCTGACTTCCTAGAGCTGCATCTGTTTTTGCAGATGTGGACATTTTGATAGTGTTGGGTTTTTTTGCAAGGTCTCGCATTCTGCATCGTACTCAGATCAGAATCTGGCCAGGTGTTCTGTTTTTATTTTCTGTTTGACCTATTTCTCCTTGGACAAAGCACAAGCTTTGTCCAAGGTGTGAGCTGACAGACAAAATGTCATCAAAACAATTCTTCTAATTATAGTGGTGGCGCAGTAGTTTGAATGCAGGATTGCAGGCTGACTCTGCCCACAGTCTGGCGTTCAATCCTGATTAGCTTAAGGTGGACTCGGCCTTCCATCCTTCCGAGGTTGGTAAAATGAGGACCCAGATTGTTGTGGTCAATATGCAAATAATGCTTACATTGTAAACTGCCCAGAGACTGCGCTAAAGCACTATGGGGCAATATACAATAAAGAATTCTATTCTATTCTATTCTATTCTATTCTATTCTATTCTATTCTATTCTATTCTATTCTATCGCTATACATACATACCATGTTTCCCCGAAAATAAGACCCTGTGTTATATTTTTTTGACCCCTGAATGGCCTTGACCTTATTATAGGGGGAGGTCTGGTGCAGGAGGCGGGTCGGGCCGTGTGACGCGCATCTTACTGGAGTCTGGCAACTCCGTGGCGTCTCTCGGCCGCTCTGTGCAGAGAAACACCTTGCACAGTACAGAAAAACTTCTCGCGAGGGCGAGCAATTAACAACTTCTCGCAGCGAGAAGTTTTTCTGTACTGTGCAAGGTGTTTCTCTGCACAGACCGGCTGAGAGACGCCACAGAGCTGCCAGACTCAGGTAAGATGCGCGTCTCGCGGTGGGGCGCAATTTGGGGGTGGCAGGTCGGGCGGGGGATGGGGCGGGCCGGGCCACGAGACACGCATCTTGCGGCCCAACACGTCCCACCCCGACCCAATGGCAACAGCAGCCTGGCTGCTTCCCTTCCCCGCCGTCTCTTTATCGAGAGGGGTGGCAGGTGAGGCGGGGGAGAAGAGAGACGCGGGTCCTACCGTACCTGAGACTTGCCGTTCCTTGCCGTTGTGTCCAGGGAAGCACGTTGTAAAAATGCTGGCCACATGACCTCAGAGACGTCTTCGGACAGTGCTGGCTCTTCGGCTTTGAAAAAGAGATGAGAAGCACATTTTTCTCATTCAATCTCTGGTCTTCTTTTGAAAAGAAACCCTTCCCCCCCCTCAGCTGTATATGAGAGGTCTTTGTGATCTTTTGTGTCTGTTCATTTTGGACCAAACGAAAGGGCCATCTTGTTAAGATATTCATGAATTGGGAGAGCCAGTGGTAACAAGGCCAGCCAATGAATAGGCATAGCAACTAAGTCAGCCAATGGGAGCTAACCACTTCTGAGTCTGTGCAGAGAATCGAAACTGGAATTTAAGCTTAAGGCTGGGCGTGGCTCCAGTCTTCCACTCTGTCCTCTCTGTACTCTTCCACTCTGAACTCTGCTGAAATGAAACTAACTCTCCTGCTTGTGTTTACCTGTAACTGATTGAAGAAATAATCTGCTAATGGTATTGTAGATTCATCTGTTACTATGTTTATAAAGAAGTTATTGAATCCAGCTGAATCAGTCATCTGTGTGTGCTTCTGGTTTTGATTTTGCAACAAACTTTAATACATCTCGCCTTCTAAATTCTGTTTTCCATCACTTGCAGGCATTGGAATACAGTCTCCGAATGAAGCTAATTCGTCTCTCCCTTCAGAAGAACAAGGCAGGGTCCTAAATGGTGAGAGGAAGGTAATTAGCATGCTAGTGAATCCATTGGTATTATTCCATTTGTGACTATAAGAAATGGCTGTGAACTATCTGCCTGCGGCTCCTTAAAGCAGCTGCATCTCTCAGAAAATTGAGAGCACATCAATGTTTCGGTCGTCTTCTCTGATGAAAAAGTGACGTGAACTAAGAAAAAAGTTCAGATATTTGGAGAGACTCCTGACACAAATTCACTCAGTGAGGATTTGAAGTCTTGCTTATTGCGGTCCAAAATTCCATACAGGTAGTCCTTTGTGGTATCACACCACAATTGAGCCCAAAATTGTTTTTGCTAAATGAAACATTTGTTGAGTTTGGCTCCATTTTATGACCTTTTCTTGCCACCGTTGTTAAGTGAATCACTGCAGTTGTTAAGTCTGTACAGGTAGTCCTCAACTTACACCAGTTCACTTAGTGACTGCTCAAAGTTACAAACTTCTTTAGCAACCACTGGTTGGTTTAATGAACGCTGCAAAAACGTAAAAATCAGGTCAGTCGCGTAACTGATCTGTTTTACGACTGTTGTGACTTAACAACTCTATTATTATCATAACTCAAGGATGACAAGTACATATGACCCCAATTGAGCCCAAAATTTATGTTAAGCGAGAAATTTGTTAAGTGAATTTTGCCCTGTTTTTCTTTGCCACATTTGTTAAGTGAATCACTGAAGTTGTTAAATTAGTAACGCGGTTGTTAAGTGAATCTGGCTTCTCCGTGACTTTGTCAGAAAGTCGCAAAAGGGGATCACTTCAACCTTCATAAATATGAACCAGTTGTCAAGCATCCGAATGTATCATATTTTTCGGAGTATAAGACGCAACTTCCCACCCCAAAAGAGGCTGAAAATTTGGATGCGTCTTATACTCCGAATGTAGCTTTTTTGAAGCTTTTTTTCAGCTCTAACAAGGTGCTAACAATCTTCCCGGCTCTTCCCGGCTTGTTTTCCTTGTTACTCCCTCTGAAAAAGGTTTTTTCAGCCCTAACCGGGTGCTAACGATCTTCCCGGCTTACAGGATTTTTTCATTCCTACTCCCTCCGAAGAAAATTTTTTCCAGCCCTAAGTCTTTGCAGGCTTGTTTTCATGGCTACTCCCTCCGAAAAAGGTTTTTCCAGGCCTAACCAGGGGATGAAATAATGTGCTGAAGCTGACCAGATTAAGGAAGCTAGCCAGATGAATACCTGGTAGGTAGATTTCCCCCCCTATTTTCCTCCCCAAAAACTAAGGTGCGCCTTATACTCTGAAAAATCCGGTAAATTACGTGACTGAGGGGAGGCTGCAACGGTCCTAAGTGTGAAAAATAGTCATAAGTCACTTTCTTCAGTGACGTCGTAACTTTGAACGGTCACTAAACGAGTCTACCTGTACCTGTGTCCTTTTCTGCCGCAGAGTTGTACAGAACAACCCCAGATGGTTGCCTCTTTGCAAATCGTCAAGAGACCCCTCACGCAACCGAGCCAAGAGACCTTCGCTTGGAAAGTCCTCCAAGAGGATCACGGGAACGCTGGCGGTTTGGGTAAGAATTTTCTTCTCAGTGCCAGAAAATCGGATCAGCTTCACCTGGTCCGATTGGCTGAACTTGGGTGGATGCTTCATCCCTGGAGGTTTTTAAGAAGAGACTGGACAGTCGCTTGTATGAAATGGCATAGGACCATGATGGCGGACCTATGGCACACGTGTAGAGAGCTTAAGCTTGCAATACATCTTCATACTCGTTTGAACTGACCGAGTCGCCTGATTTCCCTGGTGATTGACAAGCTATCCATATATAGTTGAGGGGTCCTTGCTGCTTGCTCTCTGTATATTTACATTGCCCCCAACAATCTGGGTCCTCATTTTACCTACCTCGGAAGGATGGAAGGCTGAGTCAACCCTGAGCCGGTGAGATTTGAACAGCTGAACTGCTGATCACAGTCAGCTAAAGTAGCCTGCAGTACTGCACTCTAACTGCTGCACCACCTTGGCTCCTCACTAATGTAATGCGCGCGACACCCCCCGTGCCCCCCGCCCCCCGCGCATGCTAGGCAACAGCAGTTCTCTATCAGCAGTCAGTACCCAGATTAGCACAGATTAACTCCAAGGTGACTTCAGACTAACAAACAAGTAACCAGTAACCCAATCAAGAAACTACCAAAGAGCCATCAGGAAGCAGCCCAACTAAAGAACCCCTAAGACCCCACCCACCCACCCACGCAGACAAGCAAGTCACCAGAATATAAATTGGCAGCAAACAGCACTCCTTAGCAAACTAGAAAACTAGCACTGATGATATTAACCTAGTTAGGGTAATGAAATGTCTGCAAGAAAACAAGAATAGAATAGAATAGAAAATAGAATAGAATTGAATTAATTGAATTGAATTGAATTGAATTGAATTCTTTATTGGCCAAGTGTCATTGGACACACAGGAATTTGTATCCTTACAATTTACATTAATATTGATTGTTTCCTGATTGCTTATTTGTACCCTATGACAATCATTAAGTGTTGTACCTCATGATTCTTGACAAATGTATCTTTTCTTTTATGTACACTGAGAGCATATGCACCAAAGACAAATTCCTTGTGTGTCCAATCACACTTGGCCAATAAAGAATTCTATTCTATTCTATGCTCTCAGTGTACATAAAAAAAAGACAAGATACATTCGTCAAGAATCCTAAGGTACAACACTTAATGATAGTCATAGGGTACAAATAAACAATCAGGAAACAATATCAATATAAATCGTAAGGATACAGGCAACGAAGTTACAGTCATGCAGTCATAAGTGGGAGGAGATGGGTGATAGAAAGCTCAGAGAGCACCCCTCATTTCAACCCTGAGCTACAGATATTCTCCTTTATTGGTACATATATACCGTGTTTCCCCGAAAATACGACCTACCCCGAAAATAAACCTGAGTGTTTATTTTCAAGCCCAAAAGAAAATAAGGCCGGGTCTTATTTTGGGGGAAACACAGGTAGTCGTTTGGAAGTTTGATGAGGAGGGGCTGGTCCAGATACCCTTTAGAGCTGAAGTGGTGCAGTGGTTTAATGCTGCGACTGCAGGCTGACTGCTAGTTCAGCAGTTCAGCTGTTCAAATCTCACCGGCTCAAGGTTGACTCAGCCTTCCATCCTTCTGAGGTGGGTAAAATGAGGACCCAGATTGTTGGGGGCAATATGCTGAACTCTGTAAACCGCTTAGAGAGGGCTGTAAAGCACTATGAAGCGGTATATAAGTCTAAGTGCTATTGCTATTGCTAAGATAGGCTGAATTTAATGAATGAATTTGCGAGAAAAAATCTGTGACTTGGCGGAATAGGAATCTTGAAAAGAGTCAGCGGATCAGGAGGGAAATTATTTTCTTTCTCGCTGTAGGTGATGCAAAGAGAAGCTTGGTGAAAGTGGAGAATATTCAGGGTGGAGAAAAGAAACCCGGAGAGGCACGCGAGGGCCTTCCGCTGTTGAATTTGGGGAACGTAGCACCAGGCGTGGAAAAACTGGAGGGAAGAAGCGAATCCCAAACCCAGAACGAATGCGCTCGGCGTGCCGGGAGTTGTACGGCTGCCATCCTCGAAAGTACTACAAAACCCACTTGGGATAAAATGCCATCGTTCTCCTGTTACGGCAGAAAATACCGCTACAGATTTGAACTTGGAACGCAACATTCCGGGGAAGAATACAAAATACGCCCTCTGTCAGAGGAAAACCTGCCGCATAATTCATATTTTAATAAACCGGAAAAAATCCTAACCGCAAATCGAAGCTACCAAGTGTCCGAACACGGGAAAGGGAGCAACAGTCTGAAGATCTTTCCGACCCTCTGTGCAGATTGGAAGCCGAATAGCGGTGCCGAAAGCGGGAAGGATTTTTGTTACGTTCCGCAGCCGCCGAACGGAAATCGAGACCCCGGGACCGAAACGAGAATCAATAAATGCTCTCAGTGCGGGAAATGCTTCACCCAGAAGGGGGATCTGAAGAATCACCAACGCATTCACACCGGCGAGCAACCGTACGAATGCTCTTACTGCGGAAAATGCTTCAACCAGAAGGGAAATTTAAAGACACACCAGAGGATTCATACGGGAGAGAAGCCCTACAAATGTTTGCAGTGTGGGAAGTGCTTCATCCAGGCGGTCCTTTTGAAGAACCATCAAAGGACTCACACGGGGGAGAGGCCCTACAAGTGCTCTCAGTGCGGGAAAGGTTTCAACCTGGGAGGAGACTTAAAAAAGCATCAGAGGATTCACACGGGCGAGAGACCGTACAGATGTTCTCTGTGTGGGAAAGACTTCAGCCAGATGGGGAATTTGAAGAAGCACCAGACCATTCACACAGGGGAGAGGTGATCAAGATGGCCACAGTCAGGGGCGGGTTCCTAATGTTTTTACTACCACTCTGTGGGCGTGGCTTATTCTGTGGGTGTGGCTTGCCAGCCATGTGACCGGGTGGGCGTGGCTTCTCGGACTGCTGAAGGGAGGGGAATTGAGATAGGTCCTGCTGCCCATTCCCCCTCCCCTCAGCAGCTCGAGAAGCCTCGAACGTGCGAAAATGCCTAGGATCATCACCGCGCATTCGTTGCTTCTCGGACTGCTGAAGGGAGGGGAATGGAGATAGATCCTGCCGCCCGTTCTTTCAGCGTCTCACGCGCTCCCTCAGCCATCATCCCCTGCTTGGACTCACTGTGGGGTAGGAAGGCAGCGCATGAGCAGTGGCGGAAGCTCGGCTTCTGGGCATGCACAGAAGAAAATTTAAAAAAAAATTCAAAAATTTTTCAAAAAAATTGCGGCGCCCAGGCACCAGCAACCGACTGCACCGGTACTGTGATGTCACCAGCGGGCCGCTACCGGTGCTATAGAGTGGACCGCACTGGTAGGAACCCACCACTGGCCACAGTGCATAAAAAGTACGAATGGTGTAAAGCAGGGATGGGTTGCTCCTACCTTGCTACCGGTGCGCTGCATGCGCATCGCCATGTTGCGTGTGCCCCCTCGCTACGCGCGCATGCCCCCTTGCGCAATTTTGCTTCCACACATGCGCAGAAGCAAAACTCACTGAAATTTTGTGAGGGAATCGCGCGCGCGATTTCAGCAATTTTTTGCTTCTGCGCATGCGCAGAAGCGAAATCTCACCGAAATCCCGCGCACGTTCCCTTGCGAGATTTCGGCAAGGTTTTGCTTCCGCTCATGCGCAGGAAGCAAAAAACCCCGAAAAATTGCTAAAAAAAGATGGCGCCACGCAACGGACCGGCGAGGACGGCACCAGAGCCGTTTCGCAATCCGCCGGCCGCTACCGGTGCCATAGAGAAGACCGCACCGGTAGGAACCCACCTCTGGTGTAAAGCAGGGATCTCCAACCTTGGCAACATTAAGACTTGTGGACTTCAACTCCCAGAATTCCTCCGCCAGCCATGCTACCTTGGCATGGCTTGAAGATGTGTGGACTTCAACTTCCAGAATACTTTTGCTGGTTGAGGAATTCTGGGAGTTGAAGTCCACGAGTCTTAACGTTGCCACGGCTGGAGAACCCTGGTGTAAAGAATATGAGAATAATTACCAGACAATGAATCCTTGCACCCAGAGAATGTTTGAAAATGTATAATAATAATACCCAAAACACTGAATTATTTAAAAAGTATCTTTCTTTAAATAGATTGTACTCAAAAGTGACCCTAACCTCAGCGGTTATTTGTCGATCTCAATAACTTTTAAGACAAGTCTGAGCTTCAATTCCCAGAATTCCCCAGCCAGCAGGGCATTCTGGGAGTTGAAGTCCACACATCTTCAAGCTATCAAAGTTGAGAAACTGAGAGCGTCACTCTTATCTTTATCTTGGCATATCAAAATAAATAACCTGTCTTGGAAAAAAACCTCTCCAGATATTCTTGTTTAGTTGTCTGCCCTAATGATAGACTTGCTTATGAAATGACAATATTACTTGTGTCAACTTTAGTCCCAGGTTTTCTTGTTTTTGTGGGGTTCTGTCTCAAGGGGAACGGTAATGTCAGGCGAAAGACCAAAACCAATTAAACTTTCTTTCTTTCTTTCTTTCTTTCTTTCTTTCTTTCTTTCTTTCTTTCTTTCTTTCTTTCTTTCTTTCTTTCTTTCTTTCTTTCTTTTTCTTTCTTTCTTTTTCTTTCTTTCTTTCTTTCTTTCTTTCTTTCTTTCTTTCTTCCCCACCTTCCCCTTTCTTTCTTTCTTTCTTTCTTTCTTTCTTTCTTTCTTTCTTTCTTTCTTTCTTTCTTTCTTTCTTTCTTTCTTTTCTTTCTGTCTTCCTTCCTTCCTTCCTTCCTTCCTTCCACTTTATAATGCCTTGGTAAGGCCACACTTGGAATACTGCATTCAGTTTTGGTCGCCACGATGTAAAAAGGATGTTGAGACTCCAGAAAGAGTACAGAGAAGAGCAAGAAAGATGATTAGGGGACTGGAGGCTAAAACATATGAAGAACGGTTGCAGGAACTGGGTATGTCTAGTTTAATGAAAAGAAGGACCAGGGGAGACATGATAGCAGTGTTCCAATATCTCAGGGATTGCCACAAAGAAGAGGAGTCAAACTATTCTCCAAAGCACCTGAGGGTAGAACAAGAAGCAATGGGTGGAAACTAATCAAGGAGAAATTTCCTGACAGTTAGAACAATTAATCAGTGGAACAGCTTGCCTCCAGAAGTTGTGAATTCTCCAACACTGGAAGTTTTTAAGAAGATGTTGGATAACCATTTGTCTGAAGTAGTGTAGGGTTTCCTGCCTAGGCAGGGGGTTGGACTAGAAGACCTCCAAGGTCCCTTCCAACTCTGTTGTTATTATTATCTACCTTCCTTCCTTTCTTTCTTTTTCTTTCTTTCTGTCTTCCTTCCTACCATCTTCCTTCCTTCCTTCCTTCCTTCCTTCCTTCCTTCCTTCCTTCCTTCCTTCCTTCCTTCCTTCCTTCCTTCCTTCCTTTATTGGTTTATTACTATTGCTTTATTATTAATTAAAAGACGCTTGCACCTGGGGAGGAAAGCTATGGCAAATCTAGATAGCATACTAAAAAGCAGAGACATCACCCTGCCAACAAAAGTGCATATAGTCAAGGCTATGGTCTTCCCAGTTGCAATGTATGGCTGTGAAAGAAAGGCTGAGTGCCAAAGAATTGAGGCCTTTGAACTATGGTGCTGGAGAAGACTCCTGCGAGTCCCTTGGACTGCAAGGTGATCAAACTGGTCAATCCTAGAGATCAACCCTGACTGCTTTTTAGAAGGCCAGACCGTGAAGATGAAACTCAAATTGCCATCTAATGAGAGAGAGGGAAGGACTCACTGGAGAAGAGCCTAATGCTGGGAAAGATTGAGGGCAAAAGAAGAAGGGGACGACAGAGAATGAGGTGGCTGGATGGAGTCACTGAAGCAGTCAGCGTGAGCTTAAATGGATCCAGAGGATGGTAGAGGACAGGAAGGCCGGGAGGAACGTTGTCCATGGCAGTGGTCACCAACCAGTGGTCTGCGGACCACTGATGTTCCGTGAGAAAATTTTGGTGGTCCGCAGAAAAACTATTTGCATTTTTTATATTGCACTAAATACTATTTATCTTTTTTTAAAAATTCATATTAGTGGTCTGCGGGATTTAAAATTATGAATGTAGTGGTCCCTGAGGTCCGAAAGGTTGGTGACCTCTGGTCCATGGGGTCGCGATGGATCGGACACGACTTCGCAACTAACAACATTGCTCATGCCTATGCACAGGAATCTACTCAATTAACAATACTATTTTAGCAGTAGGTGAGGGTCAACAGAATTCAAGAGGGGTTGGGTTTAAGTCTGTTTGTAGCTATGTAGAAATTCTAGACCGATTCTTCTTTTGACTCCACCCCTGGTTCTGCCAGTCATTCTCGTACAGGTAAGTACTTTTTATAACCCAGGATCAATGCATCCACAGACCCCTTTCTATTTTCCATGTTGTTCACCCAAATACTTTGTTTGACAACTGCTTTGAAACTCACCTAATTTGGTACACAACACATTTTGATGCGCAAATTTTATCCTGGTACTCATCGTTTTGTTTGGTACTCAGCACACAAGCTAGAATTAGTGTCAGTGTCAGCTACCTTATGTGACTTACTCCTTACGGAAAAAAATTGTTTGGTATTCATAGTTTTTGGTACAATCTCCTGGAACCAATTAAGTACGAGTACCAAGGTACCATTGTATAAACAGGGCTGTTTGTTTCTTTACATTCGGTTTCCTCCCCCCCTCCAAAAATATGGATTTCATAAATAATTTGGGAAAAACATTTCAGAGATGTGGAAGCAGGGGTGAAATGCTACCGGTTCGGGCATAGCGGTGGCGGCCGGTGGTTCGGAGAACCGGTAGTGGCAGCAGCACAAGGCTCCACCTACCTGCCCGGACGCTGCCATTTTCTTTTTTTAACCCTCTGCACATGTGCAAAGCCTTCTGCACGTGCGCAGAGGGTGAAAAGGCGCACGCGATGCAAATCGTGTGCTTCCGAACCGGTAGGGAAGGTAAGTAGATTTCACCGCTGTGTGGAAGCGCAAACAAAAGTCTGCAGCTCTTTAAAGCAGCTGCATCTTTCCCCTGCTGCCTGCAGCTGCTGCAAGAGCCCACAAAAAGATACAGCTACTTTAAAGAGTTGCAGTAAGAGGCTGAATTTAAACTGCACTTTTCAAAGCCCGTTTTTGAAATTCATAACAATGATAGACCTCTACCAACTATATGTGTTTAAGTTTTTTTTTTTTTTAAAAAGCAGTATGCCATAAAGCACATTAGCAACTTCCGGAGCCGATGGTCTAGTTCACGGGTGTCAAGCTCGTCACATTGATGTCACGTGATGTTTCACGACATTTTTCCCCTTTGCGGAGCTGGGGTGGGCGTGGCCTGCACGTGACGCATCCAGCCTGCGGGCCGCCAGTTTGACACCCCCGGTCTATTTTCACAACAAAAAAAGCTGATAGCAAATGTTACCTCAGTGAATCATTTTCCCTCTCTCCCTTTCTCTGATTCTCTAATACCCCAAGCGTTGGGTTAGGCCCGCAGTGTTTCTCAAATAGTGGGGTGCGCCCCCCTGGGGGGGCACAACGATTCCAGGGGGGCGCGTGTGACCCTAGGGAACATGCATGGTCTCTCTCGATCGATTCCCCCGGACGGGGAGTGTTTTCCCAGTTGCACACTGCTCTGAGCCCGGAAGAGAAGGCGGCCAGGCAGGGCGGGGCGGCTGCGTGGGTTTTTTGTTGTTCTCAGCGGGCACCGCAGTAGCCATGAACGGCGTGGCGAACCTGCTGCTGGACAAGGAGGAGCCTCCTTCCACACCATTCACTGTGAGTGCCCGGCAGAGGTGGCGCTTATGGGCCAGGCCGGCGACCCCAAAACATCGGCTTGATTAAGCTGGCCTGGCCCCGTGTCAAAAGAGGACCCTAACCACAGTAGCCTATGCCTGCCTAACCGAAAACAGGCTCCACTGAGTTCAGTGTGACTTACTCCCAGGTAAGTGGGTAGAGCAGCCTTCAACAGCCAATAGTTTGCTTGCAGCTTATAATAAGTAAAACAATAAATATTAACACTAAAATTCCATTGGGGCCCAGATCGGAGAGTTGGGGGTGGGTGCAAAATGTTTACTTCTTCCTAGGTGGGGGCGTAACGGAAAATAATTGAGAAGCACTGGGTTACGGTGAGGTCGGGTCAGGTCAGGTAGAGGCTCAAGCCCAGTAAATGAGAGAATTGGGGAGAATGCTGCTGTGGCCTAGAGGTGGAGCGCTTGCCTCACAATCAGGTTGGTCAGTTCGATCCTAGGTAGAGGCAGATGTAGGGTCTCCTGCTTGGGCAGGGGGTTGGACTAGATGACCTGCAAGGTCCCTTCCAACTCTGTTAATCTGTTAAAAAAAATTACATGTTCATGCCTGGAGGAGTGTGTATTTTGGGACGTCAGAAGCTTTTGTGAGTAGGTTTAATTTATTTATTTTTTAATGCTCTCGTGAATCACCTAGGCTTCTAAATACAGGAGATGAGTGACTGAGTGTCCTTTAAATAAATAAATGAATTCCTTTTCTATAGTTAACCTATCCTCAGAAATTTCCTGGTGTTCCCCTCCCCCCCTATCTGCTTTCTTTTGTTTGAATTCCTGATCTTGCTGTTGCTGGTGGTTTTGTACAATGAGACAGAAAATTGTGAGTTTACTGGTAGTTTTGTATTGCCAAGAGCCAGACCTCTCAATCTTTGAAATTCACAAGCAAGATTTGGGCCTTTTTTTAATGCAACCAGTTCTTAACTGGAGAGGGAGGGGGACATTAAAAAGGGGTCATTTGAAAGAGTGAAACAATGAATTTGTTGCCCTCCGGAAGCTTTGGGTGTCAGTTCCCCTACCCCCCCTCCCCACGCCACACCCTCACATAAGACACACTGATTGGTGGACAGGAATGAAGGGGCCTAAAAATGTCAGTAAGGCAGCAGATTGCCTAAACTTGTTGAAACAGAGATGGCGGGTTTTTCTCTTTAGATTTATTATTAGAGTTGGAAGGGACCTTGTAGGTCATCTAGTCCAACCCCCTGCTCAAGCAGGAGTTCCTACACCATTTGAGACAGATGGCAGTCCAGTCTCTCCTTGAAGGTCGTAAGTGCTGGGGCTCTCACGACCTCCGCTGGCAAGCTGTTCCACTGGTTGATCGCTCTCACCGTCAGAAAGTTTCTCCTCACTTCCAGGTTGAATCTCTCCTTGGTCAGCTTCCGTCCGTTATTCCTTGTTTGGCTTTCTGGTGCCATAGAGAACAGCCTGCCCCCCTCCTCTCTGTGGCATCCCCTCAAGTATTGGAACACTGATATCATGTCACCCCTGGTCCTTCTCTTCACTAGACTATCCATGCCGAGTTCCTGCAACCGCTCTTCGTATGTTTTATTTTCCAGACCCTTTATCATCCTGGTTGCTCTCTTCTGCACTTTCTCTAGAGTTTCAATGTCTTTTTTGTAGTGGTGATCAAAACTGGATGCAGTACTCTAGGTGTGGTCTGACCAAGGCTTTATAGAGTGGTACTAGTACCTCTCTGGTCGTTGATTGTATCCCTCTATTTATGCAGCTCAGGACTGCGTTGGCCTTTTTGGCTGCTGCTGCACACTGCTGGCTCATATTTAGTTGGCTGTCTACCAAGACTCCGAGATCCCTCTCGCAATCGCTGCTATTGAGTGTGGTTTTGCCCAGTTTGTATGTGTATTTTTGATTCTTCCTGCCTAGGTGCAGAATTTTACTTTTCTCTGTGTTCTCTTGTCACGTGGTATCTAGCAGGACAAGCAGGCAGTAGAAAAGAGGATTTCCCCCCCTCAATTTAGATCGGTGTTTCCCAACTTTGGCAACTTGAGACATGTGGGAACTTCAATTCCCAAGACTTCCTCAGCCAGCATGCTTTTAACGTGTGTGGAACCCCTGCTGAAGTTGCTGGCTGGAGAATTCTGGGAATTGAAAATTGCCAAGGTTACAAAACACTGGTTTGGATGGCTGCTAAATAATCGAAGTAGTTTTCTTACAGGTCCTTGAGTAACCTACAAGGTTGGAGGAAAACTATCCAGGTGATCTACTTTCTGTGACACTCGAGTTTGGTCTACCGCTTCCTCCACTTCTGCCCATTCAGGACCCCCCAGAGTTTTGGGTTTGACTAGGTAAGGACCATCCATTGGAACAAAACAGATTTTACCTACCAACCAAATCAGGTTGAACAATCTCCTCCAGTCTTTAAGAACCTCTGGAGATGTTGCATTTTCATCCTTAGTATCCCCAGTGAGCCCGTTTCTATTGGGGAAACTCAAGTTAGAGATAGATTTGAACCACAACTGATGGACTCCAAACATTTATTTATTTGTTTGATTCGTTCTTTCCACCATCGGAGAAGGCAACAGCAAATGCCAGATTTCCAGACCCAAATGGAGAGAAGGTGAAGCCAGTGGTGTATCTCAAATTCCTTGGGGCTCATAAAGCGGTAGTTAAAAAGTAAGGCACCCAGAGGGCGCCCGATTCTTCTTCTTCTTGGGTCTTTGGGTGGCTGTCGCCTCCGCTTTCTCCTCAGGGTGGGCAGGAAAGCAGCAGTGGGACTGATTGGGAGATGGTGGAGGGCAATTCCGTTCTTCACAAGTTCCCAACATTAGCTGTGGGAGAGAAACGGCCATCAAAACACCAATAAGCCAAACACCCAACCAAAGATGGAGAAATAAATTTGGGTGTTGGACCTCTTCTCCAAGCCAAACATGCTTCTCCCTTTAAGATGATTTATCATTTAAGGTGAATTTCACATCCTTCTTGCTGGACCAGTTAAACAGAAATCAGATGGGAGTGGCTATAATTGAAACCTGTCATCTCCAAATACATCAGACAAAAACTGTCATGCTCAACTAGCATATGAAAGAAATTGAAGTCCAACACATTTGAACACCAGCTGGTTGTTAACAAGTGTAGAAAGGATCTGAATTAGCCTTTTCCCCTTCTAGTTTTTGAGGTGATACATTGCATGAGGACCTGATTTTAAGTGTAGTTCTTGAATAAATCGGAGGCTAGCTTCGCATATTAATGTAAATTAATATTAACTATTAACTAGACACAAGAACAGTTTTTTCCCGAACGCCATCACTCTGCTAAACAAATAATTCCCTCACCACTGTCAAACTATTCACTAAGGCTGCATTACTATTACTATTAGTTTTTCTCATCGTTCCTATCACCCATCTCCTCCCACTTATGACTGTATGACTGCAACTTGTTGCTTGTATCCTTACGATTTATATTCATATTGTTTCCTGATTGCTTATTTGTATCCTATGACAATCATTAAGTGTTTTTTACCTCATGATTCTTCACAAATGTATCTTTTCTTTTATGTACACTGAGAGCATATGCACCAAAGACAAATTCCTTGTGTGTCCAATCACACTTGGCCAATAAAGAATTCTATTCTATTCTATTCTAAATTATGAACAATAAAACTTATAAAGTGATATAAAACTTATCTAACTTATAAAAAAAGTGTATAACTTATAAACTTTGAGCCAGGTTCAAAGTAATCGCATTAGGGCTTGGACTAGGTCAGGGGTAGGCAAAGTTGGCTCTTCTATGACTCATGGACTTCAACTCCCAGAATTCCTGAGCTAGCATGATTGGCTCAGAAAGTCTGGGAGTTGAAGTCCACGAGTCATAGAAGAGCCAACTTTGCCTACCCCTGGACTAGGTGAAGTCAACCTCGCTTTTGCATACTTTTCTGAACAATGGATTTCATTGCATTGCTTTTTGAAGCAATGGATTTCAACGATGCCAACCATCTCTAAAGCAATGCTTCTCTACCTCAGCAACTTTTTAAAAGGGTGGACTTCTGCTGTCAGGGGAATTCAAGTCCACACATCTTAAAATTGATTGAGGTTGAGGATGGCTGGAGGAATTATGGGAGTTGAAGTCCACAAGTTGTAAAGTTACCACGTTTGGAGGCCTCTGGCATAAACCCAAAGACGGGTTTTTGGAATAATATTCTGTTCAAGAGAGTACAAATTGAAATTGGCCATGTTTAGAATTTTTCTACTCATAAAAAAAAGAAAGAAGGTGGAAGAGAGTAGTAGAATCCAAAAGGAGTTCATACTGTACCTGTGCTGCAGGGGGCGCTGTATGGAACCACTGCCGATTCACCTAGAAACACGAAGAAAACTACGGTTAATTCCAATTGCGCTTTCCCCTACCACCCAAAGGGATGTGAGCTGTTCTTTAACCATCTTTCAAGATTTGGCTTTGGAGTCCTTATGGGGGATAGGTTGGCTGTGGTGCGGGATCGACTTCAGAACCAACAGCCGCATATTCTGCGCTCACCTTCGTAATAGTCGTACACCTCCACGAAGGCTGGCCTCTGATTCTGGATCTCAATGCTTCGTTCCACCGTGAAAGAGATCTGCTCGGTGGCGTTGGTCAGCTGCAGGCAAGAAGTTCAGATTATCTGAGGTTCAGATAAGATCAATCTGCACATTTTCAATGCATTTGCTCCCTTGTCCTTTTCCAACATATATACGACTTAGAGAAGGTATTTTATGTCCGTCAGTGGCTACAGAAAGACCAGGTGTGAAATGCTCCCGGTTCGCTTGTGCCTGTCGGTCGTCGTAGAGCCGATAGCGATCGCAGCGCGAGTCTTCCCCCACCTGCCTGGATGCTGCCATTTGGGTTCTTTTACCCTCTGCGCATGCGCAGAACACTTTGCGCATGCACAGAGGGTGAAAGAACCCAAATGGCGGTGTCCAGGCGGATGGGGGAAGACTCGCGCTGCGATCGCTATCGGCTCTCCGACGACCGACAGGCCCAAGAGAACCGGGAGCATTTCACCCCTGAGAAAGACTGCAGCAAGTGAAGATATTTGATGGCATTTACAAGTAGACTTCCCCAGAGTTACTTACGACTCGTTTTCAAAATTATGGCTGCGTTCCTGCCCGCCTCTCCCCACCCCAGGTCATGTGATTGCATTTTGGGCATTTGGTAACCAGGCCGCCATGGTTGCAGCGTCCCACGGTCAGGTGACCGTGATGTGCAACATTTTTTTGCCAGTTTTTCAAATTTTTATTTCTGGCTTTCAGCAAAAAAAATGCCCATTGGGGAAAATAGATTTGCTGAAGCACTATGACATTTGCTTAATAATCGTCACAAAAAAATATTGTAAAGTCGGGTCCAGTGAATTGCTCAATGACCACAGTGACTTACAACCATAATTCTGGGTTGAATTATGGTTGTTGAGTTGTAAGTTCATGTACAGTTGTATAGGCAAACAATTCTTTCCTTTCCCTGGCTCTTCATTTTTAAACGCAGCTTCAAGTCGGAATTCCTCCTCCCCTCCGACCCGCACAAAAAGACCTCGAAGGGGGAGACTCTCTTCAGCAACACAAATGTTCATTGCACGTATCCGGCCCAGGGGCCATAGTTTGAGGACCCCTGATTTAGTGCAATATTAAAAATGCAAATAATTTTTCTGCGGACTACCAAAATTTTCTCGCGGACCACCAGTAGTCCACGGACCACCAGTTGGTGACCGCTGCTCTGGCTCACCCGTTCCCTCACTGTGGTTTCTGCACTCACCTTCTCCAAATATAGCACTACGTTACTGGCTGTTACATCTACCCGCTGAATCAGAGCCTGCTTTTCCAGCTGCAGAAAACAAAAACAAAAAGAGATTTCTTCATTATTAGGGATCAGGGGCACCAATCCACCATCCGCTGTTGTCAGCTGAAGCCTTGGAAGGAGAGAACCTGGCCATGATTTTGGAAAGATGGAAGTGCCCTTGACCAGGACAGAAGACCTTTGGATCATCAGCAGATTTGCAATTTCAGAAAGTATGCTGCTTTCGTTCTCCAGAAACGGCTGCCATGGAGGGCTGCCATCCTGCTATGCTCTGCATTGCCTGTTGTCAGCCTGTCATAAGCAACAGGTGTGGGTGGGGGAGATCGGCAGAGTGGGATAAAGGGGGGGCTAGCTTGGGGGACATGAAACCATGAATCGTGCCATCCCGTGAGAACCGCTGGCCATTCCATGGCCACACTATGGAATCAAGAGCCATCCAGCCCGTGAAGACAGGGACTGTTACCCAAACAATTTGTTAGCACCTAATTGGATACTCGATGATACCCGGTGGTGGTGGTGGATGGGAACAAGGGAAAATTAACTGTATGCTTTGGGCGCGAAAACTCCAGATCCCGCTTTGCTTCTTCTTTAACCACTTGGCTTTAATAAAGTATACTTTTGGCTAAACCATGGATCCAAGAGTCTTTCTTTTCTAACTGACCCAGTTGGGACAGTTGACACTGTCATGGAGGCCCATCTTAAAACAATGTGAGGCACATTTCCATTCCCCATTCCTTCCTCTCCCCACACAGAGAGAGAGACACTATTTCAACATCTCGGCTATAAATCTTGGATGATGGTTATTGTGGCCAAATTCCATCCACAGCTAATTCTTTGGTGTGCCTTAGTCGGAAGAGATCAATGATTATTTGAAGAAGCAGCCTGATACAAAAACTGTCCAATTACCTTTTTTACAGATGGCTTATTTGGTGCAAATCCAGAGACCATCTTGATATTAATAATCGCCATGTTGGAGGCTGGACGCTTGCCGGTGTAACTGGACAAATGAGAGGGAAAAGAAACAAGGTCAGCCCCAGTTATAGTGGGTGTGGGGTTTTTAATTCCTGATCCCACAATCACCCATTGGGTTTCTACCAAGAAGATCCAGTTCTAGTCTCTGGTTGAAACGTGACATTTGTTCAGTTGTGTTCTTTGCGCTCTTTGAATTTGGCATTGTCCTGCGGACATTTCATGACAATACTAGGCAATATCATCAGTGCAGAGGGGAGGGAAGTATGTTGGTTGATTCTGTGTGGTAGTCAGTCCTGCCAGTCTTGGTGGGAGTGTGGCATCCTCTTTGATGTCTCCTTTATCAGGGTATTGTTTCCTCCCTTATTGTTTCTCTGGTGCTGTTCCCTGCTTATCTACATGATAGATGCTGGAAGGTATGTGTTCTAGGCCGTTGGCTTCCTAGACTTTGAACGGTATCTTTTAATGTATGTAAACAGGATTTATCTCTGTCTGTCTGTTGATGGCTGATTTGTCTGAATGTCAGTGGTCTGATGCAGGGGTGGGTTCTAACTTACCTCGCCGCCAGTTCACTTCCTCCCATGCTGAGTAGGTGTGCGCGAATTGCGCACCACATGGCTGCGCTGCATGGGTGCATGTGCTCATTGCATGTGCGCATTGCATGCGTGCATGCGCAGTACCGAAAACCCAACTTCTGCGCATGTGCAGAAGCAAAAACCAGGTTCTGCACATGCGCAGAAGCCAAAAACAAGATGGCGCCGCCTATGGCACCGCCGAGAGAGCCAGTTCAGGGGCATGGCCAGCCAGCGATCAGGGGGAAATTCCCACTACCGGTTCTATAGAATCGGGAGCAACCCACCTCTGGTCTGATGTGATTCCACCACTTAGCCTGTATTTGCCCACTTAAAGGTTGTTCTCCCTGCATTAAAGGTTGACTAGGGCTTGGAGTCCAAGTCTATCCAGATGAGGTTGCAGTGACAGTGTTCAAATGATATCACTATCCCCAGCTCCCAGACACTGGTCTTAGCCCTGGGTGCCAGTAACACAGAATCACGGATTGTTTTCTGAGTCTTCCCCATCTTCACAAAGACAATGGGGAGGTTCTCATTTTCTGAAGCACCAAAAATATCTGCAGTGGCACAATTATGATTGCTGCAACTACAGACAATATGGAAGGACTTTCTTATTACCCTTCCTTCCTATTTCAATTCTTGTATGGAGATACGGGAGATAAGGCATAAAGTAGAGTGCCTAGAGAGATCCTGTTTTCAAGGGCCCACCTAGGACTTCAACTTTATCTCAGAAAGAAGAATGGACGGTTAACCTATAAGCTGTTTTTGTGCTGTAGTCAATTGTGTGTGTTTAACACCAAGCAGTGCTGAAGATGTTTTAAACTAGAACTAACCCCCCTGCAAATTACAGCAATTGTCAGGATGAGTCAATGTGTTAACTAAACCCTTCTTTCACACAGTTAAGCATGTCATGCATAAGGTGGATGGATTCACGCAACCACCCCATTAAGAGAAAAAAATTGTTGGAGGCCACTGCTATACCCAAATAAATAAGTCATATCATCGCTTAATAGTTCACACAACTTGCTAAGATATTACAGGTAGTCCTCAACATATGACCACAATTGAGCCCAAAATTTCTGCTGTTAAGTGAAACATTTGCTAAGTGAGTTTTGCCCCATTTTACAATCCTCCTTGCTACAATTATTAAATGAATCACTGCAACGGATAAGTTAGTAACCCGGTTGTTCAGTCAATCTGGATTCCCCATTGACTTTGCTCATTAGATGGTCACAAAAGGTGATCACATGACCTTGGGACACAGCAACGGTCATAAGTGTGAGCCAGTGGCCAAGCATCTGAATTTTGATCCCGTGATTGTGGAGATACTGCACAGGTTGAAACTGTGAAACATGATTGTAAGTCACTTTTCTTTTCCATTGCCGTTGCAACTTTGAACGGTCACTAAATGAGAGGACTACCTGTACAGGGGTGGGTTCTAACTTATCTTGCCACCAGTTCGCTTCCGCCACGTGGCCATGCCGCGCGCGCATGCACAGTGCTGAAAATTCGTAAAAAATTAAAAAAAAACTGAAAACAAGATAGTGGTGCATGCGCAGTGCCAGAAATTCAGCTTCTGCGCATGCGCAGAAGAAAAAAACCAGCAAAAAGATCCAAAAAATATATTTTTTCCCCCCCAAAAAAATGTCCCAAAAAAAGATGGCGGCATCCACAGACCGGCACCGACAGAACCAGCTCCGTGACGTCACCAGTGGTTTGCTACCGGTTCTATAGAACTGGTGCGAACTGGGAGAAACCCACCTCTGTACCTGTATTAGGTGCCCACGATATATGGGACCACAAACAAATGACATTTGTTTTGGATTAGATTAGCAAGTTATATGATATGAGTTATATTTCCTGCCAGGAGGAAAAGATGGTTTTTCAGACCCAAAGACCCCACCTGGCATCATGGCATCTCTTGAAATGGCAGCCAGATACCCTTCGGCTGTGACCTATTGAAGAGAGAATTACCTGACGTTAATTGCAATGTCGAACACCTTGTGGGCCTTGACCCCAACACATGTTTCGGGAATTGTGCTGACAATCAGTGCAAATGGATCATCTTCCGGGTGTGGGAGCACATTGTACCTCAAGGTAGTCTGAGGAAAGAATATTTTGTTAATGGATCATCTTTGTTGGTAAATTAGTCAGTCTAGGCCAGTGTTTCTCAACCTTGGCAGTTTGAAGATGTGTGGACTTCAACTCCCAGAATTCCCCAGCCAGCGTTGCTGGCTGGGGAATTCTGGGAGTTGAAGTCCACACATCTTCAAACTGCCAAGGTTGAGAAACACTGGTCTAGGCAATGCAGATTTTCCGCTGCTCTCAAGGAAATCTAGGACCCTGCTGCCCACCTGCCCACTCATGGGGGGGGGCATCGTTTCCTAGACCCATATTGCTCAGCCTTCTCCGTTTTGATGTCCTGCAGACGCGTCGGCCTTCAGCTTCCAATATTTTCAGCCAAGTTTGCCAAGAGAAGCTGAGGGCCGACATTTCTGGAGGGTGCACCCGACGGAAGAGCCGCAGTTCTTCCTCTCTGTTGGAAGATGCTTTCTTCTTGCAAGCCAGCCAGAGAAACAGGTGTGGGTCCACAGTAGAAGAACACAACCTTAGAACATTGACAAGCTGAGCTCAGCACTATCACCCAATTAGCAGCAGCTCTTCAGTATGACCTTGTCATGCTAGAAATGCAAGGATGGAGTCTTGGGCCTTCTTAATTAAACAAGGCCTAGACTTTTCTCCTTTTCGTTTCCTTGGTTACCACCTTTCTTCTGCTCTTAGCCGTTCCAGGTCTTTCTCTCTTTATAGGACCATGTTACTCTATGGTTCCTTTTACTCTGCATATCTATGGAGATTCTCGGTCATCCAGGTCATGGTTGTCCCAAAGGTGCTTTTTCAAAAGGCAACTGGACTTTCTTTGTTTTCCCTCGAAGACGTTTCGCTTCTCATCCAAGAAGCTTCTTCAGTTCTGACTGAAGAGTGGAGAGGATTATATTCTTTGAAGTCATCTAGTTGTTAGCACTCTTTCTGAGAGCCCTTGAGGCCACTTGGAGGGTTATCTCAGGATCACCTGAATAATGCAAATAAGTGTGGAGCCTTCAGGGTCACTTGAAATAATGCAAATGGGTGTGGAGCCTTCTTGGAACTGCTGAAAGGCCTCAAGGACTCCTCAGAAAGAGTGCTAACGACCAGATGACTGCAGGGAATATCAATCCTCCACTATTCGTTCAGAACTGAAGAAGCTCCTTGGATGAGAAGCGAAACGTCTTCAAGGAAAAAACCAAGAAAAGTCCCGTTGCCTTTTGAAAAAGCACCTTTGGATAAGGTGACCAGATTTTAATATTTGTAAAGCGGGACACCATTGATGGGGGGCGGGGGTTTCTAGGGGAGCAAGACGGGAGGGGTCCGTCTCTCTTATTCTGCAGCTTTGTGCACCACCCCCCCAAACACCCCCCCTTCATCGCAGCCGGGGGTGGATTCCTACTGGTGCAGGCTTGCCTGTTCATCGCCGCAGAGCCGAAGAAGCTGGCGGCGTTTGCGGCACGGGGCTTCTCCCGCCAGCTTTCCCCGGCCGCCGGGACGCCGGCATTTGTGTTCTTTTGCCCTCTGCGCATGCGCAAAGCATTCTGCTTGCGCAGAGGGCAAAAGAACGCAAATGGCGGCGTCCCGGCGGGCGGGGAAAGCGGGTGGGGGAAGCCCCGCGCCGCGAACACCACCAGCTTCTTCAGCTCTGTGGCGACAAACAGGTAAGACCGCCGCTGTCCCTCTCACTGCCCTCCCTCCCCGCCTGGCAGGAGGAGGCAGGCGAGGCAGGAGGCAGAGGGGTGTGCAGGGCAAATTTAAATTCAAAAAGCAGGACTTTTTTGAAAAGCCGCGGGACGCAGGACAAATTATTAAAAAGCGGGACTGTCCCGCCAAAAGCGGGACGTCTGGTCACCTTACCTTTGGAACTCTTTCTCTGCACTTCAAAGTCTAAAGTGGGAAGAGAGTTTCTCTCTCCAGCCAATGGACATAGCCTCAACTCCATGTCCACCTCACTCAACTAGTTCAGAGAGCCTCCTGAAGTAGCAGGGTTGGCTTCCTACATTTTGAAGGGAGTGATGATCGTCTCAGAAGAGGAGAGCTACTCACTGACTATAAACTGGGATCATCTTTGGAGACTCCCATCCAAGTTCCTCCACCTTCTGCTCTAAGTCAGATCAGTGGTGGGTTGCTACCGGTTCGCCCTGATCAGGTGAACTGGTAGCGGCGGTGGCTCTGCGCTCCCAATAGCGAACCAGTAGCGAAGGTAATTGAAACCCACTACTGAGTCAGATGTTTAGGAGAGGGAGCCAAATCTTCTCAGTAGTGGAGCATGTGTCTAAATCCCTCCCCGGAGAGGCCCACCTGATGCCAAACTTGTTATCTTTTTCACAGACAGCTAAAGGCCTTTTTAACAAAACAAAACAAAAATCCCCATTTTTTCTCCCAATGCCTTTCAATTCATAAATGTATTTTTGTGCATTCCATTTGATGAGCCCTGGTGGCGCAACGGTTAGAATGCAGTATTGCGGGCTAATTCTGCTGACTGTCAGGAGTTCGATTCTGAGTGGCTCAAGATTGACTCAGCCTTTCATCCTTCTGAGGTCGGTAAAATGAGGTCCCAGATTGTTGGGGGGGGGAGCAATATGCTGACTCTGTAAACCTCCCAGAGAGGCGGCATATTTAAAATATATGAAATTGACCCACAACAGTAATCGCCTGCATCCTGTCACTGCCATTTCTCTCCCAAGGATCCCCGGGAACCTCACCTGCACGTAGATGCAGCTTTCCCCAGTCACAACTGCTGTATACTCCCCAGGCACGCTGGGCAGGTCCTGGCACTGAAGCAGAAGCTTGTTGCTGTTGTCCACGTGGAATTCCTTCACATTGTTCCCACCTGACTTCAAGGCCACGCCGGTGCCTGCTGTGTTCTTGGAGACAGTCAAAGTCGCAAACAAGGAGACGGCCTGGAGGGCCAACACGGTGTCCTGCAAGGATAGATTGAGGTAACGGTGATTTCCCACCCCACCCCCAAAGAACATAAATATGACACCTGGGTCCCCAAATCATTCTTATGCAATGGTAGGTAGGATGCCAGAAGAGGATGTCAATGTTTTTTGCACAGCAAGAGTCCATGAGAGGATGAGAAAGGAATAGCAGAGCTGGAAGGGCCCTTGGAGGTCTTCTAGCCCAACCCCCTGCTCAAAAAGGAGACCCTATACCATTTCAGACAAATGGCTGTCCAGTCTCAATTTAAAAGCCTCCAGTAATGGAGCGCCCACAACCTCTGAAGGCAAACCGTTCCACCGCTTAATCGTTCTGACTGTCAGGAAATGTCTCCTTGATTCTAGGTTGCTTCTCTCCTTGCTTAGTTTCCCCTCCATTTCTTCTTGTCTTGCCTTCTGGTGCCTTGGAGAATATCAGTAAATCAGAATAGAGCTGGAAGGTACCTTGGAGGTCTTCTAGTCCAACCCTCTGCTCAGTCAAGCAGGAGACCCTATACCCGTGATGGCGAACCTATGGCACGCGTGCCACAGGTGGCACGCAGAGCCATGTCTGAGGGCACGCAAGGCGTTGCCCTATGTCATCTCCAGCGCGCATGTGCGTGCTGACCAGCTGATTTTCGGCCTTCCAGAGGGCGGGGGGAGGCCGTTTTCGCCCTCCCAAGTCTTCAGGAAAGCCTCTGGAGCCTGTGGATGGTGAAAAACGGATCCAATGAGCCTACCGGAAGTTAGTCCCGTTGGGCTGATTTTTGCCCTCCCGAGGCTTCAGGAAAGCCTCTGGAGCCTGTGGATGGTGAAAAACGGACCCAACAGGCCTACCTCAGGTGCTTTGGAGAATAGGTTCGCTTAACAACCGGGTGACTAATGTAACAACTGAGGTGATTCACTTAACAAATGTGGCCAGAAAAGTTGTAAAACGGGGGCGCAAAACTCACTTCACAGATTTCTCACTTAGCAACAGAAATTGTGGTCTCAAGTTGGGGTCGTAGGGTTGAGGACTCCTTGTCCTGGTCTGTTTTGCAACCCAGCTTAAAACCTTACCTCTCTGACAGAAAGTCATCTTCTCCCAACCCAAAACACTCCCGGCTTCCAACCAGAGGTGGGTTCCTCCCGGTTCGGACCGGTTCGCCTGAACCGGTAGCAAACCGCTGGTGACGTCACCATGACATCACGGAACCGGTTCTGTCAGTGCCGGTCCGTGGACGCCGCCATCTTTTTTTTTTTTGAATTTTTTTAAAAAAACATTTAATTTGTTTCCAGGTTTTTTTTCTTCTGCGCATGCGCAGAAGCTGAGTTTCTGGCACTGCACATGCGTCGCCATCTTGTTTTTGACTTTTTGATGGGGGGATATTTTTGGGGGGGATTTTTAGCACTGTGCATGTGCGCGCGCCCACGCGGCACTGCCATGCGGTGCAGGAGGAAGCGAACCGGCAGCAAGGTAAGTTAGAACCCACCCCTGCTTCCAACGTATCAAACCCCCAGACGGGAGCCACCAACCTGTGTGGATGAGTATCCTCCAGTAGGATTCTGTTGTCTGGTGATCCATATCACAATCTTACTGGCCACTGCCAGATCTTCCTTGGACGGTGATGGAGTTCCCTGAGCTCCTGCTGGACGCCTCTTCAGGTAAGTCAAGAGCACATAGGAGGTCAGTTCCACCTCGGCGGAAGAAGCACGAGGCTGGTAGTAGAAAGGCTGTTTCGCTTCTGGCTTCACGGGCCTCTCCCAGTGAATGGAGCCGTCGTCTTCGGGGCCAAAAAAGAAAGAAGAGTTAAGTCTTTGAATTCAGATCATCCATCCAAAAAGGTTACAGGGAGTCCTCGACTTACAACGGTTCACTTAGTGGCCGTTCACTTAGCGGCTGCAACGGTGCTGGAAAAAAAAGCGACTGATGTCTGTTTTCCACATTTGCGACTGTTGCAGCCTCCCCATGGTCATGCGATCAAAATTCAGATTTTTTTGGGCAAGGGACTCACATTTATGACGGTCGCAGTGTCCCGTGGTCTCCCTTTTGCGTCCTTCTGACAAGCAAAGTCAATGGGGAAACCGGATTCACTCAACAACCGGGTGGCTCATTCAAGAACTGCAGTGATTCACTTAACAACCGCGGCAAGAGAAGATGTAAAATGGGGCAAAACTCAACCAATTTCTCACTTAGCAGCATAAATGTGGGGCTCAGTTGTGGTCGTAAGTTGAGGACTAGCTGTATAAAGACCTCTGTACTGAAACAATGTGATGCATCAAGAGGTATAAGAATACACAGGTGATCTTCGAGTTACAGCTGTTCATTTAGTGACCATTTGAAGTTACAACAGCACCGAAAAAATTGACTTATGACCGTTTTTCACTCATATGACCGTTGCAGCAGCATCCCCATGGACATGTGATCAAAACTTGGGTGCTTGGCAACCGACGCGTATTTACAATGGTTGCGGTATCCCCTGGGTCATTGATCCTCTTTTGTGACCTTACATAATGGGGGAAGCCAGATTCACTTAACAACTGCAGCGATTCGCTCAACAACGTGTCGCCAGGGTGGGGGTGGAGGGTCGAAGGCAGGGGCGGCTTCTACTTATCTTCCCTGCCGGTTCACATTGCAACAGAAGCGTATGTTTTGTGTGCGTCCCTTCCTGGAAATGACCCTCTGCACATGCGCAGAAGCCTTTGCACATGCGCAGAGGGGTTTTTTGGCAATCTGCGGTGACCGGAGAACCGGTTCGGGAGCGTGGACCGCCGGTCATCGCTGCCGGTTCTCCGAGCGGCGGGAAATTTCCGCTACCAGTTCTATAGAATGGTCCGAACCGGCAGCAACCCACCTCTGGTTGGAGGGTATTATTTTATTATTATATTATTTTTCTTTTTCTGCTTATTCCTTCTTTTATATGGTGTTTTTATAATTCTGTAAGCCGCCTTGAGTCGCCATGTGCGAGTTAGGCGGCAATATCAATTTTCTAAATAAAATAAACTGCGGCAAGAAAGCTCATAAAAAGGGACATGTTTAACTCAGTATGTGAAATTTTGGGTTGTAAGTTGAGGACTACCTGTAAGAAAACAAAGTCACCTGCATCTCATGGATGGACAAACGTCCTCTTGGCCTGTTGTGGCCCGCCAGCAGCCTGTGCAGCCAGGGCCTTTGGAAACTCCAGCACCTCTTGGCAGTGATAAGAAAGGAGGGGCTACTCCTTTCCTGAATGCAAGAGCATGCAGGGCTGCCAAGAGGCAGGAAGGTTTACTCCAGAGGTCGTCTGCTCGGGAGTAAGAGTGGGGGCTAATTGGCCACTCCCTTAGTCTATTTAAGAACAGTAGAGGCAGCTGGAAAGCTGCAGGAAACAATAGTTCAGACTCGGATATATCTATCGTGCCTTGTATTGTGAAGTCCTGTTTTTCCTGCGTTGGATTTCTTATCAAGAAAAACTCCTGGGCATTTGGTCAAGCCTTCGGCCATTCCGTGAGATAACCAGAACTAATTGCCTTTGTTTTGAGCTAAGACTGACTGAACTTATGCCAGCTGCTAATGAAGCCGAATTAGCAGCTGACTGATGCCAGAAAGGATTGTTTCTTTTGATTTGTGTGTTTGCCACTGCTAAGCCAGTTATTAACAGTGGTTCATTAATTAAACTAACTTCATTTCAACCATGTGTTTTGATACATTCGTAACGGGGGACAGAACATGGCCCATCTCTTGGGCCGGTTGGTCCTAGCAGTAACTCCACTCGCTTCTCCCACCAAGGTTTTTCTCACCTCCTTTCATGGCCTTTTCCTGAAGACTTTGCAGTATTGCTGACACTTTGTCCTCTTTCTGTGCCAAAGCAAAAGCATATCCCAACAAGGCCTGGGTGTAGATGGGGATGTCTTTCTGCTGGGATGCGGTCTCCAGGCAAAACAAAGCATTTCGCACCACAGAATGCTGCAGGGAGAAAGAAGGCAGAAGTTCATCGAGAGCAGTGACCCCCACCCCAAAAAGCTTTGGGCCCCCAGGAACCGGTTCCGTGGAGAGAGTTTTCTCCGTGGACCGGAGGAGGTGTGTGGTTTTGTGCGCTTCCTACATCCTGCACGTGCGCAGATGGGGCTTTGTGTTAAAGATATTCATGAACTGGGAGAGCCATGTTAACAAGGTTAGCCAGTGAATAGGCATAGCAACTGAATCAGCCAATGGGAGCCAACCACTTCTGAGTCTGTGCAGAGAATCGAAACTGGAACTTAAGCTTAAGGCTGGGTGTGGCTCCACTCTCCACTCTGCACTCTGTGGTAATTGTGTAAATGACCATCAATGTTTTAGATAAAGATGGAAGAACAATGTGGTAAAAATGGCAATGGTAGAGCTATTATTATTTTTGTATTATTATTATTAGAGTTGGAAGGGACCTTGTAGGTCAGCTAGTCCAACCCCCTGCTCAAGCAGGAGTCCCTACACCAGTGATGGTGAACCTTTTTTCCCTCGGGTGCCTAAAGTGCATGCGTGCGTGCTATCGCGCATGTGCGAGTGCCGACACCCATAATTCAATGCCTGGGGAGGGCGAAAACGGCCTCCCCCGCTCCCCCGGAGGTCCTCTGGAGGCCGGAAATGGCCTGTTTCCCAACTTCTGGTGGGCCTGGTAGGCCCATTTTTCATCCTCCCCAGGCTCCAGAGGCTTCCCTAGAGCCTAGGGAGGGCAAAAACACCCTTCCCAGTCCCCCTGGAGGCCCTCCAGAAGCTGAAAATGCCCTCCCAGAGCCTCCGTGTGAGCCAAAAATCAGCTGGCCGGCGCGCACATGCGCGCTAGAGCTAAGCTAGGCAATGGCTCGTGTGCCGGCAGATTTGGCTCCGCGTGCCACCTGTGGCACCCGTGCCATAGGTTCGCCATCACTGCCCTACACCATTTCAGACAAATGGCAGTCCAATCTCCCTTTGAAAGTCTCAAGTGTTGGAGCTCTCACAACCTCCGCAGGCAAGCTGTTCCACTGGTTGATCGCTCTCACCGACAGAAAGTTTCTCCTTATTTCCAGGTTGAATCTCTCCTTGGTCAGCTTCCATCCATTATTCCTTGTCTGGCCTACTGGTGCCTTGGAAAACAGCCTGACCCCCTCCTCTCTGTGGCAGCCCCTCAAATATTGGAACACTTCTCTCATGTCTCCCCTGGTCCTTCTCTTCGCCAGACTGGCCATGCCCAGTTCCTGCAACCGCTCTTCGCATGTTATAGTTTCCAGTCCCCTAATCATCCTGGTTGCTCTCCTCTGTACTTTCTCTAGAGTTTCAATGTCTTCTTTGTAGTGTGGTGACCAAAACTGGATGCAGTACTCTAGGTGTGGTCTAACTAAGGCTTTATAGAGTGGTATTAGTACCTCCCTAGTCCTAGATTGACCCTTGGACAATGTTCCCTGTAAGAAAAAAAAACGGTGCGCCGCGTTCTCGTTTCATCTGCGCGGCCGTGCATGCGCACAGGCTCTCTCATTAGGAAATGCCGGCAGGAAGTTAAAAACTTCCGCGCGGCGTTCTATAATCACGTGCGCGGCCGCGCGGGCGCGCACCTTAGAGGGAACAGTGCCCTTGGATCCAGTCAATGAAACTCAACTGAGAGCATCTTGACTTTTTATTATGCTCAGGGGCAATCAGCTTCAGAGGAAGCTTTCTTGAGCGATGAGTTGCTAAATTGGGAGTCTGTGGGAGGCGAAGACGGCTTCTTACCGTGACAGGCAAGGGCATCTCCAGCAAACTGATGGTGATGTACGCTGACAAAGTGACTTCATCATCAACTCCGCCCTGTAAGGAAGAAAATGGGATGCATAACCATAACCACCACAGAGCAGCCGTGAAATCTACTTACCTCCCCTACCGGTTCAGAAGCATGCGTTTTTCACCCTCTGCGCATGCGCAGAAAGCTTTGCGCATGCGCAGAGGGTTAAAAAAAAGAAAATGTGATGTCCGGGCAGGTGGGCGGAGCCTCACTCCGCCGCCGCTACTGGTTCTCCGAACCACCGGCAGCCATCACTACCGGTATGCCCGAACCGGGCCAAACTGGTAGCATTTCACCCCTGCCACAGAGTACGAGAAGGGTAGCTCCCATCTCCCCGAGTTTTCCAAACCTCCAAATATGTGGACTTTCAATTCCCAGAATTCTCCCTGATGTACATGTGGCTTGGGAATTCTGGGATCTGCCATCTATCTATTTCAAGGGTGGCGAAGGTGAGATCATCATTTGGTGTTCCCCTCAGGACCATATAATGCACAAAATTGGGAGTTTTTTTACTCAGATTATCTATGGAGATTCTCAATCATCCAGGTCCTGGCTTGTCTCAAAGGTGCTTTTTCCAAAAGGCAATTGGGCTTTTTTTTCTTCTTCTCTCCTTTGAAAACATTTCACTTCTCATCCAAGAAGCTTCTTCAGTTCTTCAGAACTGAAGAAGCTTCTTGAATGAAAAGTGAAATGGTTTTGGTTTTTTTTCCCAAAGGAGAAAAAAAACCAGAAAGTCCCAAAAGTTCCTTTTGGAAAAAAGCGCCTTTGTTACTCAAGTTGTTTTACATGCAAATGGTTCCTTAACTCAATTCTATGCTGCTTCCCTTATACACGGTATCTTTCTCCATCTCTGCTCTAGTCATCTGCGCCTCGTTTCCTCCCGATAAATCTGACTACCGTTGCCATCATCCTCAGATAACACCCACCTTTTCTCCTTTATCTTCCAACCTGATCGTACCCCAACAGGTCAAGAGGCCACTTCAAGGGGCCCTTTGTCCAAGAAAAGGGCCAGATAGTTAGCCGTCGCTCTGCTGTTCAATGCCGCTGCTCAGGGGTGGGTTCTGGCTTACCTCGCTGCCGGTTCGCTTCCTCACGTGCCGCGCGGGTGTCGTGCCAAGGCTCGACATATGCACCTTGGTGGGAGGGAGAGACACTGGACCGGGGGATGCAAATCGTCACCATTCCCAGGGTACTGGCCCCAGAGTCTGTGGAGTGGCCACGCATGCGCTGTGCTGAAAACCCAGCTTCTGTGCATGCGCAGAAGCAAAAAACAGCTTCTGCGTGTACGCAGAAGCAAAAAACAAGATGGTGGCGCCTATGGCGCTACCGAGAGAGCCAGTTCAGGGGCGTGTCCAGCCGGCCATCACTGCTGGTTTGGCGAGCGGGGGGAAATTCCCACTACTGGTTATATAGAATCGGTCCGAACCGGCAGGATCCCACCTGTGCCGCTGCTAATCCTTCTCCTCAGCAAAATGGCTCAACCCTCACCTCTTAATATTATACTTAATTTAGGATGAACAACCAAATAATCTGATACCTGTAATATTGACTCCACCCCCAATGTAACTAATATCGATAGAATTATCGTTTTCTTTTGTGCTATTTCGTGGACCCTGGTGCTATTTTGTTGAGACCACGCTGACCAGCTCTCCTGGCTGGTTTTCTCTGTACCTTGAGCGCATTGTTCAGGAGGGTCCCGGTGCTTTCGAAGCAGCCATTTTGTTTCTGCTTTAAGGCCAGAAAGGTCTGAGCGTCGATCAGGTGTCGCTCCTCCACAAAGATGTATCTCTTCATTTGAGAAAGGCATTTCAGCACAAAAGCGGTCAACCTGCAAGAAAGCCCACAGCGCAACCCCATTAATTTCATTTGCAGCCTCTGGGCACCCTTTAAAGCAGCGATCCCCAACCTTTTGGGCACTAGGGATCATGGAGAGAGTTTTTTTCCCCCCGCGGATCGGACGGGGTGTAGTTTCGTGTGCTGCCTGCATCCCGCAGATGGGGCTTCGCTTGTTTGCGTGGCCTGATTTCTGGCATGCCGTGACCTGGTGCTGGTCCACGGACCGGGGGGGGGGTTGGGGACCGCTGCTTTAAAGAACAATATTTCCTGCTCAGTGTGCAATGATCAGCAATAAGCCATTAAAATGCAAAGGAGACCTGATGTCATGCCCCCATCGGAGTCGGATTCTGCGGCTGGAAGAAGAACTGACAGCGAGTGAGAGGGCAGCTCCGTTGGCCTTGGAGGAAACTGGGGAAGGGCAGAGTCAGATCAGGCCAGGCTGTTTGGAATTAGCAAAGCCTGCAGGCAGGGAAGAACAGAGCTCTGACGAGGAGCATGAACCACCCCCTTCTGATGCAAGGGCTTGGAGAGTGCAGAGGAGGCAGGATCAGCTCAGAGGGAGGAGGCAACTCACGAGGAGAGTGCCCCGCCCAGCTTCACCAGGCACACCTGGGGAATGAGACTTAAGGAGACGCTGTGGGGAGGGGCATTTATTGGGAACAAACGCTGGGTTCCTGGAGTGTTGTGTGCCGATGTTTGAACTTGCCAAGAATCCTTGCATTCCTGTGTGGCGTTCTGGACTGATTATCTGTATCTTTTGCTCCCTGAACTCCTTGCTTTGTTCTTGTTTTGCTAGATAAATTTGGGATTTATTGCCGTGCAGCCTTGGTGCAGACAGCGCTGGGCTGGACTAATTGCGACCAGAGGCTGTTTGAAGTTTGTTTGGGGGAGATTTGGAGCACTAAAAGGGCTGGTTTGAACTGCCAGCTGTTGTGTTATCTCTGTGCCGTGCCCTGGGTCATCACACCTGAACTCCTTTATTTATCCTTTCATCTCCATTGTTTCTTGTCTTGCCTTCTGGTGCTTTGGAAAGTAAATTGACCCCCTCTTCTTTGTGGCAGCCCCTCAAATACTGAAACACTGCTATCATGTCACCCCTGCTCCGTCTTTTCTCTAGACTAGCCAAACCCATACCAGCATTTCGCTATTCCTACTACATACTATTCCTGCCCATAACAAGCTTCCCCTGTAATCAGGAAAAACTTTGCCTTGCGAACGATATCGGCAAGATGAGAAATACGTTTTTCTGCATTCACTCACGCGCAAACCTGCAGAGACAACCTCAGAGGCTAACGCTGTGAACCTTACCAGACATTTCCAGGCTGGTTGTTCTGTTGCCCAAATGTGCTGTAGGAACCGTCAGCATGCTTGTAGTTCAACTGTCTCTGATAGCCTGCAAATGAAGGGTGAATGTTAGTTTGTATTTATTCAATAAATGGCGAAGCCCTCCGTCACGTAGTGAATATTGTCAGTTGTATGTCTATGCAGGGCGATGCACCCCTATCCTAATATTATGGTACATTCCATTACAAGCAGGACACGTGATGTGATCTGCGCATGTGTGCATTCCTGATTCTCCATTATTCTTCTTGTGGTTTGGCTCTGACCGGGAGCGGTCGCATTTAATTAGTAAGAATGTAATTATTCAGAATTTATTGTTTTTGTACCGAAATAAATATTTTATTAGACTTTAACTTCGGTTTCATTTCTAAATGTCTGAGCTCCGAGAGAAAGATCAAACATCGCCTCTGTGAGATTTATTCTCACCTCTAACACCCTCCTTGAGTCAAGCTCAGGGCTGGGTGACTTTGAAGACACATCCATGTTTGTCTTTTGGCATTACAGAAATGACTGTAATCGTTTTCTGACCTCCCAGTCTAACTAGAAGCTTGGGGCTTTGGGGCACTTTCCTACACAAATGGTGACCATGCCCAGACTTCTGAGGAAGAAATGGCAGATTGAAGATGGCTCCACCAAAGGCAGAGCCAGAAAGCAAACCGAAAGTAGACCTCTCCTCTCCAGCAAGGAGAAGGCTTAGGATCACTCACAAGTGCTCCAGACAGTTCAGGGGCGGGTTCCTAATTTTTTTACTACCACTCTGTGGGCGTGGCTTATTTTGTGGGTGTGGCTTGCTGGCCATGTGACTGGGTGGGCGTGGCTTCTCGGACTGCTGAAGGGAGGGAAACTGAGATAGGTCCTGCCGCCCATTCCCCCTCCCCTCAGCAGCTCGAGAAGCCTCGAACGTGCAAAAATGCCTAGGATCATCACCGCGCATTCGTGGCTTCTCGGACTGCTGAAGGGAGGGGAATGGAGATAGCTCCTTCCGCCTGTTCTTTCAGCGTCTCACGTGCTCCCTCAGCCATCCTCCCCTGCTTGGACTCACTGTGGGGTAGGAAGGCAGCGCATGCGCAGTGCCGGAAGCTCAGCTTCTGGACATGACCAAAAGAAACATTTTAAAAAATGTAAAAAAAAATTTTTTTAAAAAATGGCGGCGCCCAGGCACTGGCAACCGATTGCACCGGTACTGTGACGTCACCAGCGGGCCGCTACCGGTGCTATAGAGTGGACCGCACCTGTAGGAACCCACCACTGAGACAGTTGCTCCTTGCAAAGAGACCACAAGAGTGTGGTCTCCATTCAATTCAGAGCTCTGGGAAATAAGGGAATGTCGAAATCACGGTCAGCATCTTTAAGGATACTGGGCTCATATATTGTACTTTCTTTTCTCATTACTTCCAGAAATTGCTTGCTAACTAATTTTTAGCTATTAGGATCAGTTGGATCAGCAAATCTGAAAACACCAGGTAAGTTTCCTTTAATTCTTAGTGAAAAAATTTTAATTAAAACTTGAATTTTAAGAAAGTTATAAATGGCCTAAGAGCCAAGATAAATTTGAAATAAGATTTTGGAATTAGTTATAAACAATTCTTCCCATAGACTAAAAATTGGAAGCTAAAGGGAATTGAATTAAATAGTATAATTAAAGGAGAAGAACACTCACTAATTACATCAGAGATGCCATTTGTGTAGTAAGATAAAATAATATTTAATAAATGGAAATATCCCTCTCCAATAAAAGGAAAATTACCATTATTTTTTTCACTCTCCATTTAATAATCAAATGGAAAATACGGTCAAAATATAAGCAAACGTATTCTGAACTTGCAGCTATAATTATCAAAATTCATCATCATCATTATCATCATCATCATCATCATCATCATCATCATCATCATCATCATCATCATCATCATCATCTTTTAACAACCCCATAATCCCTTGCGGGGTGGAGTCTGGGCAACTGAATGGAGCTAGCAGAGTGTTTTAATGGCCGGATGCCCTTCCTGTCGCCAATGGAGAGTTTTGTTTAGCCGATATATTCTCAGTGTGCCCAGAGAGAGAAATATCTGCCTCTACCTAGGATCAAACTCACAGCCTCCTGATTGTGAGGCGAGAGCTCCACCTCTAGGCCACTGCACCACTCCAGCTCTAATTATCAAAATCGACCACTATAAATTAATTTAATTCATCATTAGGCTGATGGTTTGCTGATAATTCAGCTAGGGTCACATTTCCAGGAATACATGTATTGATCCTTTCTATTAGGCCTTGATTATTGAATGAATGAATGGATGGATGGATGGATGGATGGATGGATGGATGGATGGATGGATGGATGGATGGATGGTTGAATGAATGAATGAATGAATGAATGAATGAATGAATGAATGAATAATGAATGAATGAATGAATAATGAATGAATGAATGAATGAATGAATGAATGAATGAATTCCTCTTGTTCTTCCTCCCCAAAAAGGAAAAGTAGATAGAGGTGCTTCTACATAATTCTGTGAATCTTCTTACCAGCCACTAAGTATCCAATTGCCTTCGACTTAATTTCCTCGGTCAGCTGGTCAGTCTTGTTCAGATAGTCCAAGATGTAAATATTGGGGGCCAAGAGGGCCATGTTTTGTTCCCCACAGCCAGAAGGCAGCCGGAGAAGCTGGTGTACGTTCTGGATGGCTGAGCTTAAGATGTCACCTGTGGTAGCAAAAGAGATACGAAAGACGTCAAGAGTTGTGAATATTTTGGGGAGCGAGGAGACATTTCAAAGTGAGTGAAACGGAGAGTCCAAGAAAGTCAAGGAGAGGTAGGTTTGGTCAGAGGACAAAAGAGCAGGAGGGACAGAGCACCAGTGGAGAGAACAACCCCAAGGATGGGCAAGAAGAGAAATGACGAAGAAGAGAAAAAGAAAGCTCATTTCAAACATGAAAAGTCCAAAGTTGCAAAGCCTCTCTGTGAATTTAGGAGTTTTATTTGAAAACAAAACCAGCCCTTTCCTCTAAGACAATGTCAGTTTTCAAAATGAAGAGAACATCTTAGATTCTTAATTATTTAATTTAATGTATTTTATTGGCACAGCTGGGATGGGATAACTTGCCACAGCCAACTCACCACAACCAACTCACTACGGCCAACTCACCATGGCCAACTCGCCATGGCCAACTCACCATGGCCAACTCACCAAGGCCAACTCAACATGGCCAACTCAACATGGCCAACTCAACACGGCCAACTCAACATGGCCAACTCACCAAGGCCAACTCACCAAGGCCAACTCAACATGGCCAACTCAACATGGCCAACTCAACATGGCCAACTTGCCACGGCCAACTCACTGTGGGACAACTCAACACAGGACAATTCAATAATTCAATTTAATTATTTAAAATAATTTTAAAAACATTTTAATTTTTGTCATTCGCATTTCATTTTGTTCCTCCTTTGGTATCCTTTCTTTAATGATTCTATTTTATCCTTTCTTTTATATTAGTGTAATTCTTGTCCCAGGGCACGTTGCCCTACAGTGAGTTGGCCATGGCAAGTTGGCTGGCGGCGCGTTGGCTTAGATCCTTGGATTTTACCTTGTTAACAGATTAACAGAGTTGGAAGGGACCTTACAGGTCATCTAGTCCAACCCCCTGCCCAAGCAGGAGACCCTACATCTGCCTTGCCCGGGCTGGTGTGCAGTGCGAAAAAACAGATAAACTAGCAACAACAGTCAACCGACAAATAAGTGACACAGAAGATCTGGCCTATCCCATGCCACGACAAGTGCTGATAAGGACCCTGCCATCCACCTGGCAGAAAAACAAGTTTTAAAGGCTTTTCAAAATGAGCTCAGAGGGTGGCGAGGTTGTATGAATCTCAGGCTGCTTCTGGTTTCTAACTAGTTGTACTGGCCAGACTGTTTATTGCACATGGAAGCATTTCTCGGTGTGCTTCCAAACAGCATCTCACTTGTGTGGTTCTTCAGGAAAACTGAGAATTACTGTTCTGCCCCAGCTAAGAACGTAACACAACACCCAGTTTCTACGAACTTATTTAATCCAATAACCACTACTAATAACGTCTTAGCAGTGAACATGCATACACCAATCTACAAGCAGTCTTTTCTTGCAAGCAACCAGCTGCTAATTAATCTTCATTAACAGCTGGTATCAGTTCAAGGAGTCTTAAAGCAAAGAAGAGCAATTAGGTCTTGATATCTTACGAAGCTTCAGAGAGTTGGCAAAATGCCTAGAGGTAGTCCTTGATAACCAAACCGAAGCAGAGAAACAAAGCAGAAGTTTTTCAGACACGGAGCACACTATGACCAGACGGATTTCCAAACGTTGTTTCCTGCAGCCTTTCAGCTGCCTCTGTTGTCCTTAAGTAGACTAGGGGAGTGGCCAATTAGCCCCAAGTCTTACTCCCAAGGAGACCTCCTCTGGAGTCACCATTCCTGCCTCTTGGCAGCTCTGCGTGCCCTTGCATTCAGAAGAGGAGAAGCCTCTTCTCCCTCATCACTGCTATGAGGTGCTGGAGGTTCCAAAGGCCCTGGCTGAACCTCTGGCACCGAGTCCTCGCCAGCCTCCTCACTGTCCGACTCAGGTGCCCGCTGCACGGGCCGCTGGCGCAACACCAAGTCGGTCTCCTCTCGAATGGGATCCGCTATCAGCTGCACGGGCTGCTGGCGGGCTACAACAATTGGCTTATGAAGTCTGTGGATCTGTCTAACCTCCTCTTGAGAGGGAAAACTTCCATCTTTCTAAGATCATCTGATCTACTAACAAACACTTCACACTCCTAGCAAGATCCATTCTTCTGAGTGGCCGTGTATTTTTTTTAATAAAAAGCTGCAGGGACATATGCATGAAGTAGTATAGTAGTATACGTGTTTGTATTGTGGCTGTATCTCATCACCAAACACACAGCCGTCCAAACACAAACCTCCTCCTAAAAGACCCCTTGGAATGAAAACGTGGGGACCTTTTGAAGTGGTTAAAGATGCTCAATTTATTAGTTGGAAAACTGACAACCCGGGTTTGAGACCCGAGTGCTGTGTGACAGGATGAGCTTCCGCCCCAGCTCCTGCCCACCTAGAAGTTTGAAAGCATGCAAGACTAAGTAGATAAATAGGCACCACTTAGGAGGGAAGGTAATCACCTTCTGTGTGCCTCAACATATAGCCATGACCACAGAAACATCTTCGGACAATGCTTTCTGCCTTGGCTAAAAAAACGGAAATGAACAGCGCCCCCTAGAGTTGGACATAACCAGGGGTGGGTTCTACTTAACTTCCCTACCGGTTCGCATCACGTCGGAAGGGCGTCTTTGAGGGTTCTTTGCAAGCCCACTTTCAAGGAGCGGCGACCGGAGAACCGGTTCGGGGGCATGGCCGGCCGGCCATTGCTGACGGTTTGGCGAGCGGGGGCAAATGTCCGCCACCGGTACGGGAGAACCGGTCCAAAGCGGCAGCAACCCACCACTGGACATAACTGGATGGGGAAACTTTTGCCTTTACTTCCCCAAGGAGAAGGAATAGCACTCTGCACACAGATTCTTGCAATAGTGCATCACTTACCCAACACACAGAAGAAAGCCCTGGCGGATTTCTCCACTATGTTCTCTGGGACCTTTAAGGAAATAGATGTGGATTGGCTGTCTTCTGCAAGCAAGGAGAAAAGAGAAAAAAAAGACAGTCTGAATTGAGCCTCTTGGTTCTTTTATTGCTAATTTTCTCATTTCCGGCTGCCTCTACCCATTATTTAATCCAATGGATGGGGACATTTAAGAATTGGCCTCTCCTTTAGATTTCACAAGTTCTAGGACTCACCTGTAGCTCTAAGCAATAGCAATAGCACTTAGACTTATATACCGCTTCACAGTGCTGTACAGCCCTCTCTAAGGGGTTTATAGAGTCAGCCTATTGACCCCAACAATCTGGGTCCTCATTTTACCAGCCTCGGAAGGATGGGAGGCTGAGTCAATCTTGGAACCAGTGAGAATCAAACTGCTGGCAGTCGGCAGAATTAGCATTGTCACCACTGCACCACCAGGGATCTATGGCTGCATGTTTGCCAACCCCTATTCTATAGGGGCCATATGGTTCTCTTTCTCTAGCAAAAGGCGTCTGCCTAAAGAGGTTTTTATAATATACTGTATATAAATGTTAGGATCATACTGTAGAGCCGTGTTTCTCAAATTTGGCAAGTAAGACACGTGGACCTATGCTGGTTAGGGAATTCTGGGAGTTGAAGTCCATATGTCTTAAAGTTGCCATGTCGGAGAAACAGCAATATATTGTAGAGGACTAATTAATTCATTTTTAAATGGATAATTTTTCCGGGGTTGTGAAATGCTAATTAGGATTAGAGGTGATCAGTTCTAGAGAACATGGTGAGCCCAGGTTCAATCTTGGCCTGAAATCTCCAGCAGAAAATGCTCTAAACCAGTGATGGCGAACCTTTTTTGGCTTGGGTGCCAAAAGGGTGCGCACGCATGCAATAGCACGCATGCGTGTGCCCATACCCATAATGCAATGCCCTCCCCGTGCATGCGCACAACCCCCACGCTCCCCCCCCACGCATGCGTACAACTCCACTGCGCTGCCCCCACCCTGTGCATGCGCACAGGCCTCAATGAAGCCTCCTGAAGCCTGGAGAGAGCGAAAAACGCCAAGCCTGGAGATGGCAAAAAACGGCCCAATGGGCCAACCGGACGTTCAGAAATGAACTTCCGGTTGGCCCGTTGGGCTGTTTTTCGCCATCCCCAGGCTTCAGGAAAGCCTCCTGAAGCCTGTGGACGGTGAAAACAGCCGAAAAGAAGGCCGAAAATAAGTTTGCCAGCGTGCGCATATGCACTGGAGCTGACATAGGGCAACGTCTCATGTGCCCTCAGATATGGCTACGCGTGCCACCTGTGGCACACGTGCCATAGGTTTGCCATCACCACTCCAAACTAAGGCTTGGCTAAAAGGTAGATTTTTCAGCTAACTTATAATTATTATAGGATCGTATTATTTCATGGAGCTAGCCTGCCATGCAATAAATACCTGTTTAAGATGTTGAGGTGCCTTATGGAAAAAATCAAGAATATGGGAGCTTAAGCTGGAAAAGCTATTATGCAGTAATGGGTTGCAAATCCCGTTGCTACCGGTTCGTGCACGCGTGCAGAAGCGTCCGGGCGGGTGGGTGGAGCCTCCCATCGCTGCTAGCAACCCACCGCTGCTATTATGTCTATGGAGACTCTCAGTCTTCCAGGTCATAGTTGTCTTAAATGTGCTTTTTCAAAAGGCAACTGTTTTTCTTTGAAAATGTTTCACTTCTCATCCAAGAAGCTTCATCAGTTCTGACTGGATGGTGGGGAATGGAAGGATTCATATTCCTTACAGTCAGCTGGTCATTTGCATTCTTTTAAAGAGTTATTGAGGCCATTTGGAGATTTATCTGTGTCATCAGGGTCACCTGAGTAGTGCAAATGGGTGTGGAGCCTTCTTAGAACTGCTGAAAGGAAGATTTAGTTCTTAATCCTTCCATCCCCCCACCATCCAGTCAGAACTGATGAAGCTTCTCGGATGAGAAGCGAAATGTCTTCTTCTTCCTCAAGGAAAAAACAGCTTCCTTTTGGGGGAAAAAAGCACCTTTGAGACGATTGGCAAAGCTTTATACATCATAGTAAGCATCTTGATTTACAGCTGGAAAATAGCCAGTTCAGTAACCATTTAAGGAAAACAATGTGACTCTCTAATCATGCAGCTGGATAAAGCATGTATTCATTACTTTATCCAGCCATTCCCAATTTGGCATCCTCCAGCTGAGCAGTCTCCATCTCCCTTATCCACAATGTTAGAAATTATGTTTATATGAAGCACCACACAGAGCAAACAAAGAGTACAATCACCATGTGCTTTACTGCTCAACTCCATAACTGTAACAGGACGCTCTACTCAGAACAAAAGAGCATAGAGAATATACCATAGATCCAAACTTGTAAATACTGCCATTTACTGGCTGAACGCTACTGTAGGTGCTGCATAGAAACACATTTCAACAATGAATTCCAACACACAATAATCCATCCTGGCTGGGGACAATGAGATTTGTATGCCAATGCATTTGGAGGCCAGAGAAGGCTGAGCTCACTCTGGAGCTGACTTTGTGCATTAATCATGGAAGCTGCAGGAAGGGGAAAGTGGGGGCTGCTGGTCGATACTGTCACGATGTGAATATTGTCAGTTGTGAGTCTATGCAGGGTGATGCACCCCTATTCTAATATTATGGTACTTTCCAATACAAGCAGAACACGTGATACGATGTCTGCGCATGTCTACATTCCTATTCCACAATTAATCACTTCTGCCTTGTCTTCTGACCTGAACGGTCGTGTTACTTAGCAAAGATGTAGATTTATTGTTTTATCTTGTTTTTATACTGAAATAAATATTTTCTATTAGACATTTAATCTCAGTTTTATTTCTAACTATTGAATTCCAAGTAAAAGATCCAAATGTCGCCTCTACGGGGATATTCTTCCCTTAACAGATACTTACTGGCTCCACATAGCAAATTGTTGATGACCACTTCCTTCTCGATTCCTTCGGGCTTTATGAAAAGAAAAGTAGAGGGAGCAAGTGAAAATGAATGCTAGACATCGCTTTAAAATCCCTACATTATTTTCTGAATTTTTAAAAATCTCCTATACCGATGAAAGCTGGGTGGAGGAGAAACTGTGGTGTTGTCACAAGAAATAAAATATTGGCAGAGACAGATGGACAGAGCTTGAACCCACAAGAAAAAGTAGGTGTGGAGGGTGGGGAAAAAAGGAAGCAGCCCTGCCAGGTTGGGGGACCATTTTAAGGGGCACTGAAGGTGAGTGCAGATTACAGGTAATCTTCAATTTACGACCTCAATTGAGCCCAAAGGTTTTGCTGCTAAGTGAAACATTTGTCAAGTGACTTTATCTCCATTGTACGACCTTTCTTGCCACAGTTGTTAAGTGAATCACTGCAGTTGTTAAATTAGTAACACAGGGGTGGTGGTGTAAGTGAATCTGATTTTCCCATTGATTTTGCTTGTCAGAAGATCCCGCAGGCCGTGAGTTTGACATTCCTGATCTAGTTCATGGTTTCTCAACTCAGCAACTTTAAGGCCTTCGGTAAATGCTAGCTGGGAATTCTGGAAGTTGAAGTCCCTACATCTTAAAGATGCTAAGTTTAGTACTTTAAGGGAAAGGGGAGGGTGAAAGAAAAAAAAGGTCCCTCCCCTTTTTTTCTTCTTCTGTAATTTGAAAGAATACAATAAATTTTGTAAATAAAAAGGGTGACCGTTCACAAAGATTACTAGGTGCAAATAGAAATACATACTGTATTTCCATAGCAAGGAAGATAAAGCAGGAATGGTTTAAACTGATTGCTTTAAAGAGGAAAATATGTTCTTATCTGGATTACACTTCTGGAATTTGTGCTTGTGAAGAAAAAAAGAATGAAACTTTGATCTTGGTTTTGTTGATTAGAAAGATTTGGTGTTATAGAAATGGCTAATTATATATTAATACCCGTGTTTCCCCCAAAATAAGACCCTGTCTTATATTTTTTTGAACCCTGAAATAAGCGCTTGGCCTTATTGCCATGCATTCAAAAGCCCGATTGGGCTTATTATCAGGGGATGTCTTATTTTGGGGGAAACAGGGTCTGTAAAAGCAAAAAGTGTGTGTGTTTATTTTGTACTGTGCTAGGAAGACGTCCTCCTTTTCTTTCTTTTCCTCTTCCCCCTTGTATCTCGCTCCCCCTTTTCCCCATTCCCTTTCCTTCCCTTAATTTCCTATTTTCTTTTTCTTTTTGTATTTTATGTAATAAAAATAAAAATGATTTTTTTAAAAATGATGAGGAACACCGAGTTAGTTGAACGTGATGGGTGCCAAGAAACTAAGCCGGGCTGCACCCGGTTGTTACTTGGATGAGAGAATACCAGGAAGACAAAAGGCGACCCTACTTGGAGAGGGAGGCTTTACTCACAGTCACTCACGCCCTTATCACCTCACGGCTGGACTACTGTAATGCGCTCTACATGGGGCTACCCTTAAAGAGTATCCGGAGACTGCAATTGGTGCAAAATGCAGCTGCGGGAGATGTGGTGGGTGTCCCGAGATACACCCACGTAACACCTATTCTCCGCCAGCTGCATTGGTTGCCCATTAGTCTCCGGATGCAATTTAAGGTGTTGATTTTGACCTTTAAAGCCCTACATGGCTTAGGGCCAGGTTACCTCCGGGACTGCATCCTACCGCATACCTCCCTACGACCGGTTAGGTCCCACAGAGTTGGTTTCCTCCAGGTCCCATCAGCCAAGCAATGCCGGCTGGTGGGACCACGGGGGAGAGCTTCCTCTGTGGGAGCTCCGTCTCTCTGGAACCAACTCCCACCAGAGATCCGGACTATCCCCACCCTACTGGCCTTCCGCGAAGCCGTGAAGACATGGCTCTTCCTGCAGGCGGGGTGAAAAGAGATCTTATTCCCCCATGGATGATTGGTTTTTCTAAATTTTGTAATTTTTAAAATTGTTTTTATTATATTCTTGATTGTTCTTATTTCTGCTGTACGTTGCCCTGAGTCCTACGGGATTGGGCGGCCTATAAGAACTTTTAATTAAATTAAATTAAATTGTAGGATAGGGAGAGAAGAAAGTTAGCACCCACCCCTCTCTTAAAAAATGAAATATTTTAAGAAATATTAAAAAGGCAGAATATTATATTTCCCTTAAAAGAGAAATAGAAAGGAGACAGAAACTCAGCCCCAGGTCCCTGCCGCCAGCAGATATTTGGTGCCCATTAAGGACTGGGCCAGCCGATCTACAAAACAAAAGACCTCCGCTCCAGGGTGATGGGATTATCCTTCAGGGCAAAGCCATTCAGCCACAGTAGGAACTGCATTGCATCAGCCCACGTTTTAACCAAGCTTGACTCAGATAACCTACAAAGTTAGCTATGGCCTCTGACTACAGCTAATAGAACACATGCTCTTGCCACAGGAACAGGAAGCTCAAGGGCAAAGCCCAAGAGAGGGTATAAAAGCCACTCACTCTCAGCCCTCATGTGCTCAGCTGCCCAGAACCACCCACATGCTTCTGCTTCACCAATAAACCATCTTTCCAATCAGCCTTCCATGTTTCCAGTGTCTTTCTCCCCACTTGGAACAGAACCAGATGGATATTTCTTCCAACAACTTAATTTACTAGGAAAGATGACTCTTGACTTTAATATATCATTACTCTCAACTCCATCCTTGCCCTCGCCACACATGAGAGCAGTCTGTACGTACCTCGACTAGGAGGGTTTTGATCACAATGTCCCTTTGTCCTTTGGCAGGCACTTCCGTGATTTCATTCCCACAGAGCTGGGTGGATTTCAGGGCCTCTGCGGTTATTGTGAAGTTGACTTCCCCTAGAACCAAAATGGACACTTAGTCAGGTGCATCCCCAGATTGCTTGACCATCTATGAAGCGTGGTGGCGCAGTGGTTAGAATGCAGTACTGCAGGCTGTGACTGCTGACTGCCGGCTGCCAGCAGTTCGATTCTCACTAGGTCAGTGATGGCGAACCTTTTTTTCCTCGGGTGCCGAAATAGTGCGTACACACGCTATCGCACACACGTGCGTGCCCACACCCATAATTCAAAGCCCCCCACTTGCCTCACCCCCCTGCGCATGCGTGCGTGACCCCCCCTACTCCCCCATTTCCCAACTTCCAGTGGGCCCAGTAGGCCCGTTTTTTGGCTCCCCAGGCTCCAGAGGCTTTCTTAGAGCTTGGGGAAGGCGAAAACGCTCCCCCCTGCCACCCCGGAGGCCCTCCAGAGGCCAAAATCGCCCTCCCAGAGCCTCCGCGCGAGCCAAAAATCAGCTTGCGTGCACACACATGCACGCTGGAGCTGAGCTAGGGCAACAGCTCGCGTGCCAGCAGATATGGCTCCGCGTGCCACCTGTGGCACCCGTGCCATAGGTTCGCCATCACTGCACTAGGTTGACTCAGCCTTTCATCCTTCCCAGGTCAGTAAAATGAGGACCCAGATTGTTGGGGGGCAATATGCTGACTCTGTAAACCGCTTAGAGAGGGCTGTAAAGGCACTGTGAAGCAGTATATAAGTCTAAGTGCTATTGCTATGGCTATTCTTTTTTTCCTTTTTTCCTTTTTTTCTTTTTTTGGTCTGGGTAAGGATAAACAGCCAGTGAAACCCTAGGGAGCTTGAGCCTGGGTCTAGACAGTAAGAATTATAGAGGTAATTCCACTTATTCGACTTATGACCACAATTGAGCCCCAAATTTCCATCGCTAAGCGAGACCGTCGTTACGTGAGCTTTGCCCCATTTTACGACCTTTCCTGCTGCGGTTGTTAAGGGGATCGCTGCAGTTGTTCAGTCAGTAACACGGTTGTTAAGAAGGGAATCTGGCTTCCCCATTGACTTTGCTGGTCAAAAGGTCGCAATAGGCGACCGGGTGGCTCTGGGACAGTGCCACCGTCGTAAATACGAACCAGTTGCCAAGCATCCGAATTTTGATCATGAGACCATGGGGGATTTGGGTTTTACCGATTAGATTGATAGATCTTTATAGAAATGGCTTGCTCATATTATTATGAAAAAAACAAAAAAGTGGTGATTTGATGTTAATGCCTTATTTTACTGCAACAGAGAGTCGGAAGTCAATGTTCCTTTGTTCCTTTTTTCTTATCCTTCCTCACTTTTCTTCCCCCTCTTCCTCCCCACCGTTTCCCCCTATTTACTTTTCTATTTTGTATTGTAGGGGACATAATAATAGTAGAATAGGTAGAATTACTGGGACATAATAATAACTTGCGGTTTTGCTTCTGTAAGAATTGTTTTGCTAAGAATTGGAATTGCCTCTGCCATTTGCTTCTACCAGTGATCTAACTCCTGTTATCTGTTATCTTGTGGTTTGTTTGTTTTTTTGTACAACTCCGTGCCTGGTGGATCTCTCAAGATGCGGGGTTGCTAAGCACCCAGCCCCTCTGTTGCTAAGCACTCAACACCCCCTGTTCCTTACTGCACTGCCAAAGGAAGGCATAGGCCAGGGAGCAGGGGCGGGTTCCTAATTTTTTTATTACCACTCTGTGGGCATGGCTTATTTTGTGGGTGTGGCTTGCCAGCCATGTGATCGGGTGGGCGTGGGGCTCGGGAGCTTGGCAGCGACCAGAGAAGCAGGGGGGGGCATTGCCCACCCGCAATGCAGCCCCCCGCAGCGGGAGCAGCAAGACCGTGGCAGCGGTTCTTCTAGGAGGCTCCGTCCGGCCTGAATGCTTCTCCCCATTCGATGATCCTAGGCTCCTGTCGCCCGTTCCCCCTCCCCTCAGCAGCTCGAGAAGCCTCAAACGTGCGAAAATGCCTAGGATCATCAACGCGCGTTCGTGGCTTCTCGGACTGCTGAAGGGAGGGGAATGGAGATAGCTCATGCCGCCCGTTCTTTCAGCGTCTCACGTGCTCCCTCAGCCATCCTCCCCTGCTTGAACTCACTGTGGGGTAGAAAGGCAGCGCATGTGCAGTGCCGGAAGCTCGGCTTCTGGGCATGCGCAGAAGAAATTTTTTAAAAAAAATTTAAAAAAAATTTTTTTTAATGGCAGCGCCCAGGCACCGGCAACCGACCGCACCGGTACTGTGACGTCACCAGCGGGCCGCTACCAGTGCTATAAAGTGCACCCACCACTTGGAGGAACCCACCACTGCTCTGAAGGTATAAAAGGACGCCATACTTTCCCCAAGGTGTGGCTATTCCTTACATGCATTGTATCTGTATGTTCTGGATATAGTTTCACCCAGTATTTTGCTTTGGCCAAAAATAAAATCTGCTTCTTTTTGCAAGCCTCATCTCGAGTCTTTGGCATCTCGGTGGCTCGGGGAAACTTCTGGGACCTTACAGTATCTTATTTGATCTTATAACCCAATAAAAAAAGTATACGGAAAATATGCATGCCGAGGCACGGGCCTAAAAAGCCATGTTTGGCCTTCACCACTTACCCAGAGTTTTGGGAGTAACGTTCCAGGAGACCGTTTTCCTTCCGTCCACAGGCAGACAGTAGGAAGCCTGTTCCTTATCCACAGGGGAAGCGTCGTAGTCGGGAGAAAGCAGTAGCGATACGCTGACCTGTTGACGGCCAGAAAGGAGTTAGATGGAGAAGATCACCGTTGCCTCACAGGCTCACAGAACAAGGAGGAAGAGGAGATGAACGCCACACAAAATGTCAGATGGGCCTCCAGCAGAATCTCTGTGGATGGGGCGGGGCCAGTCAGAGTGGTATTTACCGGTTCTCCGAACCACTCAAAATTTCCACTACCAGTTCTCCAAACTACTCAAAATTTCCGCTACCAGTTCTCCTAACTACTCAAAATTTCCACTACCGGTTCTCCGAACTACTCAAAAATTCCGCTACCGGTTCTCCAAACTACTCAAAATTTCCGCTACCGGTTCTCCGAACTACTCAAAATTTCTGCTACCAGTTCTCCAAACTACTCAAAATTTCCGCTAGCGGTACTCCAAACTACTCAAAAGTTCCGCTATTGGTTCTCCGAACTACTCAAAATTTCCGCTAGCGGTACTCCGAACTACTCAAAATTTCCGCTATTGGTTCTCCGAACTACTCAAAATTTCCACTACTGGTTCTCCAGGACTGGTCAGAACTTGATGAAACCCACCTCTGTTACTACCACTTAATAATGCCATACTAAGACTACACTTAAAATACAGTACTACAACCAGTTTTCCCAAAGGTGCTTTTTCAGGAGGCAACTGGACTTTCTTGGGTTTTTTTTCCTTTTGAAAACATTTCGCTTCTCATCCAAGAAGCTTCTTCAGCTCTGACAGGATAGTGGAAGAAGAAGCTGACAGACTGAAGCTTCTTGGATGAGAAGCGAAACATCTTCAAAGAAAAAAAACTGGTGAGTCCCGTCTCTGACCAATGCTTTACAAAATATTTAGAGATGCATTTATTCCATTTTTAGCCATGTGTGTGTGTGAGCATGGACTCCTTCTAAATTCTATGGTCTGGAAGATGAATTCTACAATGCATCAAAATCATGCTTTTATAATTTCTCTTCTGTACTTTTCGAAATTAGTATTTTGAAAGCATCTCACATCACCTAATTTCCCGATCAGAAGGTGAGCTATAAAGAGGAAGAGAGATGCTGCTTATGGTCAAATCTGGGTTATTCAAGAACACAACAAGGAATCTTAAAGTTGGGTTGTGACAGAGTTTGCCTGATATGCAAACCGGTTCAGTGAACAAAGTGTGGCTTGCTTTAAGACATAGTTTGAACCCCCAGATCGGTATTGACTTCCTGGTTGGGACTGTGATGGGTGAAAGAACACACATAATTGGTGCTTTTCTGGAGTTTTTTCCTGGTTTATTTTTATCCTTTGCCCAATCTCTAACCATCCCATCAAAGAGAAAGGAAAAAAGCAGCGAAAAGAAAGGAAGAAAGGGGCCAAAACTGAAAAACCAACCACAGCTACTTTCATCACTACTTTCTTGCTTTTGGGAAATCATGCTTCAAACAAACTTTGGCTTAAATACAGGTAGTCCTTGACTTACGACCACAATTCACCCCAACTGTCTGTCGTTAAGCAAGACACTTATTAAGTGAGGGTTTCCCCCCCATTTTATGACCTTTCTCACCACCGTGGTGAAATGAATCACTGCGGTTATTAAGTTAGTAACCATGGGGGTGACCGCAGGAGACCGTAACCGTTATAACTGGGTAGGTTCGGTTCTGCAACCCAACAAGACAGACACAGACTTCAGAGGATAATCAGAACTGCAGAAAAAACTATTCCTGCCAACCTGCCTTCCATTGAGGACCTGTATACTGCACGAGTCAAAAAGAGGGCCGTGAAAATATTTACAGACCCCTTGCGTCCTGGACATAAATTGTTTCAACTCCTACCGTCAAAACAACGCTATAGAGCACTGCACACCAAGACAACTAGACACAAGAACAGTTTTTTTCCCGAACGCCATCACTCTGCTAAACAAATAATTCCCTCACCACTCTCAAACTATTCACTAGGCTGCATTACTATTACTATTAGTCTTCTCATCGTTCCTATCACCCATCTCCTCCCACTTATGACTGTATGACTGTAACTTGTTGCTTGTATCCTTACGATTTATATTAATATTGATTGTTTCCTGATTGCTTATTTATACCCTATGACAATCATTAAGTGTTGTACCTCATGATTCTTGACAAATGTATCTTTTTATGTACACTGAGAGCATATGACAAATTCCTTGTGTGTCCAATCACACTTGGCCAATAAAGAATTCTATTCTATTCTATTCTATTCTATTCTATTCTATTCTATTCTATTCTATTCTATAAGTACATGCCAGTTGCTAAGCGTCCAGATTTTGATCACATGACCATGGGATGATAAATGTGAAAAACGGTCACAGATCCCTTTTGTCAGTGCCACCGTAACTTTGAACGGTCACTAAATGAACTGTGGACTACCTGTAGACACGGCCATGCCTCCAGAGAGAGATCGATTGCAGACAGAAAGAGAATGGAGGGGGAAGAGATGGAAGGAGTCCTCACCTGGATGGGGCGTTTCAGATAGTTGAAGATGGTGGCCTTCAGGACATAGGCTTCTCCCCGTATCACACTGTATGGCTGGGTGACTTCAACAAAGAATGGCTGGATGGCCGTGAGGAAGGTGGTTTGGGCCAGGCCAAAACCCACCGCTGGGGACAAGCAGAAGGCGCCCGCTCTCCAGTCTGTGATGGTGTCGGGAATGGTGACGGGCAGGGTGACCTCAGTCTCACTGCTGAGGGAGGCAAGAGAAGCAGAGGTGAGGATGAATTTCCCCAAGTAATACAGGTAACCGTGTTTCATCAAAAATAAGACCCTGTCTTATATTTTTTTCAACCCTGAAATAAGCGCTGGGCCTTATTTTTGGGGAGGTCTTATTATTTTGGGGCGCATGGAGCAAGATGGGGCTCCTATTGCCGTCTTATCTGATTTCCAGCTCTGTCTCCCTAACCCTAACCAGAGGAAATGGCGGGAACCGGTTGCACATGCATTTACCGTATTTTCGGAGTATAAGACGCACCTTTTTCCCCCCTAAAGGAGGCTGAAAATTTGGGTGCGTCTTATACTCTGAATGTAGCTTTTTTGAAGCTAATGATCTTCCCGGCTCTTACCAGCTTGCAGGCTTTTTCATTGCTACTCTCTCCGAAGGAGGTTTTTTCCAACCCTAAGTCTTTGCAGGCTTTTTTTCATTGCTACTTGCTCCGAAGAATGTTTTTTCCAGCCCTAACGAGGTGCTAACGATCTTCCCGGCTCTTACTGGCTTGCAGGCTTTTTCATTGCTACTCTCTCTGAATGAGGTTTTTTCCAGCCCTACATCTTTGCAGGCTTGTTTTCATTGCTACTCCCTCCGAAGAAGGTTTTTTTAAGCCCTAACCAGGGGATAAAATAATGTACTGAAGCTGACCAGACTAAGGATGCTAGCCAAATGAATATCTGGTAGGCAGATTTCTCCCCCTATTTTCCTCCCCAAAAACTAAGGTGCGTCTTATACTCCGGTGCGTCTTATACTCCGAAAAATTATCAGGGGGGGGCTGATTTTTGGGGAAGGGTTTATTTTCGGAGGAGGGCTTATTTTCTGGGGATGTCTTATTTTTGGGGAAAACACGGTAGTCCTCAACCTACGACCACCATTATACCCAAAGTGTATGTTGTTAAGCGAGAAATTTGTTATTGCGAGTTTGGCCCCATTTTACGACTTTCCTTGCCACGTTTGGTCAAGTGAGTCACTGAAGTTATTAAATGAGCAACAGGGTCATTAAGTGAATCTGGCTTCCCCGTCGACTTTGCTTGTCAGAAGGTCGCAAAAGGGGATCACATAACCCCGGGATACAGCAACCGTCATAAATAGGAAGCAGTTGCCAAGCATCCAAATTTTGATCACGTGATCATGGGGATACTGCAACGGTTGTAAGTGTGAAAAATGGTCATAAGTCGCTTTTTTCAATTATGTTGTAACTTTGAACGGTCCTTAACTGAACTGTTGTAAGTCGAGGACTCCCTATATTTTCACGGCCTGACAAAGTGAGAAAACAATCAACTTATCACCGTTCATTTAGTGACCATTCGAATTTACAACAGGACTGAAAAAAGTAACTTGCGACCATTTTTCACACTTACAACTGCTGCAGCATCCCTGAGGTAAAAGTTTGGATGCTTAAGCAACTGACTCGTATTTATGACGGTGTCCAGAGGTCATGTGATCGCCTTTTGTGACCCTCTGACAAGTAGAGTAAGTGGGGCGAAGCCAGATTCACTTAACAACCAGGTTACTAGCTTAACCACCGCAGTGATTCACTTAACAACTGTGGCAAGAAAGGTCGTAAAATGGGGCAAAACTCCCTTAACAGCTGTCTTGCTTAGCAGCATCAATTTTGGACTCAGTTGTGGTCGTTAAGTTAAGATGGGCAGTTCAGAAATGTGACAAACAAACAAACAAACAAACAAACAAAGGTAGTCCTCGACTTAACGACCACCACCGAGGAGGGGCTCTTATCTATGAGTACATCTACAAATGTATACAGTATCTACTAGCAGCTATAAGGTCTTAAAATTTCTCCCTGAAAAGCTACCCATTCCACCAAACATAGAATCCTTGGATTACCCAAGAGATTTTAAGGACCATATCCAGGTTTCCGGGAAGAAGCTCCGGATGGTTGTTTCCACTGCCTCTGTGTCCATCATGTTAAATTCTGCAAGTCCTGCCGATGATGCTATAGCTCCACCTCTTTCCATGCTGTCATAGACCCTCGGGTCTGCAAAGAGAAAAAGCTTGCATTTCTTCCATGCCGTTTGTATTTTAGCATCTCCAAACTGTCCTTCAAGATGAATTCTCCAAAGCGACACCCATCACCCTTACAAGCATTTAAAAGATAATAATTATCACTTCTGAGAGCCACAAGCACTCAAGAATGTTAAACAAAGAGAAGGAAATGCAGGATAATAAAGTGCTAAGGACACTTTCTCCAACAAAAGTCAAGAGGGTAGCTGTAACTGAGCAAAGTCCTGTCTCTTTGATTGATGACTATATGTCATCAATTTGTTGTTGATTCTTATTCTTATCCTCTTATCCTCTTATCCTAATCATCCTTACCCTTAGACTTACCCTTAACATTAACCTTATCATTATTCTCCTTACCCTTACCCTTACCCTTATCATTATCATCCTTACCCTTATCCTTAACCTTATTCTCCTTACCCTTACCCTTACCCTTATTCTCCTTACCCTTACCCTTACCCTTATCATTATCATCCTTACCCTTACCCTTAACCTTATCATTATCCTTATTCCCCTTCCCCTTCCCCTTATCTTTATTATCCTTATCCTTATCCTCCTTACCCTTACCCTTATCATTATCATTATCATTATCATTATCATCCTTATCCTTACCCTTATCATTATCATCCTTACCCTTACCCTTAACCTTACCCTTATCATTATCATTATCATTATCATCCTTATCCTTACCCTTATCATTATCATCCTTACCCTTACCCTTAACCTTACCCTTATCATTATCATTATCATTATCATTATCATCCTTATCCTTACCCTTATCATTATCATCCTTACCCTTACCCTTAACCTTACCCTTATCATTATCATTATCCTTATTCCCCTTACCCTTACCCTTATCTTTATTATCCTTATCCTTATCCTCCTTACCCTTACCCTTATCATTATCCTTATCATCCTTACCCTTACCCTTACCCTTATTCTCCTTACCCTTACCCTTATCTTTATTACCCTTACCCTTATCTTTATTACCCTTACCCTTATTCTCCTTACCCCTACCCTTATCATTATCATCCTTACCCTTATCATTATCCTTATTCTCCTTACCCTTACCCTTATCTTTATTACCCTTATCCTTATTCTCCTTACCCTTACCCTTAACCTTACCCTTATCATTATCATTATCATTATCATCCTTATCCTTACCCTTATCATTATCATCCTTACCCTTACCCTTAACCTTACCCTTATCATTATCATTATCATTATCATTATCATCCTTATCCTTACCCTTATCATTATCATCCTTACCCTTACCCTTAACCTTACCCTTATCATTATCATTATCCTTATTCCCCTTACCCTTACCCTTATCTTTATTATCCTTATCCTTATCCTCCTTACCCTTACCCTTATCATTATCCTTATCATCCTTACCCTTACCCTTACCCTTATTCTCCTTACCCTTACCCTTATCTTTATTACCCTTATCATTATCATCCTTACCCTTACCCTTAACCTTACCCTTATCATTATCATTATCATTATCATCCTTATCCTTACCCTTATCATTATCATCCTTACCCTTACCCTTACCCTTACCCTTATCATTATCATTATCATTATCATTATCATCCTTATCCTTACCCTTATCATTATCATCCTTACCCTTACCCTTAACCTTACCCTTATCATTATCATTATCCTTATTCCCCTTACCCTTACCCTTATCTTTATTATCCTTACCCTTATCCTCCTTACCTTTACCCTTATCTTTATTACCCTTACCCTTATCTTTATTACCCTTACCCTTATTCTCCTTACCCCTACCCTTATCATTATCATCCTTACCCTTACCCTTATCATTATCCTTATTCTCCTTACCCTTACCCTTATCTTTATTACCCTTATCCTTATTCTCCTTACCCTTACCCTTACTCTTATCATTACCATTATCATCCTTACCCTTACCGTTAACCTTATCATTATCATTATTCTCCTTACTATTACCCTTATCTTTATTACCCTTACCCTTATCTTTATTACCCTTACCCTTATTCTCCTTACCCCTACCCTTATCATTATCATCCTTACCCTTACCCTTATCATTATCCTTATTCTCCTTACCCTTACCCTTATCTTTATTACCCTTATCCTTATTCTCCTTACCCTTACCCTTACCCTTATCATTACCATTATCATCCTTACCCTTACCGTTAACCTTATCATTATCATTATTCTCCTTACTATTACCCTTATCTTTATTATCCTTATCCTTATTATCCTTACCTTTACCTTTACCTTTACCCTTACCCTTACCCTTACCCTTATCCTTATCATCCTTACCCTTACCCTTATCATTATCCTTATTCTCCTTACCCTTACCCTTATTATCCTTACCCTTATTATCCTTATTATCCTTATCCATACCCTTACCCTTATTATCCTTAGCCTTATTATCCTTACTCTTATCCTTATTATCCTGACCCTTACCCATACCCATATCCTCATTTTTACATTAGCCAGGAGATCATAATGATATTGCAGAGTAGAAGTTTGGCTTGCCAATTTACCACCTCTGTTATAGGACATGTTCGCATGCTTCCCAAGGTGGGTCACAGGAGGGCGAGCTCGTTTCGCACCAAAAAAACACAAAACCATGAGCGGCTGTTCCTGCAGCATCACCCAAAGCCGCCTCCCTTCCCTGAAGCCACCTTGCAAATGGGTGTCGCAACTGGGTACGTTTAGAGCCAGCAGGAATCTGACTGCCCACACAGAGCACCAACTCGTCTCCCCACCAAAGTGGTACCTAATTATCTACTCGCATAGAACATGCTTTCAAACTGTTAGGTAGACAGAAGCTGAGGCGAGTGACGGGAGCTCACACAATCACACAGTGCTAGGATTTAAACCACCATCTCCAGCATTGTTAAGCCACTGAGCCATCACACTTTGTTGATTCTTACTGATTACATAAATCAGCGCGCCCTCCCCCCAACCTTTTGGGCACCAGGGACCGGTTCCATGGAGAAAGGTTTTCCCCCGCCGGAGGGGGTGCAGTTTTGCATGCTGCCGGCATACCGCGGATGGCGCTTCGCTTGTTTGTGCAACCTGGTTGCTGGAATGCCAGTGCCAGTCCACGGACCAGGCGTTCTGGACCCCTGACATAGATATTCTGCATGACAATCAGTCCCTAACTGGGTCCTCCAGTTTTTCTAACAGCCCCTCCATCACCCTTGTAACAGAGTCCATCCCCCTTGCTGTTTGTTGTAAACTTCTTCTCGTTCCTTCCACCACTCTGACCTCAGGAGTCTCATCCAACACCAAAGGCGTCAAGAGTCTTCCTATCCTGCCTCATCTTATGGACATGAAGAAGAGACAGGGCTTTAATGGGGCTGTTGTAGCCACCATCTTGATTTTTTTGACCTTCAAGTGCAATCAATCAATAAATAGAGGTGCCCCCCCTCCACCCTATCAGTCCCCTTCAGATTCTTACAGTTATCCAGTTCTGGTCTGCTGCAAATATTAGGCTTGTATATCTGGGTGCTGGTAAATGATTTGAAACCAATGTCCTGTGAAATGAGGAGAAATTCACTATGAAATATTACAGAAAGCATGGAAAAGAACCCTCCCTCTCTTTCTCTCCCCTTCGATCCATCCATCTTTCCTAACGGTGAGAGCAATTAACCAGTGGAATGGCTTGCCTTGAGAAGTTGTGAGTGCTCCATTACTGGAGGCTTTTAAGAAGAGACTGGAGTGGACAGTCACTTGTCTGGAATGGTATAGGGCAGTGGTTCTCAACCTTCCCAATGCCGCAACCCGCCCCCCACCCCCGCTCCCCCACTGCACCCCACCCCGCTGCCGCACCCGCCGCCGCGACCCCCACACTGCCATCGCCATTTGGGTCCTTTTACCCTCTGCGCATGCACAAAGCGTTCTGTGCATGCGCAGAGGGTAAAAGAACCCAAATGGCGGCGTCCGGGCGAAGTCTCCCAACCCCTGTGAAAGGGTTGTTCGACCCCCAAAGGGGTCACAACCCCCAGGTTGAGAACCGCTGGTATAGGGTGTTCTGCTTGAATGGGGTTGGACACTAGAAGATCTCCAAGGTCCCCTTCCAACTTTGTCATTCATTCATTCATTCATTCATTCATTCATTCATTCATTCATTCATTCATTCATTCATTCATGCGCCATCACTGGAAGAGACTGGACAGCCACTTGTCTGGAATGGGTAGGATGTTCCACTTGAGCAGGGGGTTGGACTAGAAAACCTCCAGGGTCCCTTCCAACTCTGTTATTATATGTTCCGACGTGGAGATTAAAATAAACTACATTTATGGTGTCCCGCACATCCCTAATCCCTAATAGCCTAAATGCAAGCGTTTTCAACAATTATTCCCTTTTCTCTGTCCCTGAAACTTTTTCTTCTTCTTCACTCTTCTCAGGGCCAAACGACATGCCACCTCAGAAATCAGTGATGGGATTACCTCAGAACGTTTAATCGATGTATTTTTCTTTTTTAAAAAGGCCCCTATTTTCACTGGTTTTCATCTTTTGTTTATTAAGTACTAGCTGATACCCGTGCTTCGCTAGGAGACTATGTGATGGGGATTGATAAATTGACACTTAAAGCTTGAAAATTAATGTGTAGTTAAAAAAGGGACTGTATTATTTCGTTAGAGATGGTAAGCTAAGTTTTGTTACAGATGAAGACATTATTTGCATAGCATAGACTTTCAATTCGTCCCTCAGATCAGAGGTGGGTTCCTGCCTGTTTTTGCCGGTGCGGTTAATAGCTGTTGTTCGGCGCAGAGCTGAAGACGCTGCTGCCATTCGCATCGCGGGAGCTTTCCCCGGGCGCTTTCCCCGCCTGCATGGACTCCGCCAATCGCGTTCTTTTGCCCTCTGCGCATGCAGAACACTTTGCGCATACGCAGAGGGCAAAAGAACGCAAATGGTGGCGTCCATGCGGGTGGCGGCAGTGCCCGGGGAAAGACCCTGCGCCACAAATGGCAGCAGTGTCTTCGGCTCTGCGCCGAACAACAGCTATTAACCGCACCGGCAGGAACACACCTCTGCCTCAGATGAATTGCTGTAAACAACATTCCTGGTTTTGCTGTTTGGCTGGAGGATGACCAGGCTGTCAGGTGAACTGACTCTGGAGCATGCCACATAGAACTGGCTATGGGAGAAACAGGTAGCTTCCCTTACTTGTGTTTTCGTAATCCCATCTGTAAATCTTTTCCTGCGTTTTTTGTCTCTTTTCCCTTTAACTGGTGTTACAGTAGAAGGAACAGATTCGTCTGAACTGAGGAAGAAAATAAGGGGGGGGGGGCAATCTGTCCCTGCCTACCAGCATCCATCTGTATTCATCTGGCTACATCCTGTTAGTGTGTGAGAGAGTTAAAGGGTGTTTGGAAACTCAAACAGTATTTGCTGTGTGAGTAAGAAGGAGAGAGGAAGGCACCTGGGTGTGGCTTAGCTCAATTGTTCATTTGGATCACATTTCTTTTCAGGTGGGGAGGGGGAGTAGAACTCCTTAGCATCAGAGCTTGTTAATAATAATATAAGAAATACTCATACTCCGATGGTCATTTTGAAAAATCCTTTCTTAGTGAGCACCTAGAAGTCAAGAGGAACATATGTGGCAAATTTCAAATTTGTAGACTTTATGGTTCTGGAGATTTTGTAATTAATGTGTGAGTGGTTTTCGCTTTTTTTTGATAATTTTTTTTTTAAAAAAACTTTGCTCTTGGGATGGAGTGGTTCAGCCTAAAACAAGTGATTTTTCTAACAACTCCCAGAATGAAATTCTGCCAAGAGTTTGAGGGGGCTTACCCTGAGAATTGTATATGCGTCACCTTCACCGTAAGCATAGGAATCAGTCTGGTAGCGAATTCCATCCACAATGATCTTTTTGGAAGGCACACAGGGGTTCGTGTCTGGGTCTTCCAAGTTCTCACCTCTGTAGTAGTAGCCCCTGAGGTCTTTCAAAGGCAGCAGATCATAAACCTGAAAAGAATGGAACCCCCCCAGTTCAATACAGGTAGTTCCTCGACTTACGACCAACTTCCCCCTTGACTTTGCTTGTCGGAATGGTTGACAACGATGGTCTCAAATGGCGATCGCACAACTGCAGGATGCTGTGACTGTTGTCAAGCACCCAAATTGTAATTACGTGACCATCGGGATGCTGCAACAGCCACACAGTTTCAACAACTGGTCTGAAGTCCCCTTTTTCCACAGCATTTAACTTTAAACACATGCTAAATGAGTTGTCAGTAAGTGAGGACTATTTGTGTACACAAAATGGCTGCCAATATGGGCCTAGTTAACATCAAACCTGCAATCCCAGAAGTCATATTCCTTCCTTCCTTCCTTCCTCCCTCCCTCCCTCCCTCCCCTTCCTCCCTCCCTCTCCTTCCTTCCTTCCTTCCTTTCTTCCTCCCTCCCTCCCTCCCTCCCTCCCTCCCCTTCCTCCCTCCCTCCCTCCCTTCCATTTGTAATGAAACTTCCAGAACCATAGACCCTCCAGATCCCTACGAGGCTGCCGATCAACCTGACTCTTTTTTTTTTCCTTTTCCAGACAGCATATTCGCTGTAAACAATTGGAAGCAGTGGTGGGATTCAATTTTTTTTTACTACCGGTTCTGTGGGCGTGGCTTGGTGGGCGTGGCAGGGGAAGGATACTGCAAAATCCCCATTCCCTCCAATTCAGCTGGGACTCGGGAAGCAGAGAACAAATGGAGGCCGGGCCAGTCAGAGGTGGCATTTACCAGTTCTCCGAACTACTCAAAATTTCCGCTACCGGTTCTCCAGAACTAGTCAGAACCTGATGAAACCCACCTCTGATTGGAAGGCTGGCACTAGCTGCCCTCTGTTGGCCCAAAATGCCCATGGACTGTCCGTGGCTGCAGCAGCCAAATTGTTCTAAGGGGAAACTCAGGGGAGGCTCCTCCTGCTCTGATAGAGGGTGGGTGGCAGCTCAGTCAACCCATGGGAAGAGATCCTGAGAACAATTAACCAGTGGAACAGCTTGCCTCCAGATGTTGTGGCTGCTCCATCACTGGAGACTTTTAAGAAGAGATTGGACAGCCATTTGTCTGAAATGGTACAGGGTCTCCTGCTTCATCGGGGGAGGGGGGGTCAGACTAGAAGACCTCCAAGGTCCCTGCCAGTTCTGTTATTGTAGGGGCCATCGCACGTAGGGCTCGGGGATTCGCAGCCCTCCCAAGACCTGGAAGGCAATTGGGCCTCACCGTTCTGGCGGAAAGTTCGGCTTCAGGCTTCAGAAGGAAGACGCTTTCGTCAACCGCGTGGATGGCACAGAGGGAGTTCTGGGCAGCGGCAAGATGGAGATTGATGGAGCTGCCGGGCAGGCCTTCGCGCTCAGCAAATCGCAGGTTCACCTGAGCGACAGAAAACGACGGTGAATTCAACGCCACAATGGCAACAAAATCACTCTGAAACAACGCGCTTCTCCTCTAGGATTGTCCCCCCCCCCCAACCAATTTTGGCGACCAGGCAGAAGATTTCCGCCTGTTGCTTTTTGAACACACACACACACACACACACACACACACACACACACACACACACACACACGCCACACTGTAAATGCTGCCCGAAGAGCCCCTGATCCAACATCTCTCCTTCTCCATTTAACCCGAAGGAGGGGAGAAGGGGAAAGCATTAAAAGGACTGAGGGGAAAAAATTTTGTAGCTGGAACCTAGAATCAAGCTTGAAAAGAAGATTTTTAGATTTATTATTAGAGTTGGAAGGGACCTTGTAGGTCATCTAGTCCAACCTCCTGCTCAAGCAGGGGTTCCTACACCAACAGGTCAATCTCTTTGCAAAGCGAGGGAGAAGGGTGCAAGATGGTGGCGACTCTCCTAAAGGGGATTGTGGGACGTTTTATACCCAAATATGTTTTATTCTTTATACTGTTGCCATCTTCTCTTAAAATAGTAAGAGAATCCACAACGGTCTGGGAATCAGTGTCTCCACTAGATAATTGACAGTCAAGCTGAAACCAAGTTAATCAACTGAAATTAGCCAATTTCCTCAACCCCTCAGGTAAGTTACCCAGACCTGATCCACATATCAAAGGATAAGGTCTGCAAACACGGAGTTAATTAAATTAGGTCTCCCAAAGGAACTGCATGTTCACAAGAACACACACACACACACACACACACACACACACACACACACACACACACACACACACACACACACACACACATCAAGTATCACCCTAGAATCAGCATGTAGACCAGGGGTGGCCAAACTATGGTTCTTTGAGGACCTGTGGACTTCAACTCCCAGAATTCCTGAGCTAGCCATTCTTGCATGGCTGGCTCAGGAATTCTGGGAGTTGAAGTCCATAGATCCTCAAAGAACCATAGTTTGGCCACCCCTGATGTAGACACTTCAACCTGGCCAAGCTCCCACTATAAAATCCTGCTGCTGTACCCCATTTCTCTGCAGCCTGCCCCTAAAGGCAAACTGTTTTGCTTTTAGGAATAAATATTTCTTCTTTCCTCACAGCTGTCTGGGTCTCATTTTTATTTATTCTTGCGCAGCCCCGGCTCAAGTTGGAACCCCAAATTATTCTTCTGACAGGATTCCTCTTTTGCTAGGTACTATGGGGTGAAAATTTTGCTCCTTCCTTCCTTCCTTCCTTCCTTCCTTCCTCCCTCCCTCCCTCCCTCCCCTCCTTTTCTGTGAAATGGGCAATCAGTCTCCCCAAAAGTTGTTATTCCCACAAGCAAATGCCACATAAACAAGGGTGCCTGGTCTTCCTGGCAGCTGCAGGACAACCACCTATGGTCAGGCAGTGTCTTCCAGCCAGATGGGAGTGGTGATCCTGCAGTGGGCCAACAGATCAGTGGCCTCCCTTAGGGTCACCTCTGCATGACAGAAAACATTTGTGCAGGCGGCCTGGTTTGGGGTCGCGACCCACAGGTTGAGAACCGCTAGTCTGGAGCATTTCTGGAGCAAGCAGGATGTATGGATGAAGCCCGTTGGCACCCTTACCTTATTTGCAAAACAGGACTCCACAGTGAAATCGGCAGAGTCCACCACAAGTTCTCCGTTATCCAAAATTGTGTACAGAAGCAAGCGAGCCAAAGGAGCAGCCTTGATATCCACAAGGAGGTCCAAGTTGAATGTTCCTGGTTAAAGAGCAGACATTTGTCAGGGAGGCTGATAAACTGCAAAGAATTAAGGCCAGGGTGCTCCATTGGAAAGCAATGGAGAAAGTTCCCTGAGATAACACTGAAGAAGGCTCTAACAATGGCCTTAGAACAGGGGCGGGTTCCTAATTTTTTTACTACCACTCTGTGGGTGTGGCTTATTTTGTGGGTGTTGCTTGCCAGCCATGTGACCGGGTGGGCGTGGCTTGCTGGTCATATATTAGTTATTTCAGAGAGATGTTACTACTATTTTTGCTATTTTATACCTTACATGAAAAGCTTTGCATACAAAGTGTGTGTTACACCATGGCAACACAGCAACCTTTATATGCAGAAAATGCTATAGTTAAAAGACCAGCAAGTCTCATACAGCATTTTTGGTTTCAGTCATGGATTCCTTAGACGAAAATATTGAGGACTGTTAAAAGAACAGTATCTTTTAATAGTCCTCAATGTTTTCGTCTAAAGAATAACAGTATAAAACTGTATAAAATTAACAGTATAAAAGGTTAAGCTTTCGGAAAACACCCACTTTGGGAAGCTTTAGGCAAAAGCGAAGGAAAAGTGTCAAATGCGAGCTTATTATTTTCAAGCGAAGGGACGGGGAAAGACTTAATTGTCAGGTTTCTTTGCATGCTCAAAAGAATTTTTTTAATTTTTTTTAATTTTTTTAAAAAATGGCGGCGCCCAGGTACCGGCAACCGACCGCACCGGTACTGTGATGTCACCAGCGGGCCGCTTCCAGTGCTATAGAGTGGACCGCACCGGTAGGAACCCACCACTGCCTTAGAAAAGGGGTCCCCAACACAGAAACCTCAGGCTGTGGCCCGCTACTGGGCCACGGCCCATTTGGAACTGGGCCATGCAAGTGGCAGGTGAGGGTGCGCACGCATGCAGCTCCACTGTCAACTGTCGAAACGACCACGGCTGAGGCCATATTTACTTTTGTTTCATTTCTTAGTTGCCACTCTTTGGGGGGCAGGGGAGGGAGTTAGAAAGAACTGGAATGCGGTGCCTGAGACACTAGACCAGTGATGGCAAACCTTTTTTCCCTCAGGTGCCGAAAGCACGTGCGCGTGCGCTATCATGCACGTGTGAGTGCCCACACCCATAATTCAATGCCTGGGGAGGGCGAAAACGGCCTCCCCAACCCCCGCAGAGGTCCTCTGGAGGCCGGAAACAGCCCATTTCCCGACTTCCGGTGGGCCCAGTAGGCCCGTTTTTCGCCCTCCCCATGCTCCAGAGCAGGGGTGAAATCCTCCCGGTTCGCCCGGGCCAGTCCTTCGGCGTATAGCCGATGGAACTAGCGGCGGTCGCGGCGCGGAGCTTCTCCCGCCCGCTTTCCCGGCCCGGCTGAACGCCGCCATTCAGGTTATTTTTCCCTCTGTGCATGCGCGCGCATGCACAGAGGGAAAAATAACCCGAATGATTGTGTTCAGCCGGGCCGGGAAAGCGGTGATTGTGTTCAGCCGGGCCGGGAAAGCGGGTGGGAGAAGCTCCGCGCCGCGACCGCCGCCAGTTCCATCGGCTATACGCCGAAGGACTGGCCCGGGCGAACCAGGAGGATTTCACCCCTGCTCCAGAGGCTTCCCTGGAGCTTGGGGAGGGCAAAAATGCCCCCCCGGAGGCCCTCTGGAAGCCTAAAATGCCCTCCCAGAGCCTCCACGTGAGCCAAAAATCAGCTGGCCGACACACACATGCACGCTGGAGCTGAGCTAGGGCAATGGCTCGCGTGCCGGCAGATATGGCTCCGCGTGCCACCTGTGGCACGCGTGCCATAGGTTCGCCATCACTGCACTAGACAAAACATCCACCAGACGCAGCGTGTGAACCAGGCTCATGGCAACAAACATCTGCTAAGGCCGAGGGGGAAGATCCTGCTGGATTGATTGGTTAACATGACCCAGGACACCTGAGGGGGCGGGGGGGGGAGTTTCTATTCTTGTTATTACTCCGAAGCGTGGGGATTACTCAGAGCTAGCTTCAACTTTCTAAATGCCAATACGATGCACTCAAGAAAAGGGTCTTCCAAGCCTGAATGGAGTTTCCGAGTCTTGATTCAATTGGGTTCGTTGCTTGGAACTATGACATCCACTTGTGTGAGTGGCGGGCACTCATGGAGTTGCATGCACAAGTGTGAGCGACCACTTTATATTCTAGTGGCAAGCCACTAGAATATAAACTGAGAGCAAACCTCACTCCCTACTAGCACTGATGATGTTACCTAGTATGGGCAGTGAAACGTCTGAATAAAAGCAACCAAGCTCAGAGAGCACCAAGGACCCCCTCATTTCAACCCTGAGCTACAAATATTCTCCTTTATTGGTATGAGTATCTCTGCATCTCACCCACACGGCAAGGATCTCTTCAAACGCATTCTGTAGATATTTCAGTGTAATATTCATGCAACTGAGGTGTTCATTAATAAAAATTCATGCAACTGAGGTGTTCATTAATAAAAGTTCACAGAACCTGCCTGCATGAATTTATCTTAACCACTGACATAACGGCTATCAACACATTTTGGAATGCGCTCTTCCAATTAGCGTCGCAGGCAAAACTTCTTTGGAGATGAGATTTTATTAGCAATTCGGGCAAAAAAAAAAGGAATAAGAGGGTGATTCTTTCATCCGTTCATTCCCAAAGGAAAATGGGTGGAGGGAAAGTGGGAAGAGAAGGGAAAATGTTTTTTTTTACCTTTACTGTTCTTTTCTTTCAAGGGGTGTGTACCTGTCTTCACAATATCCCCTCTGGACACCACCTTTGAGGGGAAAAAAACAAAAGGATTTATTGTCAAGACCTCTACAATTGGACAGGATCAAAATGCAGAATAACAGAGTTAGAAGGGCAGGTCTTCTAGTCCAACCCCCTGCTTAGGCAGGAAACCCAGGGGTGGGTTCTGGAGCGTTTTGCTGCTGGTTCGCTCAGGGCCATGCCAGGCGCGCACATGGACTTTGTGCGCCCACACGGCCCACGCAGCAATCCTCAGGGAGTAGGGCGGCATATAAGAACACTAAATAATAATAATTTAAAAATAGTTTCTGCGCATGCGCAGAAGCAAAAATTAGCTTCTGTGCATGCGCAGAAGCAAAATCCAAGATGGCGGCACCCATGGACTGGCGCCGACAGAACCGGCTCCGTGATGTCATCGCCGATTTACTAACGGTTCTAAATAACCGGTTAGAACCGGTAGGAACCCACCTCTGAGGAAACCCTATACTATTTAGTTCCATTGTCACTTTGAATAGTCACTAAAAGCATGGTAGTAAGTCAAGGACTACCTGCATGAATAAGAGCACCAACGTAAAGGAGCATTTCCCCTTAAATGGGTAGCAGATGGGCATTGGCTGCCCATTGGCTGCCCATTGGTCTCCGGGTACAATTCAAGGTGTTGATCATCATCTTTAAAGCCCTACATGGCTTAGGACCAGGTTACCTCCGGAACCGCATTCTGCCTCATACTTCCTTCCGACCGGTCAGGTCCCACAGAGTGGGTCTCCTCCAGGTCCCGTCAGCCAAACAATGTCGACTGGCGGGCCCTAGGGGGAGGGCCTTCTCTGTGGGGGGGGGGGCGTGCTTTGGAACCAACTTTCCCCAGAGATCCAAATTATCCCCACCCTGCTGGCCTTCCGAAAAGCCATTAAGACATGGCTCTTCCTGCAGGCAGCAATATAGCAATAGCACTTTTCTTATATACCGCTTCATAGTGCTTTACAGCCCTCTCTAAGCGGTTTACAGAGTTCAGCATATTGCCCCCAACAATCTGGGTCCTCATTTTACCGACCTCGGAAGGATGGAAGGCTGAGTCAACCTTGAGCCTAGGCAGGGGTCTGAGACAATCTTATATCCGAGATCTCCCCCGGTATGTATGTTGTTGGACGTCTTTTTTAACTTTTTAAAACTGTTTTTAAATAAGTTTATTGTTTAGTGTTCTCTTAAAATGTTGTACACCGCCCTGAGTCCTTAGGGAGTAGGGCGGCATAGAAGAACCTAATAATAAATAAATAATAAGAAATAAAGAAATAAAGAAAGAACATGATTGATTTATCGTAATTCCCTGACTTGTTCTGTGCAAAAAAATCAAAAGTATCCTTATCACCTTATTTACTTAACAAAACAAGGAAGGCCCATCAATTAGTTAAGGGAGAATGGCCAGATGTGCACTGAAAATTCTTTTTTTTTTTATTCTTTTTCCCATCTTATGGGAAAGATTTTAATTCTTTTTCCCATCTTATCAATATCTGGAGTTTTCCAACTGAGATCTGGAAGTCCTACATCAGAGGTGAGGAACGATGGCCCCTTTATGACTTGTGGACTTCAACTCCCAGAATTCCTGAGCCAGCATGGGAAACGACGGCCTCTTTATGACTTGTGGACTTCAACTCCCAGAATTCCTGAGCCAGCATGGGAAACTACGGCCTCTTTATGACTTGTGGACTTCAACTCCCAGAATTCATGAGCCAGCATGGGGAATGATGGCCTCTTTATGACTGGTGGACTTCAACTCCCAGAATTCCTGAGCCAGAAGTGGATGGCTCAGGAATTCTGGCAGTTGAAGTCCACAAGTCATAAAAGGCCCACCGTTCCCCACCCCTGTCCTACATGATCCATCAACCCTTATGGAAAAAAACACTAGAGTGTGTTCCCACACATCCCTCTCCTACGATACTACCACCGTGCTGAACTTTACTCCTCAGATACTCCTTCCCCCTTCCTTCTTCAGCCCTTGTGAGTGAAATAAAGGCCAGTTTGTTCATACTTACCAAGTAGTGAAAGGCAACTTCTTTGTCCTTTATGACCTCTGGATTGAGAATGTAATGGACCGGGACGACCGCATGTTGCCCGCATTTTAGTGTGCCAGGAAGCCCTTGAATTCTGAGGTAGCTTTGACTTGGAGAATAGAAACGTGATGGTGACAAATAGGCAGTTTGGTGTTGAGGGGAGATCCAGTTCGAATCATAACAGTGAGATACTTTTTCATAAGTTGCCTGGCAAAGAAAAGGAAGGATACCAATTATCATCGTTGTCGTCATCATCATATACACTGGACGGTTGAAGAAAAAAAAGGCATTGGGAGAATATCTGAAGGACAGCGAAGACAATGCCATGAAGGCTCTCTGCCATATTGGAGAGTCTTCAAACTGGCCTTACAAGAAAGACCAAAGGAAGACTAGAAAAGAGATATGGCAAGGCAAGGTATGTCACGGTGTGAATTATTGTCAGTTTGTGCATCTCTATGTTTTCTACTGTTTCTTGTATTTATGGTCAAGCAGACATGTGATATGTTCTACTACGCATGCCTGCATTCCAGAAGTCAACTCCTTCCTTCTCTTCCTCCATTTCTGCCGAAGGCAGATGTGACTCTTTCATTAGCCGATAAGATGTAGTTTATTAAGGGATTCTTTTTTATTACTTTTCTACTGAAATAAATATTTTGTTAATTAGATTTGAATCTCGGTTTTATTTTCTAATGAGAATGACTTCAAAAAGGAAGCAAAGATCCATCGACCTCCATGGGGGATTGCCCCCCTCCTTAACAAGGTATCACATGGCCAATACATTAATAAAAAAAAAGCCAGTACAGCAGATAAATAACAAGATCTGGCAATAGCTAAGAGCAGGAAAGTTGAAGGAAGAGGCAGAAGGACTAATTGTGGCTGCACAAGACCAAGCCTTAAGGGCAAATACAGGTAGTCCTTCAACCTACGGCCACACCTGAGCCCAAAATTTATGTTGCTAAGTGATAAATTTGCCAAGTGAGTTTTGCCCCATTTTACGACTTTTCCTGCCCTATTTTCTTAAGAGAATCATTGCAGTTGTTAAATTTGTAACCCGGTCGTTAAGTGAATCTGCCTTCCCCACTGACTTTGCTTGTCAGGAGGTCACAAAAGGGGATCACGTGAACCTCCCCCCCTCCCCCGGGACACTGCAACCATCATAAATGTGAGTCAGTTGTCAAAGCATCCGAATGTAAATCACGTCACCGTGAGGATGCTACAACTGTCGTAAGTTTGAAAAAGGGTCGTAAGTCACTTTTTTTCCGTGCCGTTGTAAACTTCAGATGGTCACTAAATGGACTGTTGTGAATCGAGGACTCCCTGTATAAACAAAGCCAGAACTGAGAAGAAGTAACAGAGAACAATGTCCGAAATGTGCTTTATCAAAAGGCAACTGAACTTGGTTTTTCTCTTCAAAGGAAAATCCAAGTCCAGTTACCTTTTGAAAAAGCACCTTTGAAAAGCAACCTTGACCTGCATGACTGAGAATCTCCATAGGTGTTTAACACACAACAGATGCCACCTCTGCAAGGAAGTTGAAGAAACCATGAACCACCTCGCTAGCTATCTCAAGACCTAAAATGGTCACCTAACATCAAAAACGTCATCAAAAAAGCACAACAAAGAATGCTCTTTTTGCGCCAACTCAGGAAGCTCAAACTTCCCAAGGAGCAGCTGATACAGTTCTACAGAGGAATCATTGAGTCTGTCATCTGCACCTCTATAACTGTCTGGTTCGGTTCTGCAACCCAACAAGACAGACACAGACTTCAGAGGATAATCAGAACTGCAGAAAAAACAATTACTGCCAACCTGCCTTCCATTGAGGACCTGTATACTGCACGAGTCAAAAAAGGGCCGTGAAAATATTTACTGACCCCTTGCATCCTGGACATAAACTGTTTCAATTCCTACCCTCAAAACGACGCTATAGAGCACTGCACACCAAGACAACTAGACACAAGAACAGTTTTTCCCCCAAACGCCATCACTCTGCTAAACAAATAATTCCCTCACCACTGTCAAACTATTCACTAAGGCTGCATTACTATTACTATTAGTCTTCTCATCGTTCCTATCACCCATCTCCTCCCACTTATGACTGTATGACTGTAACTTGTTGCTTGTATCCTTACAATTTATATTAATATTGATTGTTTCCTGATTGCTTATTTGTACCCTATGACAATCATTAAGTGTTGTACCTCATGATTCTTGACAAATGCATCTTTTCTTTTATGTATACTGAGAGCATATGCACCAAAGACAAATTCCTTGTGTGTCCAATCACACTTGGCCAATAAAGAATTCTATTCTATTCTATTCATGTTGTGAACTTTTACATTGTACATGTACAGTTACTGGGCATGCTCTTTCAATGCTTGATGACTCAAGTAATGCTGGCTAATTGAAGTGCACATACCAAACCCAATATGTTTATATATAGTTCAAATATATTTCTCCCATTTCTAAGAGTCCTCTCACCTTGTATTTGTGGGAGACCTATCTTTTTACTTATAAATAGGTAATGTTCAGTTGTGTCCAATTCTAGGGGGCAGTGTTCATGTCCGTTTCTCAGCTGAGGAAACCCAGGGTTGTCTGAAGGTATTTCTATGGTCATGTGTAAGGTGACCAGACGTCCCACTTTTGGCGGGACAGTCCCGCTTTTTAATAATTTGTCCCGCGTCCCGCGGTGTTTCAAAAAAGTCCCGCTTTTTTAATTTGAATTTGCCCTGCACACCCCTCTGCCTCCTGCCTTGCCTGCCTCCTCCTGCCAGGCGGGGAGGGAGGGCAGTGAGAGGGGCAGCGGCAGTCTTGCCTGTTCGTCGCCGCAGAGCCGAAGAAGCTGGTGGTGTTCGTGGTGCGGGGCTTCCCCCGCCCGCTTTCCCCGGCCGCCGGAACGCCGCCATTTGCATTCTTTTGCCCTCTGGGAAAGGGGGTGGGGGAAGCCCCGCGCCGCGAACGCCACCAGCTTCTTCGGCTCTGCGGTGACGAACAGGTAAGCCTGTGCGGTAGGAACCCACCCCTGGCTGCAATGAAGGGGGGGTGTTTGGGGGGGGGGTGCACAAAGTTGCAGGATAAGAGAGACGGACCTCTCCCGTCTTGCTCCCCTAGAAACCCCCCCCCCTCAATGGTGTCCCGCTTTACAAATATTAAAATCTGGTCACCTTAGTCATGTGGCCAGCATATAACTTATACACCGAGGTGCATGGAACGCTATTACCTTCCCACCAAAATGGTACCTATTTATCTACTTGCATTTTGCAGGAGTTGGAGCCAGTAACAGGAGCTCAGCCCGTCACGCAGCACTAGGGCCTCGAACCCTGGTTGCCAGCTTTCCAGCTGACAAGCTCAGAGTCTTTAACCACTGAGCCATTGCACCCCCTCTTATTCATAAGCAAAAAGTACCTTTCCACCTCAGATCCCATTTGGCAAAGGACATACCAGGCGAAGAACCTTGCTGTGATTTACGGCGAACAACTCCCATCACTAAGAATACTCACAGTGAGTTGAATGGAATTGTCTGTGAAGCCGGAAGTATCTATGGAAAAATGGGCTCGTCCCGCACCATCAGTCTTGTAGTAGGAACTGTTCTGTACTCCTGATATTTGAAGCTCAATGGTCTTGTTGACTATTGGCTGTTTTTTGCCATCCACAAGCTTAATCTAAATTTACAAAGCAAACACAGGATTAGGAACATGCTAGATTGCTGTGCTAGACTGAAGTCAGGGTAGTTGTATGAACAGGAAGTTGGGTCAGAGGGGAAGATGAACCAGACATCTAAGTCCCAAAGGTGCTTTTTTCAGGAAGCAACTGGACTTTCTTGTTTGTTTGTTTGTTTGTTTGTTTGTTTGTTTTTATTAGTGAGACTTATATACTGCCTCATAGTGCAAGCACTCTCTAAGCGGTTTACACCAGTTAGTAATGTATATTTATATTGCCCCCAACAATCTGGATCCTCATTTTACCTAGAAGAATATATGTGTACATTAGGACAGGAACGGTAGGCACGATTGTGCGCTTATGCACGCCCCTTACCGACCTCTTAGGAATGGGGTGAGGTCGATGGTAGATAATCTGAGGTTGAAGTTTTCGGGGTTTGGGGAAGAAACTACTGAGTCAGGTAAAGTGTTCCAGGCGTTGACAACTCTGTTGTTGAAGTCGAATTTTTTGCAATCAAGTCTGGAGCGGTTTACATTAAGTTTGTATCTATTGTGAGCTCGTGTATTATTGCGGTTGAAGCTGAAGTAGTCATTAACAGGTAGGACATTGAGGCAGATAATTTTGTGAGCTACACTTAGGTCAGATCGAAGGCGGCGGAGTTCTAAATTTTGAAGTCCCAAAATTTCTAGTATGGTTTCATAAGGAATTCTGTTATGAACAGAGGAATGTAATACTCTTCTTGTGAAGTATCGCTGGACATTCTCAATTGTGTTAATGTCTGATATGTAGTGTGGGTTCCAGACTGATGAGCTGTATTCAAGAATCGGTCTAGCAAATGTTTTGTATGCTCTGGTTAAGAGTACAATGTTACCAGAAAGATGGAAGGATGAGTCAACCCTGAGCTGGTGAGATTTGAACAGCTGACCTGCTGATCACAGTCAGCTAAAGTAGAGTGCAGTACTGCACTCTAACTGCTGCGCCACCTTAAAGAGGTTTCACTTCTCATCCAAGAAGCTTCTTCAGCTCAGGACTGGATGGTGGGGAATGGAAGGATTTATATTCCTTGCAGACAGTTCATATATCCTTCCATTCCCCAACATCCAGTCAGAGCTGAAGAAGCTTCTTGGATGAGAAGCGACACGTCTTCGAAGAAAAAACAAGAAAGTCCAGTTGCTTCTTGAAAAAGGACCTTCGGGACTTCAGGAGAAATATCTCGGAGACTTAAGAGTGGGTTGCATCCAAAGAGTAGGAAGGGCCTGTTGGACAGTCTCCTACTCACCCACTGATTCAATACATGATTCGAATGAAATATTTAACCAGAGAGGTCATCAACCGATTTGTCTTACCTGGCCAGAGAAAGGAAGTCCGGGTTTGTAGTACATGTCCACATTTTCAAAGGAAATGGTGCTGATTGTTGAAGTTATCTGCGTGGTACCTGAGCCTGTCAGCACAACCTCTGCCAAAAAGGAACCAACGACACATATAAAGCTTAGGAGCAACACAACAGCACCCTTTGCTTTTTTTTTTTACCCCCAGAGTGGCAGGTTGATTATCAATCTCTGCCAAGAATGTGGAATGCCTGTCTGGTTGATATTGACTGATCATCTTACTTATTTACTCAGCCCTCTGTCCTGCTTAAGGAAATGATTATTTACTCAGCTTCTGTTTATCTAAGTTAATTAAAACTCTTCTATTTATCTACGGTAAAAGTTAATTAGACACTCTTCTGTTTAGTTAGCAATCACACCTTGACATGATCTGTCTGTATACTATATGTTATATACTGTATTAACTATTTATTCATTGTAACTAAATTAGTAAAAGTTAATCTTTTATACTTGTGTGCACAAAGAAAATGGCTATAAGAATAAACGCAAGTTCCGGGCAAGACAGATCTGAACAAGCATACCCAGAGAGAACAGGTCTCTGAATAGCAGAGTCTTCGCACCCGAAGAGAAGGTCTTCCCAGCTCGGAACTGCTTTGCTTAAGAAAACCATATCTCCGTGTCTATGATTACTACACAGAGCCAAACTCCCCAGCCAACTGATCTGGCCAATTTCATTTCTTGGGCTCAGAGAAAGATTCAAAGTTTTCTTGTTAACCATTCAGACAATTGTATCGTTTAGTCCAGTCATTTGACATGCAGTAGACGTCAACTTATAAATGTTCCGTTTAGTGACTCTTCAAAGTTACAACAGCACAGAAAAAAGTGGCTTATGACCCTATTTCACACTTACGACCGTTACAGCATCCCCCATGGTCAGGTGATCAAAATTTGGGTTCTTGGCAACTGGTTCATATTTAGGACGGTTGCAGTGTCCGAGGGTTAGGGGATTCCCCTTTTGTTAGAATATTCATGAACTGGGAGAGCCAATGGTAACAAGGTCAGCCAATGAATAGGCATAGCAACTAAGTCAGCCAATGGGAGCTAACCACTTCTGAGTCTGTGCAGAGAATCGAAACTTAAGCTTAAGGCTGGGTGTGGCTACAGTCTCTACTCTGCTCTCTTGCCCACTCTGCACTCTGCCCACTCTCTACTCTCTGTGCTTGTCTGAACTCCGCTGAAATGAAACTAACTGTTCTCTGCGGTTTGTAACTGATTGAAGAAGAATTCTACTTGTGGTATTGTAAATATATATATTATTATGTTTATAAAGAAGTTATTGAATCCAGCTGAATCAGTCATCTATGTGTGCTTCTGGTTTTGATTTTGCAACAAACTTTTGCGACCTTCTGACAAGCAAAGTCCATGGGGAAGCCAGATTCACTTAACAACCACGTTACTCACTTAACAATGGCAGTGATTCACTTCACAACCGTGGCAAGGAAAGTCGTAAAATGGGGCAAAACTCGCTTAACTGTCTCAGCAATAGAAATGTGGTTGTAAGTCAAGGACTGTGTGTATTCTGGGCCACAAAAGCTCTTTGGCCAAGTTCTTTCCAATCCCTGGAGTTCCTCAGCAAGTATCTTTCAAACGTGGTAACTTTAAGATGTCCGGATTTTGGGCGAACAGCTGGGGAATTCTGGGAGTTGAAATCTGCCCCTTTTTAAAATCACCAAGTTTGTTAAAAAACCCATCATTTTAGAGAAAAAGCTGAAGATTGAAGCTGCAGGCCTCACTATACAAAGAAGCTGCGGTGTTATGTATTAGGACTATACTGTTTACTCTAAGGTCTGCTATTCAAGCGGGAAAATGGAGACTGGTGATTGGTTGAGCCATCTGACAGCTCTGTATAAAAGGGAGAGCTGTCAGCCTGGTTCCTTTGCTGGATCTTACTGAAGTACAATAAAGAGCTGTTGTTACCAAGCCTGTCTCTAGCCTCTTCAGTCCCAGAACAAAACAGCGCTACCCCCAACCAAGCTATCCTTCACCTTCCTCACACGATTTACCTGTCCCCTCTTCTGTGACTACACCCTCCGCACGGATCTCCATCTGAAATCCATTTCTCTTCAACTGGAATATTTTCAGATCCACCGTATGAGAGAAGCAGCCGTGAATGTCCGCCTGCATGGGAAATCAGAGAGTGTCAAGTTGCTATGGCCAATTCTCTTTATTCATCCTGTTTTCTTCAAGAATTTTCTTAGGGTAAACCTTCTCAGACTGTCTTCTGGGACCATTCGTGGTCTGCAACTTGGCCCAGATGGTCTACTAAAAGACTGCTGGAGAACAACGGAGAACTTTGAGGCTCAACTTCACCCTTGACTTAAGTTTTCAGACTATGGCACGGTTGTCAAACTCAAGGCCCGGGGACTGAATCCGGCACCCGGGATGCTTAGATGTGGCCTGCGGGGCCACCCTTGAAACAGCGAAGGACCAGCCCACAGCTGCATGAGGCCCTCCCGAGCTCCGTTTTCACTGGCAGAGAGTTGCAGGAGGCTGTTGCAGCCGAAAACGGGAGTCTGTTTTCACTAGCAGAGGGCTCGGGCCACTACAGGCGCCCCAGATACAAGTGATGTCGAGATGGCCACACCAGCCATGGCCATGCCCACCCCAGCCTCCCAAAGTCAAACACAACCCTGATATGGCCCTCAATGAAATCGAGTTTGACACCCCTGGACTATACCAAAGAAGCCATTTTGACCATCCAGGCTAACAGGATTAGTTCCACATATATATATATTTTTGGAATCAGAATAGAACTGGAAGGGATCTTGGAGATCTTCTAGTCCAGCCCCCTGCTCAAGCACCTGAAGGCAGGACAAGAAGCAATGGGTGGAAACTAATCAAGGAGAGAAGCAACCTAGAACTAAGGAGAAATTTCCTGACAGTTAGAACAAGTAATCAAGTTGAACAATTTGCTTCCAGAAGTTGCGAATGCTCCAACACTGGAATTTTTAAGAAGAGAGTGGACTGTTATTTGTCTGAAATGGTATAGGGCAGTGATGGCGAACCTATGGCACGGGTGCCACAGGTGGCACACGGAGCCGTATCCGCTGGCACGCGAGCCGTTGCCCTAGCTCAGCTTCAGCACGCATGTGCATGCACGCCAGCTGATTTTTGGCTCGTGCGGTGGCTCTGGGAGGGCGATTTTGGCCTCCGGAGGGCCTCCAGGGTGGCAGGGGGAAGCATTTTTGTCCTCCCCAAGCTCTAAGAAAGCCTCTGGAGCCTGGGGAGCCAAAAAACGGGCCTACTGGGCCCACTGGAAGTTGGGAAACGGGGGAGTGGGAGGGTCACGCACGCATGCGCAGGGGGGGTGAGGCAATTGGGGGGGCTTTGAATTATGGGTGTGGGCACGCACGTGTGTGCGATAGCGTGTGTATGCACTATTTCGGCACCCGAGGTAAAAAAGGTTCGCCATCACTGGTATAGGGTTTCCTGCCTAAGCAGGGGTTGGACTAGAAGACCTCCAAAGTCCCTTCCAAATTATTCTGTTATTCTAGAACTGAATTTTTAAAGCAGACTCTTGAAAATCTGACTGAGTTTTTCCTTCCCTCCTCCTTATACCAAAGAGAATCAAAGTGGGACAACCTTGAGTTTCTTCCTCACTATCTCCTCCCTTCCAAGCCTAAGCTCTGATTTTAATCCTCTTTCACAGCCTAAAGTCACAATTGTGAAATGGGAGGCCATATAAACTATATCACTCTATACATTTTAAATAAATAAATAAGCAAACATGCTGGTGTTTATAGAATGGCTGTTGAATTTCTTCTTCAGTGTCATCTCTTTATTTCCCATACCATTGTTTCTTAACCCCAGCAACTTGAAGATCCGGGATCCTTGGTGCTCTCTGAGCCTGGTTGCTTTTTTGCAGACGTTTTATTACCAAACTAGGTGACATCATCAGTGCTAGGCACGCACGGGGTTACATTAGCAATTCAATACAATAATTCTCTTCTATTGATACTTGACAATGTGTGGACTCCAATTCCCAGAATTCCCCAGCCAGCATGGTTTAAAATGTGTTGACTTCGACTGCCTGATGGGAGTTGCTGGCTGGGGGATTCTGGGAGTTGAAGTCCACAAGTTGCTGAGGTTGAACAACACTGCTCTGTGCATTCCCTTTAGACAAATTTTGTCCCTGATTGTATGGACTTCAGTGATTGAGGAATCTTCACAAGCCCTGGTCATGAGGTCTCTGCTTCAACTTTTGGGACTCACCCAGGGGTGAAATGCTACCGGTTCGGCCCGGTTCGGGCGTACCAGTAGCGGTGGGCACCAGTAATCTGAAGAACCGGTAGTGGCGGCAGCGTGAGGCTCCGCCCACCCACCCGGATGTCGCCATTTTCTTTTTTTAACCCTCTGCACCTGTGCAAAGCCTTCTGCGCCCGCGTTTCCGAACCGGCCGGGAAGGTAAGTAGATTTCACCGCTGGACTCACCTTTCCACTGAACTCCTCACAGATGGCTTTGGACTCATCGCCGTAACACGAGCTTCTGAAATAGGAATATCTTCGGCAAACCCTGATGCTGACTAAACCAGGAACCGGCTTCCCATAGGTGTACCTGTGACCAGAAACAGGCAGAACATTAGAAAAAATGAGATGATTGGTCCACCCTGGCTAAGGAAGAAAAGGGTGAGAGGAAAGGAAATCTAATTACTACTACCACCGTAGTACAGGTAGTCCTCGACTTATGACCTCTGTTGTTAAGTGAGACATTTGTTTTGCCTCACTTTACGACCTTCCTTGCCTCATTTGTTAAGTGAATCACTGCAGGGTTAAGGTAGCCACACGGTTGTTAAATGAATCTAGCTTCCCCATTGACTTTGCTGGTCAGAAAGGTCGCAAACGGGATCACATGACACCAGGACACTGCAACCATTATAAATACGAGTCAGTTGCTAAGCAACTGAATTTTGATCATGTGACACCCTGGAGATGCTGCAAAGGCCGTAACTGTGAAAAATGGTTATAAGTCGCTTTTTTTCAGTTCCGTGGTAACTTTGAAGGGTCACTAAATGAACTGTTGCAAGTGGAGAACTACCCGTATAATAGAAGATACAACTCAAAACATAGCTATGTTAATAAAAATTTGAAAAATATGTAGGAGAATGAAAACATCAGTGGCATTTGTAGAAACTAAAACTATACCCTTAAAATGTTATGACACGCAGTCCTTCATTTACAACCATAACTGAGCCTGGAATTTTACTTTCTTTCTTTTTTTGGTGGTGGTGGTCATTAAATGAATCGACTGTCTTTGATGGACGTTTTTTTGCTGGAAGCCAGCAATAAATGCTAGTTTCTACCAAATAAACATCACCATTCATGGTCACATCGGCTGGCACAGAAGGAGACAGGGGTAAGGAAATTGCCAATGTGAATGTGAGAAATGGAATATTATTCTTGTAGGAAATAAGAAATGTAATGAGAGCAATGGCACAGCCATTTTATCAAACATTATATTATATAACCAAAATGTATTTTGTGCCTGGTAATTTTCCTTCTGTTCTGATAAACAGGATATTTTTCTGCTTAGACAGGATATTATACTGTGGGAAAGAGACAATCTGACCATTAAAGACCATTATCTTGAGGAGGTGCGCAGCTGTCAGGATGATGGATAGTTTTAGGGACTTTCTAAGTTGGAAAACACTATGAGAGGGTGCCAAAACTGTTACATAAGGGGGTGAACAATGGAGTAGGTGGAGTTATTTTGTTATGTGCTATTTGTATTTACCGTATTTTTCAGAGTATAAGACGCACCCTTTTCCTCCCTAAAAGTGGCTGAAAATTTGGGTGCGTCTTATACTTCGAATGTAGCTTTTTTTTTCCCCAGCCCTAACTAGGTGCTAACTATCTTCCCAGCTCTTACTGGCTTGCAGGCTCTTTCATTGTTATTCTCTCAGAAGAAGGTTTTTCCAGCCCTAAGTCTTTGCAGGTTTTTTTTTCATTGCTCTACTTGCTCCAAAGAAGTTTTTTTTTAGCCCTAACCAGGTGCTAACGATCTTCCCAGCTCTTACTGGCTTGCATGCTCTTTCATTGTTACTCTCTCAGAAGAAGGTTTTTTAAAGTCCTAACCAGGGGATAAAATAATGTGCTGAAGCTGACCAGACAAAGGACGCTAGCCAGATGAATACCTGGTAGGCAGATTGTTTTCCCCTATTTTCCTCCCCCAAAACTAAGGTGCGTCTTATACTCCGGTGCGTCTTATACTCTGAAAAATACGGTATATGTTGTATCTACATCATAACTTTGCCTCTTGTGATGCGGAGATTTTAGATTCCTCCGGTCATATGAGGACCTTTTTTGCAAAAAAGATATAATAAACTAGTTTTTTTATTATTCCTTTGAACTCCTGTTGATTTCCTTGGTGGGCTTTTCTCACAGTGAAGAATGTCTATCAGGGAAAAAAAAAGCATAGCTTTGAATAAGAAAAAAAAGAAAAGAAAACCAGATCGTTGCCACTTACTTGGCGCAGGCGGTGACTTCCAGTTCCTTGTCCAGAATTGTTACGATTGGTGGGGACTTGACGGTAACTTCAAACTTGGGCAACACTACAAGGAAGAATGAAGTACCGGGATAAAGTCAGGATTTTTAAAAAGAAAGAAAAGAGGACAGAGGGGGATGGGGAGAACCAGAACGGACTCTGCTTCATTGTGCCCTCCTTCCCACAGCCGTGGAGCAAAGGTGCAGCTTAATTTGGGGATTGTAAGATTGTCCAGAGTCATTGATTGAGATGGGCAGCTAAAGAAAAGAAGGGAGGGAGGGAGGGAGGAGTGATTTTCAGCAATGAGTTTTGGGAGGGAAGGAAGGAAGGAAGGAAGGAAGGAAGGAAGGAAGGAAGGAAGGAAGGAAGGAAGGAAGGAAGGAAGGAAGGAAGGAATTAGTTTCAACAATGAGTTTTGGGAAGGAAGGATGGATGGATGGATGGAAGGAAGGAAGGAAGGAAGGAATTAGTTTCAACAATGAGTTTTGGGATAGAAGGAAAGATGGATGGATGGAAGGAAGGAAGGAATTAGTTTCAACAATGAGTTTTGGGATGGAAGGAAGGATGGAAGGAAGGAAGGAATTAGTTTCAACAATGAGTTTTGGGATGGATGGATGGATGGATGGATGGATGGATGGATGGAAGGAAGGAAGGAAGGAAGGAAGGAAGGAAGGAATTAGTTTCAACAATGAGTTTTGGGATGGAAGGAAGGATGGAAGGAAGGAAGGAATTAGTTTCAACAATGAGTTTTGGGAAGGAAGAATGGATGGATGGATAGAAGGAAGGAAGGAAGGAATTAGTTTCAACAATGAGTTTTGGGATGGAAGGAAGGATGGATGGAAGGAAGGAAGGAAGGAAGGAATTAGTTTCAACAATGAGTTTTGGGATGGAAGGAAGGATGGATGGATGGAAGGAAGGAAGCAATTAGTTTCAACAATGAGTTTTGGGATGGAAGGAAGGATGGAAGGAAGCAATTAGTTTCAACAATGAGTTTTGGGATGGATGGATGGATGGAAGGAAGGAAGGATGGAAGGATGGAAGGAAGGAAGGAAGCAATTAGTTTCAACAATGACTTTTATGAAGGAAGGACTTAGTTTCAGCAATGAGTTTTGGGAAGGAAGGGAGGGAGGGAGGAGGGAGGGAGCCTGGCTGGGGAATTCTGAGAGTTAAAGTCCACAAGTCTTAAAGTTACCAAGTTTGGAGACCCCTGATCTAAATAAACAGCTCAGTTCCCCACTCCTAACTTGTCCACCATTTACAATACGTCTTTTCCCAAAAATCAGTGCAGTAAAAGATACAACCCAACAACCACCGTTCCATCTCATTTGGGTGGGGACAAGTGGGTGCTGAGACATGGACTCCATCTTACCATATTCGTCCACCGTGCAGGAATGTTCAATTTTACTTCCAGAAACCTTCTGAACCACCACTTTGTAGGTGCCTAAAGCGGGCTCAGAAGCCAGGGGAAATTCAAGCTGGACCAGACCCCCCTTCAGTTCCACATCTTTCCAGTGGAACAACCGGTTTCTCTTGGGGTCCTACAAGTCCGGAGGAAGCGGAGACACAAAACATAAGGAAGCAGTTTTGCTGTTGTTAATTTCAAATAATCCAAAACCTGTAACCCTTTCTAGGTGCTCTGCTAGACATTTTGGGCAGGACATTTTGCCCATTTGTTCAAAGTTAATCAAAGTTTTGTTCAAAGTTAATTTAATGAAAAGAAGCACTAGGGGTGACAATGATAGCAGTGTTCCAATATTTGAGGGGCTGCCACAAAGAAGAGGGAGTCAAGCTATTTTCCAAAGCACCTGAGGGCAGGACAAGAAGCAGTGGGTGGAAACTAATCAAGGAGAGAAGCAACCTAGAACTAAGGAGAAATTTCCTAACAGTTAGGAACAATTACCGTATTTTTCAGAGTATAAGACGCACCTTTTTCCTCCCTAAAAGTGGCTGAAAATTTGGGTGCGTCTTATACTTCGAATGTAGCTTTTTTTTTTCCAGCCCTAACTAGGTGCTAACAGATCTTCCCAGCTCTTACTGGCTTGCAGGCTTTTTCATTGTTACTCTCTCCGAAGAATGTTTTTGCAGCCTTAAGTCTTTGCAGGGTTTTTTTCATTGTTCTACTTGCTCCGAATAAGTTTTTTTCTAGCCCTAACCAGGTGCTATCTATCTTCCCAGCTCTTACTGGCTTGCAGGCTCTTTCATTGTTACTCTCTCCGAATAAGGTTTTTTTAAGTCCTAACCAGGGGATAAAATAATGTGCTGAAGCTGACCAGACTAAGGACGCTAGCCAGATGAATACCTGGTAGGTAGATTTCCCCCCCCCCCTATTTTCCTCCCCAAAAACTAAGGTGCATCTTATACTCCGGTGCGTCTTATACTCCGAAAAATACGGTAAGCGCCTGAGAGCAGGACAAGAAGTAACAGAGGGATTCTTATCGAACAGATCCAACATAGAATTAAGGACAAAATTTCCTGACACTGAAAACAGTTAATAAGTGGAACACCTCCAGAAGTTGTGGATATTCCAACACTGGAAGTTTTTAAGAAGAGATTGGACAATCATTTATCTGAAATGGTATATAGGGTTTCCTGCTTGAGGAGGGGGTTAGGCTAGAAGCCCCGATTCTGTTATTCTGTTAATCAAGCCTTAAAGAACCTATTGGCCTGCAGTGATGCTGGGTCAAACTCAAAAAGACTGCACTAGCCAAAGGCCAGACTAGATGACCTCTAAGATCCCTTCCAATTCTATGGATCTCCTTCTGATTAGAATTGTAATGTTAGCTCTGTGGGCATGTATTCACTTAATGTGGAATACTCCCCGTGTTTTAAAACTGATCACAGGAACAGCCGAACCCAGAACAAATAACGTAATCAGATTCTCTCTCTCTGGTGCCCAATATTCTGGACTTACAAGACCCATCATCCCCAATTAGTGTCATGGGTGGCTGAGGATAGCAGGATGGTAGACCATGCCGGTGAGAGGGCACCAGCTTTGGAGAGGATGAAAGAGATAGCAAAACAAATGCTCGTTTGATCCTGAAAAGTATTTTTAAAAAATTCTCACAATTATTGGCTTATTCTCAGTTTAGTCTGATGATTTGTGCTTGTTTTTTTTTCAATGAATGAGATACTAGAGATGAAAGGTTATACAGTATGCATCTCTTTCTTAAGGAATGAATGAATCAGAACCACCATTTTCATTCATCTATAAAATCAGCTTCTAATAGCTGCCAGAATTAACAGAATTAAATATTCCTTTGGAAATAATAAAAAAAAAGTTTTGTAACCCATCTACCTAAAAAAAACAAAACCCCACCAGTTAAAGGTGATGATTAAAGCAAACTCAACTTTGTCCTCTTTGCAGTTGGCCCCTTTAAGACCTGTGGACATAGGCTGGCTCAGGAATTCTGGGAGTTGAAGTCCACAGGTCTTAATGGAGCCGTAGTTGCCCACTCCCGGTCTTTGTGAATAACCAAGCATTCAAATTTTCAAATTCTAGTGATTTGGCTACTTCTAGTAATTGACCTTGCGAGATCAATATATAAATTGCCTAAGTGAATATTAATGATCAACGCCCCATGTCACGATGTGAATTATTGCCAGTTGTGCACCTCTACTGTTTTCTAAGGTTTATTGTATTTATAATCAAGCAGACATGTGATATGTTTTACTACGCATGCGTGCATTCCAGGAGTTTTGTCAACTCCCACTTGCTTTTCTTCTTCCATGTGCCTGCCGAGGCAGACGTGAATCCATTAGCTGACAAGATGTAGCTTATAAAGGGTTTATTTTTGTTACTTTTGTACTGAAATAAATATTTTGTTAATTAGATTTGAATCTCAGTTTTATTTTCTAAATACGAATGACTTCGAGGAAGCAAGATCCAAAGATCGCCTCTGATAGGAAAAATTCCTATCCTGTCACCCCAAGACAAGAAAAGGGAAAGTTTTATTCCCTTTAAAAAGGGAGAAAGAAAGAAAAAATGCTCAGTTTATTTTGCATCACCACTTCTAAATCTTGTCTTTGCCCCCAAATGTTAAATTTGGCCTTTTGGCCATCAATGTCCACAACTTAGTGAAAGAGTATTAGTCTCTTCAATGTGGCCTCTACGGTTAATATTTAATGCCATTTTGCTTTTCTGTTTGTTCTCAGCATTTAAAAAAAACCCCTCTTTGCTCATAGATAAGCAATCTGAGATATCAGCAGCGAAGATAAAATAGGGCATGCATGATACAGCAAACAGCAGCGGATCAAATATTGCACAAATCATTTCAAACAATTTAGTGAACGAAAAGCTGATTAAACAGTTTTGCAACTAAAATCTATAATTTCTGTGAGCCAATGCCCACATTTTGCTATGACACACAAATAATCTGGCTTTGGCAGAGTTTCTACACTCTTAAATATGTTTCATCTTCTTTCTACAGCCTTGATCATTTTCAAATTCAAATTGCAATTCATGTCTCTGAATTGTATGTCTGACAAACCTACTACGTCCCACAATGTAAAAAAAGATGTTGAGACTGTAGTCTAGAAAGAGTGCAGAGAAGAGCAACAAAGATGATTAGGGGACTAGAGGCTAAAATATGTAAGTGCAAAGTGCGGCTGCGCGTGCTGTGGTGGGTGTCTCAAGATACACCCACGTAACACCCATACTCCACCAGCTGCACTGGTTGCCCATCGGTCTCCGGGTGCAATTCAAGGTGTTGATTATCATCTTTAAAGCCCTACATGGCTTAGGTCCAGGTTACCTCCGGGACCGCATCCTACCTCATACTTCCCTTCGACCGGTTAGGTCCCACAGAGTGGGCCTCCTCCAGGCCCCGCCAACCAAACAATGTCGGCTGGTGGGGCCTAGGGGGAGGGCCTTCTCTGTGGGGGCCCCTGCTCTCTGGAACCAACTACCCCCAGAGATCCGAATTATCCCCACCTTGCTGGCCTTCCGAAAAGCCATCAAGGCATGGCTCTTCCTGCAGGCGGGGTGATTGAGACAATTCTACATCTTAGGTCTCCCCCCATGTATGTATGGTTTTTAAATGTTTTTTAAAAAATTCTTTTTAATACTATTTTTAAATTTTATATTGTTTAGTTGTTCTCTAAATGTTCTACGCCATCCTGAGTCCTCAGGGAGTAGGGCGGCATATAAGAACACCAAATAAATAAATAAATAAATAAATAAATAAATAAATAAATAAATAAATAAATAAATAAATAAATAAATAAATAAATAAATAAATAAATAAAAATATAATAAAATATAATAAAATAAAATAAAATAAAATAAAATAAAATAATAAAATAAAATAAAATAATAAAATAAAATAAAATAAATAAATAAAATAAATAAATAAATAAATAAAATAAATAAAATAAATAAATAAAATAAATAAAATAAATAAAATAAATAAAATAAATAAAATAAATAAAATAAAGAACGGTTGCTGGAATTGGGTATAAAAAGAAGGACTAGGGGTGACATGATAGCAGTCTTCCAATATCTCAGGGGCTGCCACAAAGAAGAGGGAGTCAAGCTACGGTATTCCCCAAAGCACCTGAGGGCAGGACAAGAAGCAATGGATGGAAACTAATCAAGGAGAGAAGCAACCTAAACTAAGGAGAAATTTTCTGACAGAATAATTAATCAGTGGAACAACTTACCTCCAGAAGTTGTGAATACTCCAACACTGGAAGTTTTTAAGAAGAGATTGGACAACCATTTGTCTGAAATGGTATAGGGCAGTGTGCGTGCCAGACCCCAGAAGAGAGCAGCCGTCCGGCACGCATGCGTGCAACGGAACCCGGAAGAGCAGCTGGCAACGGCGTGCGTACCCACAGAGAGGGCTCTGCGTGCCACCTCTGGCACACATGCCATAGATTTGCCATCATGGGTATAGGGTTCCCTGCCTGAGCCGCGGGTTGGACTAGACGACCTTCAAGGTCCTTTCCAACTCTGTTATTCTATTCTATTCTATTCTATTCTATTCTATTCTATTCTATTCTATTCTATTCTATTCTATTCTATTCTATTCTATTCTATTCTATTCTTTCTATTCTATTCTATTCTATTCTATTCTATTCCAGCTGAAGGAAATCAGCAACTGGCAGATGACCTGAATGTGTTCTACTGCAGGTTTGAAAGGAAACTAGAGCCACCTATCTCCACAACCTCCATCTCAGACACACCAACAACAGCCAAACCTCCTACAACTGACCCCATCCCATTGGGTTCACAACCCCTGGTGATCACAGAAAAGGAAGTGCAAGATCTATTTCATAGACAGAAGCCAGAAAAAGCACCAGGCCCAGACAAGATAACTCCTTCTTGCTTAAAAGTCTGTGCTGACCAATTGGCCCCCATCTTCACTCAAACCTTCAACAAATCTCTAGAGACATGCCATGTTCCTTCTTGCTTCAAACGCTCCACTTTCATCCCAGTACCGAAGAAGCCCTCCATCAAGGAACTGAATGACTACAGACCAGTTGCTCTAACATCTGTAGTTATGAAAACCTTTGAAAGGCTAGTGATGTCCCACTTGAAAACCACAAAGGCTTAAACCTCAATTAAGGTCGTAGGTTGAGAACTACTTGTCTCCATGGAGACAAATTTTGGATACAATTATAGATGACTAGAGGTAATTTGGGTCACATTTGAGCCCAAAATTTTTGTGGCTGTGACAGTTGTTAAGAATTTTGCCCCATTTTACGACCTTTCTTGCCACCGTTGTTAAGCAAATCACTGCAGATGTTAAGTCAGTAACACGGTTATTAAGGGAATCTGTCTTCCCCATTGACTTGGCTTGTCAGAACGTCGCCAAAGAGGATCACATGACCCCAGGACACCGCAACCGTCATAAATATGAGCGTTGCCCAAGCGTCTGAATTTTGATCATGTGACCATGGGGATGCTGCAACCATCATAAGTGCGAAAAACAATCATAAGTCACTTTTTCCAGTGCCGTTGTAACTTCAAACAGATGCTAAATGAACTGTTGTAAGTCGAGGCCTAACTGTATTTGATAAAATTTGGGGGTCGACTTATCCACGAGTACGTGTGGATCAGGAGTGGGTTCCTACCGGTGCGGTCTTCTCTATGGCACCGGTAGCGACCGGCAGATTGCAAAATGGCTCCGGTGCCGTCCTCGCCAGTCCGTTGCGCGGCGCCATCTTTTTTCATGAATTTTTCGGCTTTTTTTGCTTCCTGCGCATGCGCGGAAGCAAAATCTCGCTGAAATCTCACGAGATTTCAATGGGATTTCGCTTCTACGCATGCGTGGAAGCAAAAAATCCGCTGAAATTGTGCGCGTGTGCGTCATCGCACAAAATTTTGGCGAGATTATGCTTCAGCGCAAAGTCGCACAAGGGGGCACGCACACGTAGCGAGGGGGTGCACCCGCGTAGCGAGGGGGCGTGTGTGCACATAAAATGACAGCGCACCAGTAGCGAGGTAGGCGCAACCCGCCCCTGGTGTGGATACTTTATTTATATTTCACATTACTGAACTGCCCATCTCCCTCAAACGGTCATAAGTGTAAAAAAACAGTCATAAGTCACTTTGAGAGCGGTTGCTAAATGAATTGTTCTAAGCGGAAGACTACTGCTAGGAGATAATAGGTGAGCCAATGGAGTAGTGTTTAAAATACCAGGCTAGAAATGGGGAGATTCTGAATTCTAGTCAGGCTAGGAAGGAGGCAATGGCAAACCACTTCTGAAAAACCTTGCCAGAAAACTGCCAGATTTGTATAGTCCAAGAATCGGACATGAATTGAACAAAAGAAAAAGAGATTGTCTCCTTCAGAATCCTAGAGCGTTTTGGTCAGGGGTGGGCTTCAAAAATTTTAGCAAGGGGTTCTCTGCCCGGTTGCTGGGTGGGCATGGCCATGGTGGGTGTGGCCTAGTCAGCCTCCTGCACCATGGCGGGGGGGGGGGCGTTTTTGCCGTCCCCGGGCTCCGGAGGCTTTCCTCGAGCCTCCAGGAGGGTGAAAATGGCCTCCTGAGGCTCTGGTGGCCCTCTGGAGGCTGGAAATTAGCCGTTTCCCACCTTCCTGAACTTCCAATAGGCCCGTTTTTCGCCCGCCCTGAGCCTCCACGCGTGCCTTGCACTTCCCTGCATCCAAAACGGGCTGCGTGGAGACTCCTGGGAGGAGAGGGGTGGGCGGGGCCAGCCAGGAGTGGGATTTGGGGGTTCTCCAAACTGCACAGAATCTTAGCTAGAGGTTCTCCCAAACCCCTGCGAACCCCCAACAGCCCACCCTTGCTTTTGGTTCATCAGAATGCGTAAGCCAGAGGTGAGGAACGATGGCCCTTTTGTGACTTTGTGGACTTCAACTCCCAGAATTCCTGAGACAGCCATGCTGGCTCAGGAATTCTGGGAGTTGAAGTCCACAAGTGATAAAGGGGCCATCGTTCCCCACCTCTGGCATAAGTGAATCTTCTCCAAATTTTCTTCTCCCTTTGAAGAATCCACCCTGAGCAGAATGGAGTCCAGGAAAATAGAAATGTAGTGCCCCTGGACAATATCCAATTTGGGGAGCCTGTTGCAAGTGGTTCAAGGCCTTGGTGGCTTGACGATTGCAATAAAACAAAGATGAACTTTGAGCAGGGGTGGGAAACTAGGGCCCCTTTAAAAAGCCTGTGGACCAAACATGGCTGGCTCAGGAAATCTGGGAATTGAAGTCCACGGGTCATGAAGAGGCCATAGTTGCCCACAACCTGGCCTTTGAGCATAGTTTCCCCCAGGTTAATGAGTGACATCTCTTTCAGAAATGAAAAGTCTCCTAAGAGTAGCTTATAGAACTTGTCGGTTTTAGGTGGATTCAGCCACTTGTGCTCCTTCATTTTCCTACAGAATTTCTATAGCAGTGATGGCGACCCTATGGCACGCGTGCCACAGGTGGCATGCGGAGCCATATCTGAGGGCACACAAGGCGTTGCCCTATGTCAGCTCCAGCGCGCATGCACGCACTGGCCAGCTGATTTTCGGACTTCTTTTCGGCCATTTTCATTCTCCCCAGGCTTCAGGAAAGCCTCCTGAAGCCTGGGGATGGTGAAAACGGCCCAACGGGACAACCGGAAGTTCACTTGTGTGGGTCTTCAGGAGCGTCTTTGGCTTTGGACAATTGCAGCCAGGCCTCTCACACCTCGGCCCATTTCTTCTGCAGCCGGCAAGGGTTTCCTAAAGGCCTCTGCAGCCGATAACAGAGCTCCAGATCAATCCGGAGCTCTGTTATCAGCTAGAGAGGCCTTCCGGAAAGCCTTGCCGGCTGCAGAAGAAATAGGCCGAGGTGTGGGAGGCCTGGGTGCAACTATCTGAAAGTAAGTAGTAGGGCAGCTTCACTTCCATTTCATTTCCAAACTTCCGGTTGGCCCGTCGGGCCATTTTTCGGCATCCCCAGGCTTCAGGAGGCTTTCCTGAACCCTGGAGAGAGCAAAAAAACAGTCAGGAGGCTTCAGTGAGGCCTATGCGCATGCGCGGGGGTAGCAGCACAGGGGTAGCATGGGGGTTTGTGCGCATGTGCAGGTGTGGGAGGAGGGCATTGCATTATGGGTGTGGGCATGCATATGCACGCTATCGCGCGTCCGCACCCTTTTGGCACCCAAGCCAAAAAAGGTTCGCCATCACTGTTCTATAGATGTCAAAGGCATTTCTCCCTCAATATAGTTTAGAATCTCAGATGGAATATGAAAACAAGAGTCCCTTCCCACCAATTACAATTAACAGAGGGAACTTATGGGATTCTTAGGAGGATTTCCCAGGTAATTTAGCTAGCAGAATATAGAATAGCAGAGCTGGAAGGGGTCTTGGTGGCCTTCTAGTCCAACCCGGTGCGAGAAGAGGAAGAGGAAGAGGAAGAGGAAGAGGAAGAGGAAGAGGAAGAGGAAGAGGAAAGAAGAGTGTCAGAGTAATGAAGATTTAAATGCTGACCAGCTGCTATAAGGCTGCTGTAAATGCTGATGCAATGAGGATGAGTCAGCAGGGTTATTGTCGCTTTAAGACTGAGGATGAGTCAGCAAGGTTACTACCACTTTAAGAAGCTGTCTATATAAGGGAGGCCATGAGAGGGTGTATCTCTCTCTCTCCTCGTGTATCTCTCTCCTCGTGTTCTATCTGCATTGTAGTTCTCCGTGTAGAGTTGAAGATTGCTTGCTTGCCTGGTTTTGCTTAGTACATGTATGTATATATATAGAAGTCTTGTATATAAACCACTATTTGTAAGACAAACCTCTGTGTACTGTATTTTGCTCCTGGGTTGTCTCAAAATAGTAGTCACGCTGTGCACACTGACAAAGAGGAAAGAAGAGACGAGACGAGACGAGACGAGACGAGACGAGACGAGACGAGAAGAGAAGAGAAGAGAAGAGAAGAGAAGAGAAGAGAAGAGAAGAGAAGAGAAGAGAAGAGAAGAGAAGAGAAACCTTGGAGGTCTTTTAGTACGACACCCACTCAGGCAGAAAACCCTATACCATTTCTGACAAATGGTTGTCAAATGTCTTTTTAAAAGCCTCCAGTGTTGGAGCACACACAACTTCTGGAGGCAAGCTGTTCCACTGATTAATTGTTTAACTATCAAGAAATTTCTCCTTATTTCTAGGTTGTTTCTCTCCTTCATTAGTTTCCATCCGTTGCTTCTTGTTCTGCCTTGAGGTGCTTTGGCGGATAGATTGACCCCTCTGCTTTGTGGAAGCCTCTGAAATATTGGAAGACTGCTATCTTATCCGGAGGTTAGATCTCCCCTTTGATAAGCTTTCCTCTGTTACTTCTTGTCCTGCTCTCAGGTGCTTTGAAGAATTTTGCATGCTTTCATTTTAATCCTGCACCAAATTGCTTGCCTTCCCCCCCCATTTAGGGCGCAAGGCATTCAGAGACATTGATCTGAAGGCTAAATAAGAAGTGACAAGAACAATGTTTCCCAACCGTGGCAACTTTAAGATGCGTGGTCTTCAACCCCCCAGAATTCCTCCATGGTGGCTTGGGGAATTCTGGGAGTTAGAGTCCATGCGATATTAAAGTTGCCAAGATTGGGAAACTCCTGGACAGGAATCTAATTGCTGCTTATATATAAGAGCCATGGTGGCACAGTGGTTAGAATGCAGTATCGCAGGCTAATTCTGCCGACTGTCAGCAGTTCGATCTTGACCGGCTCAAGGTTGACTCAGCCTTCCATCCTTCCGAGGTCGGTAAAACGAGGGCCCAGATTGTTGGGGACAATATGCTGACTCTATAAACCGCTTAGAGAGGGCTGTTAAAGCACTATGAAGCGGTATATACGTAAATCTAAGGGCTATTATTATTGCTATATATGCTACTAGACAGAGGTGGGTTCCTGCCAGTACGCTCTTACCTGTTGGTCGCCGCAGAACCGAAGAAGCTGGTGGCGTTTGCGGCGCGGGGCTTCCCCCGCCCGCTTTCCCCCGCCCGCCTGGACGCCGCCATTTGCGTTCTTTTGCCCTCTGTGCAAGCAGAATGCTTTGCGCATGCTCAGAGGGCAAAAGAACGCAAATGGCGGCGTCTAGGCGGGCGGGGGAAAGCGGGCGGGGGAAGCCCCGCGCCACGAATGCCACCAGCTTCTTCGGTTCTGCGGCGACCAACAGGTAAGAGCGTACTGGCAGGAACCCACCTCTGCTACTAAAGCTGTATGGGGGTGTCCAGAGAAAGTTATCCTCGTTTTATTTCTCCTCTTACAACACAGGAAGACTTTATTGATTTGTGCAAGTAAAGCACAGGAAAAGGGGGCGGGGCTTCATTTGCACAGACGTGGGTGTCATCGTGAACTTGATGACCCCGCGGGAGTGATAATGGAGTTAAAGTTCAGGTCACTGGAAAAGTGACCTGGTTGGAGGGTCCTGTTATTGATTAATCTGTTAACAATTACGTGGGAAGAAGACTTCGTTACTTACCTCAGTGTAGATCAAGGGGACCTGTGGAAGGAAACACATTTAAAACAAAATCAGAAACAGGAATGCATTACAAGTGTGGATAGAAAAAAATATTGAAACAACGTACAGAATTGAAACCAGAAATATTCCTGTTGGGTATATGACCAGAGAAATTCAGTAACGAAGATACATATTTAATTATTCATATAATTGCAGCGGCGAGAATTGCATTTGCGCAAAAATGGAAAGCAACAAAAGCCCCTTCTGAAAGGGAGGTAATTAAAAAATTATTGGATTGTGCGGAAATGAATAGATTGACAATGAAAATTAAAGATAAGGAAGATTCTGAATACTATAATGTAGGGGGGAAATTTTATGGTTGGTTAGAAAACGAGTATGTATAGAAGATGACTAAATTGGAGGAAAATAAAAAATTGAAGGTGGTAGATCCAGGTGACAAAATTAGGCAGTTGAGGAGGCAGCATTAAGTTAGTAGTTAATATACCTAGGAAAATATAAGAATTAAGCAGAGATATAGATACTGGGAGGGGGATAAATTTAAGAGACGCACCGAGTAGGGATATGAGTTACCTGTCTGTTAACTATGGGATGTATTGTGAATAGATATACTCACGGAAAGGCTAAGAGGGAGAAAAGGAAGTAGAGATGGTAGGGAAGAAGGGGAGAGGAGGGAAGTAAGGAAGTGGGAGAGAAGGAGAAAGAAGGTAGAGGGAAGAGAGGGAGATAGAGGGAGGGAAGTGATATGATATAAAGGGGGAAACAGGCGGGTGATTAATGTATAAAAGGTGCAAATTAAGATACTGGTCCATGTACTATTAAATAGAAATGTATAACTATGTGTATTTTGTTAAGAATTAAGGTATACTTATGGATGTATTGTGGAGAAAAACAATAAAAACTCTATTTTAAAAAAGGAAAAAAAAGAAACAGGAATGAATTGGAGCGGGATTTTTCAAGCTGGCCACACTTAAGTGAATCACGATGCTGATTTGCATATCAGTGAAGTTCAAGCTAAGTGAACTTCAACTCCCAGAATTCCCCAGCCAGCATGGCCATGGCTAAGCACCTTGGGAATTGAAGCCCACAAGGTCTGGAAACTCCGCGTTAGAGCTTACTTGAAGACAAAGCTTGGCCCCCTTCCTTAACATAAGCAGAGGTGGTATTCAGCCGGTTCGGACCGGTTCAGGCGAACCGGTAGTGTTGTGGCCCGCCAGCAGCCTGTGCAGCCTGGGCCTTTGGAACCTCCAGCACCTCTTGGCAGTACTGAGAAAGGAGGGGCTACTCCTTTCCTGAATCCAAGAGCACGCAGGGCTGTCAAGAGGCAGGAAGGTTTACTCCGGAGGAGGTCTCCTCGGGAGTAAGACTCGGGGCTAATTGGCCACTCCCTTAGTCTACTTAAGGACATCTGAGGCAGCCAACAGGCTGCGGAGAACAACATTTGAAAAAACCCGTCTGATCATAGCTTGCTCCGTGACTCTTGTTTTGCTTTCTCTGCTTCGGCTTGGGTTATCAAAGACTAATTCTAGGAACTTTGCCAACTCTTGGAAGCTCCGTAAGATACTCCGTAAGATAGCAATACCTAATTGCTCTCATTGGCTTTAAGACTCTTTGAACTGATACCAGCTGCTAATGAAGATTAATTAGCAACTGGTTGCTTGCATGAAAATACGGCTTGTAGAATTGTTGTGTGCATATTTCATGGCTAAGAAGTTTATTACTCATGGTTATTGGAATTAAAGAAGTGTGTACAGACTGAGTGTGTGGTTACGTGCTTAGTGGGGACAGAACAGGTAGTAGCTTCCTATTTAGGCACATTTTGAAGTCGCGCGCATGCATGCAAGCCGCGTGCGCTCACATTTCCGAACCGGTAGGGAAAGTAAGTGAATACCAACCTCCGTCCATAAGGGACAATATGTGGATCCTTTCTCTCCCCAACCACAGATGGGTGCATCCAGTAACACAATCTCATCCCCCCACACATTTGGAACTATCTGAAGAAATATCGGTTATCTAGACATGGTGGTCCACGAGGACCATCCGTGATAGGAGGTCTCCTTTAGAACCTGCAAGAAAGGAGCTTTCCTCTTCAAACAGGGTCGCTCTGCCTGCGTTCGCTGGGTGAGCGGGGATCAGAAAAATCAAACTTGAGTAGTTATGATTGCGCAATGGACGTTCCGCCCTTTTTACGTGCATCATTGGCACACATGAAAAGGAGTGAGGCTTCAATCGCCCAGTCGCAATTCTGGGAGTTGAAGTCCACAAGTCATAAAGGGGCCATCGTTCCCCATGCTGGCTTAGGAATTCTGGGAGTTGAAGTCCACAAGTCATAAAGGGGCCATGGTTCCCCATGCTGGCTCAGGAATTCTGGGAGTTGAAGTCCAGAAGTCATAAAGGGGCCATAGTTTCTCATGCTGGCTCAGGAGTTCTGGGAGTTGAAGTCCAGAAGTCATAAAGGGGCCATAGTTTCTCATGCTGGCTCAGGAATTCTGGGAGTTGAAGTCCACAAGTCATAAAGGGGCCATGGTTTCCCTACTGGCTCAGGAATTCTGGGAATTGAAGTCCACAAGTCATAAAGGGGCCATCGTTCCCCATGCTGGCTCAGGAATTCTGGGAGTTGAAGTCCACAAGTCATAAAGGGGCCATTGTTCCCCATTCTGGCTCAGGAATTCTGGGAGTTGAAGTCCACCAGTCATAAAGGGGGCCATCGTTCCTTACCCCTAACCTAAGTGGAAGTGCCCTCAAATCTGCTACTTTTCAAACGTCCAAGATTATAATCCTAGAACAGAATAGAGTTTGGAAGTCTTGGGAAACGTAGTCCCAACTCATCTGGAAGGAATCAAACTAGGGGAGGCTGAGATAGACCGTATCTACCACAACTTGCCCCAAATGATTCAAAGACCCAGTTTCATTGGAGATACCCTTCCCTTGGATTCTGCTTCTGAGGCCCCACTGGATAAACAGAACTTTTAACACAGAGGTTACCGATTAACAAAATTCCCAAGGGAAGTGCCTCCATTTACATAATCCCCAAATATTCTCATGAACTGAACAACAATCTTGAAAAATTTGCTGCATGGTGGAACCTACCTTCTCGTTTACCGGAAGGAATTCCTTATTCAGAGAGACAACACGAAACTGAACTGAGAAAGCAAAAAGAAAATCATTTTAATAGGGAAAAACGACGCTATAGAGCACTGCACACCAGAACAACTAGACACAAGAACAGTTTTTCCCCGAACGCCATCACTCTGCTAAACAAATAATTCCCTCAACACTGTCAAACTATTTACTGTCTCCACTACTATTAATCTTCTCATCATTCCCATCACCCATCTCCACCCGCTTATGACTGTATGACTGTGACTTTGTTGTTTGTATCCTTACAATTTATATTGATTGGTTCCTAGTATGATTTGATTGCTTATTTGTACCTGGACTATCATTAAGTGTTGTACCTTATGATTCTTGACGAACGTATCTTTTCTTTTATGTACACTGAGAGCATATGCACTAAAGACAAATTCTTTGTGTGTCCAATCATACTTGGCCAATAAAGAATTCTATTCTATTCTATTCTATTCTATTCTATTCTATTCTATTCTATTCTATTCTATTCTATTCTATTCTATTCTATTCTATTCTATTCTATTGTACTGTACTGTACTGTACTGTACTGTACTGTATTCTGTTCTGTTCTGTTCTGTTCTGTTCTATTCTATTCTGTTCTATTCTATTCTATTCTATATGAGTTCTTCAGAATTGAAGAAGTGTCTTAGATGAGAAGAGAAAGGTTTTCAAAGGGGGGGAAAAAAACAACAAGAAATCCAGCTTCCTTTTGTAAAAAGCACCTTTGCGACAACCATGATTTGGATGATTGAGAATCTTCATAGACATAAAAAGTATTATATTGAATATGTCATATTTTTATGCCACTCTTCCTCTACAAGGCAGAGGTCTTCTCAAATCCACTATTTTGCACCCCATCAGCCAGAACTGTTCAAAATCAGCGGCACAGTTACGCTCGTCTCTGAGATGGAAAACCCCCCAGAGCTCTTGTGTAAGTCCTAAATTAATTAAATGAAATAGTTGTGAGCTGCCCAGAGTCATTTAGTGTTGGGCAGCATACAACTTTAATAAATTATCATTATATTAGTTTTATTTCCAGATTCAGGGGGAAAATAACCAGGAAAAGGTTTTGCATTACTTGCCGCATGAATTGTGTGGGGTTTTTTTAAACCATGAATCCTCCTAACATTATTTTAGTGATTAAAGGTCCACAATAAATTTTTAAAAAATCAACTGTTGATCAAAGGTAGCATTTTTCAGCTTCAGCAGCTTTCAATCCATCCATCCATCCATCCAGTTATTTATTTGCTTAGGCTTATCGGCTGTTTCAGTTGTGACTCAGTTTTGACAGGCTAAGTCATTTAATATATAAATAAACTTTTTTGGCTCATTAAGGTTGAAATTTGGCCACGATGTGCACCACAAAAGGGACGTCAAGGCCAGGAACATGGGACCAGGGGCTGTATGGGGCTTATGGGTTTACATACCCCAGGGGTGAAATTCAAATTTTTTCCCTACTGGTTCTGTGGGCGTGGCTTGGTGGGCGTGGTAGGGGAAGCTCCATTCCCACCCCACTCTAAGGGAAGGATATTGCAAAATCTCCATTCCCACCCCACTCTGGGGCCAGCCAGTGGTGGTATTTGCCGGTTCTCCGAACTACTCAAAATTTCCGCTACCGGTTCTCCAGAACCTGTCAGAACCTGCTGAATTTCACCCCTGACGTACCCCCATCCCAGCTAAAAGCGGGACCCTTGTTCGATACCCAAGAAGCACAAAATCTTGAACTGAGATCATATACAATTGGCAGAGAGCTATTCCCTTTCCAGGAGCCATGCTCTTACTTTTATGTCCTGGCTTGTAGATGGGTTTGTCGGTCTGAACAAAGAGGAGACTCTCCTGATTGTCGATGTATACTCTTTTCCGATTTAGGTACCTCAGGGTTGCTCCCGTTACCTCCACTGTGAAAAGCGCTATGTGGGTGTTGAAGGAACTTTCCCATTTGGGGAGCTGGAGAAGGGAGAAAACAGGCAGGTTAGTTTTTCTAGAGATGAGTACCGTGGCTGTCAATTGGCCAAGCCAAAGATAGAAGAGAGGAGGGGGGGAGAGAGGAGGTGAGAGAGAGGAGAAGGCAAAGTAGGGGAGAGGAGGGAGAGGGGAGGGGAGGGGAGGAGTAGAGGCAGAGAAAGGGAGGGGAGAAGAGAGAGAAGAAGGCAAAGAGAAGGGAAGAGAAGAGAAGAGAAGGCGAAGAGAAGGGAAGGGAAGGGAAGGGAAGAGAAGGCAAAGAGAAGGGAGGGGAGAAGGGAGAGGAGAAGTCGAAGAGAAGAGAAGGAAAGAGAAGAGAAGAAGAGACGGCGAAGAGAAGGGAAGAGAAGAGAAGGCAAAGAGAAGGGAAGAGAAGAGAAGAGAAGGCAAAGAGAAGAAGAGAAGAGAAGGGAAGAGAAGAGAAGGGAGTGGAGAAGGGAGAGGAGAAGAGGAGAAGAGAAGGAAAGGGAAGAGAAGAAAAGAGAAGGCGAAGAGAAGAGGAGAAGAAAAGAGAAGGGAAGAGAAGGGAGTGGAGAAGGGAGACGAGAAAGAGAAGAGGAGAAGAGAAGAGAAGAGAAGAGAAGAGAAGGGAAGAGAAGAGAAGGGAAGGGAAGGGAAGAGAAGGGAGTGGAGAAGGGAGAGGAGAAAGAGAAGAGAAGAGGAGAAGAGAAGAGAAGAGAAGGGAAGAGAAGAGAAGGGAAGGGAAGGGAAGAGAAGGCAAAGAGAAGGGAAGAGAAGAGAAGGGAAGGGAAGGGAAGAGAAGGCAAAGAGAAGGGAAGAGAAGAGAAGGAAAGAGAAGAGAAGAGAAGAGAAGGCGAAGAGAAGGGAAGAGAAGAGAAGAGAAGAGAAGAGAAGAGAAGAGAAGAGAAGAGAAGAGAAGAGAAGAGAAGAGAAGGCGAAGAGAAGGGAAGAGAAGAGAAGGGAGTGGAGAAGGGAGAGGAGAAAAAGGAGAGGAGAGGAGAAGAGAAGAGAAGGGAAGAGAAGAGAAGGGAAAGGAAGGGAAGAGAAGGCAAAGAGAAGGGAAGAGAAGAGAAGGGAAGGGAAGGGAAGAGAAGGCAAAGAGAAGGGAAGAGAAGGGAGTGGAGAAGGGAGAGGAGAAGGCGAAGAGAAGAGAAGGACAGAGAAGAGAAGAGAAGGCGAAGAGAAGGGAAGAGAAGAGAAGAGAAGGCGAAGAGAAGGGAAGAGAAGAGAAGGGAAGGGAAGAGAAGAGAAGGGAGTGGAGAAGGGAGAGGAGAAAGAGAAGAGAAGAGGAGAAGAGAAGAGAAGGGAAGAGAAGGGAAGATAAGGGAAGGGAAGGGAAGAGAAGAGAAGGCAAAGAGAAGGGAAGAGAAGAGAAGGGAAGGGAAGGGAAGAGAAGGCGAAGAGAAGGGAAGAGAAGAAAAGAGAAGGCGAAGAGAAGGGAAGAGAAGGGAAGGGAAGAGAAGAGAAGGGAGTGGAGAAGGGAGAGGAGAAAGAGAAGAGGAGAAGAGAAGAGAAGGGAAGAGAAGAGAAGAGAAGGGAAGATAATGGAAGGGAAGGGAAGGCAAAGAGAAGGGAAGAGAAGAGAAGGGAAGGGAAGGGAAGAGAAGAGAAGGCAAAGAGAAGGGAAGAGAAGGGAGAGGAGAAGGCGAAGAGAAGAGAAGGGAAGAGAAGAGAAGAGAAGAGGAGAAGAGAAGAGAAGGGAAGGGAAGAGAAGGCAAAGAGAAGGGAAGAGAAGGGAGTGGAGAAGGGAGAGGAGAAGGCAAAGAGAAGAGAAGGAAAGAGAAGAGAAGAGAAGGTGAAGAGAAGGGAAGAGAAGAGAAGGCGAAGAGAAGGGAAGAGAAGAGAAGAGAAGAGAAGGCGAAGAGAAGGGAAGAGAAGAGAAGGGAGTGGAGAAGGGAGAGGAGAAAAAGGAGAGGAGAGGAGAAGAGAAGAGAAGAGAAGGGAAAGGAAGGGAAGAGAAGGCAAAGAGAAGGGAAGAGAAGAGAAGGGAAGGGAAGGGAAGAGAAGGCAAAGAGAAGGGAAGAGAAGGGAGTGGAGAAGGGAGAGGAGAAGGCGAAGAGAAGAGAAGGACAGAGAAGAGAAGAGAAGGCGAAGAGAAGGGAAGAGAAGAGAAGAGAAGGCGAAGAGAAGCGAAGAGAAGAGAAGGGAAGGGAAGAGAAGAGAAGGGAGTGGAGAAGGGAGAGGAGAAAGAGAAGAGAAGAGGAGAAGAGAAGAGAAGGGAAGAGAAGGGAAGATAAGGGAAGAGGAAGGGAAGAGAAGAGAAAGCAAAGAGAAGAAGGAGAGAAGAGAAGGAGAGGGAGAAGAGAAGAGAAGAGAAGGAGAAGGGAGAAGAGAGAGAAGAGAGAAGAGAGAAGAGAGAAGGGAAAGAGAGAAGAGAAGAGAAGGCGAAGAGAAGCGAAGAGAGAG